>BJFM01001013.1:109662-133749 GCA_016586285.1 Arothron firmamentum
CCCCCCCCCCCCCCCCCCCGCGCACCGGGACCCTCGGTGATTCTGCATCCACGCACCCGGCAGTGAAGGAATGATCAGGATCCAAATCAAGCTGGACATCATCTAAATGCTTTAACGCTGTTCTCATGTCTGCATCCTCCCTTTTCCCCAACACACATCAAAGTCCTTGTGAAGCAGACTCGCTGAGACTAATAGTTAAATCTAACAGCTAACATGTGGAGCCGCACACGGGCTAACCTCCTGAACCGTGTGCTGCAAAAGTGTGTGAAGAAACGAAACAAGCGCGCAGCACGAGGAGGAGGAGGAGGAGGAGGAGGAGGAGGGTTGAGAAGAAGAACAACAAAGAAATATGGATATTTAACCATTTAGCCTGCTGCATGTGATATTGTTTTAATTGTAGTAAATATCAGTTCTTGGTTGGAAATCAAACTTTTAAACTCAGGAGACAACTTTATGAAGTTACAAAACAGTTTTTGAAATGCACAAAAACTATTACGTGTTACAAATTCGATTGCATTTCTTTCCACGGGTGGATTTGTTCGGCTTGAAGCGGTGTGAGATGCCGGCCACCCGTGCAAATCAGCCTCCGTCCCCTTTTCTGGGTTTGAAAGTCGTTACAACTTAACGGCCGCCTCTTTAGGATTCGAGCACGGGCAATTAACAAACTGGAACATTTACTACAGGAAAACAGAGGGGCAGAACATGTTTGCAACTCCCACAACGTCCGTCCAGCAAGCACAGCTGCTTGTTTACGTGCTGCTTTTTTTCTTCTCTTATTCCTTTTATCGAAGAAACATGCATGCCACGGTTACCTTCCTGCTTCAGAGCACAAAGGACTGTGAGGACACTTTGATTTTCTTTTTTTAATTCACAGCAGCCAATTGTAGGAAAGCTTGTATATTGTGCATGTGTGTGTTTGTGATAGAGAGGCAGAAAGAGAGAGGTGTGTTTTAAAATCACTGATGTGCAAACTTGAAGGAAAGCAACAAGGAGATTGACAGCGTTGGGGGACTGGCGTCCTATGTGTGTTTATGCACCCAAGAAAGAGTGTGTATGTGTGTGTGTGTGTGTGTGTGTGTGTGTGTGTGTGTGTGTGTGTGTGTGTGTGTGTGTGTGTGCGCAGCTGCGTGTGACAGCTAAAGTGCTGCTCAACAGGTGTGCGCTGCGGTCAGCACTAGACGAGATTAACTACACCCACCAAAAACACAGACACAGACACAGACACACACACACACACACACCAATTCTACCTTTAAGAGGACTGAATTTCAAAGTGAATACCTAACCCTGACCTTTGACCTAAACCCCAAGGTAACCTTGAAATGACTTAAAATCCAATTGAGAGTTTTACAATAACAGCGCCTCAAATATGGGATCTTAAGTTGGCTCCATCCTGAAGGTAATTCCTGTACAGCTTCATGCCCCAACACACCTTCTCTTATATTTAGATTTGCTTTTCTTTTACTGATCTCTCTCTCTCTCTCTCTCTCTCTCTCTCTCTCTTTCTCTCTCACAGACACACCCCCTCTGTCTGATACTCTGTCACTCTCTCTATTCATTATTCATGGCACAGTCACAGTCAGAATTAAAGTACCGCGCAATGTCACTACGGCAACAACGGAGCAGAAGCAGCCGCGCTGGATCATGGGAAACTGGGTCACCTCCCAGGAGCGGGGTGGGGGGCTGCAGCAGTGGGATGTTGCTGGCACACGCACGCACGCACCCACACACACACACGTACATACACACACACACACACACACACACCTGATAGATGTCCTACAAAGCAGGAGGACAGGGAAGAAAGAGCTGATGAGATGGAGAGACAGGAGGGACAGAATCAGGCTGGTCAGTGATCCAGATACACTCACTTTTGCAAAAGCCACATGTGAGCCTGCAGGTTTTCATCATACAAACACACACACATTTCACACCCATGGATGAGATCTCCCAACCGCTGGATGGGTACCACGTTAGTCACGCTGCACTGACTCAGTGTGTTTCTACAACTGAGGTTCAGAAACTTTCAGCCTGTCACGCTGCTTAAACAACTTAGCACGAACCATAATTCAAACATGGAGCATCTTTTTTTTACATTAAATGGCAGGTTTCACAGAGTTAACAAGGCTTCCCTACTAATCCCAACCAAGACTGAGTTCCAGACAGTCATCCTTTAATGCAAATTCAACATTATTCCGCAAATGACTAATCACAATAAAACAAATACTTCAGCTGTTGAGGACATGTTAACTTAGACCTAATGATGGAATTACATATGTGCAATAATCTGCAATCAGATTGTAAAAACCTGCATGATACCTACAAAAATCACTTAGTTTATATGCAATGGTGTTAAGGTTTTTTCTTTTCTTATGTGACTCTTTATAGTGTGATCAAGCTTCTTTTTTTTTTTTTATCACAGACTTTTTCCTGAAAGCAATTCCAAAAATCAGCCAAGGGTTTTGACCATGGATCTCACCCAGCGGGAGAGATAAATCAGTGTGTTCTTCTCTTGATGTACGCATCTGTTGTGGTGGGTAAACATTCAATAAAGATCAATACGAGAATATGTACCTGTCTTCAGCTGATTGAAGTAATTAAATTAAAAGCCCATTTTCCTAAGCTATACATAACCTTCTCTCTCTTGCTCTCTCTGTCTCTCGTTCACTCATTCGATCATGTGTCACATGTTGCCACAGAAGGAAGTTAAAAAAGCATAAAATTAACAATGAAAAGAAAAGCAGTGCAAATAAATAAAACAATACAAATCATGAAACATGGGAAAACATGCTGTAAACAGTACATAAAAGCCATAATGTACACTGTATGACCGTGTGTGTGTGTGTGTGTGTGTGTGTGTGTGTGCGTGCGCGTGTATGTGTGACAGAGAAAGACAGCGAGACCGTCAGATCCCAGACCAGATGGCTAAATGTCAGTGAATGCCACACCAACATGACTGCTAATTCTCTGTAACACAACCCATAGACACGACAATATAACATTATTTTCAGTGAGCAACTGATGTTGCTGCTTCGGGGATTCTATTTTATTTATTTATTTATTTATTTATTTGGTGTAAGGGCAATCAGAAGGTTTCGGCTAACAAGAGCCCCGGTACAAGGCTGTGTATTGAAACATCAGAGCAAGGGACATTTATTACAGTGCACTGAGTCTACTTATGCTTCTTCCTGTTGCCTCTGCAGCAAAAAAAAGGTCATGCAATTTTGCACCTGAGTAGTTTTTTATGGCCTTGTACTAAAAAGAATGAAATGGCAGCTTGTCCATTCAAGTTCAGGGTGGACTGATGAGCTCTCTTAAGCTGCTGTGCTGCTCGGTTTACTCCTCTGCTGATGTCACAGCAGGCTTTTATAGCTAGCCAAATATTAGTCTGAAATAATGAATACACATTGACACATACACACTCAAAGTACACGTTACACCTGTTTGCTGCTCTAATTTGCCCAGGGATCCGCGATGCACTTTCATTACCTTTGTTGCCGTGGCTGTGATGTTTGCGCTATTAGCTAGTGGTTGTATATGTGTGTACGTGCCTCAGCTATGCCACTGGTGAGATGATCTGGAATAATTAGCATAGATTTTCCATTACAAAGGTACAAGTTTGAAGACTACCCTTTCATGTGCAAATATAAGGCATGCAAAGACCAATATATGGCTTGAAAGGACAACTTTTCAGAATCTTAATCTTAATTCTAAACAGTTAATCAAACTTGGTTAAAGAAAAATGTATATTCTACAGTGTCAGTATCTACACTAATAATACGTATGTTTTATATGCCCAGCAAAATGTAATTAAATATTTAATGATTTAATAATAATAATAATCTAATCATCTTCTTTGGCAGTTATCGTGGTAAGCAAAGAAAGCATTTCATTGTACATGTTTTTCTAGGGCATATGACAGTACACACTAGAATACACACAAGCGCATACATGACCACATCTGAATCTCGATAGGCCTACCCAGAATGCTATGGGGCAACAATTGCAAACATTAGCATTCAGGGCAAAAACCATAAATGACTAAAATATGAATAAAATATACTTTACAATCAGTATTCTAAGAAAAAGCTGTAAAAACAAGCTTTCTAAGAGTAAAACCATGATCTCATATATTGAAGGATGGAGAGCACTGACATCACTTCCCGTGGTGATGTTGCACTGAGAACTTCGACTGTCAGTGATGGATCGGCACAGCTCTGTCTTTCCATCTGCGCTCTGTGGGAGCAGTAATGTGGGTCGAGAAATGTGAGGCAGAGGTGGACTTTTTTAGCTCAGTAAAAATATCCTGCACTCTCTCATTGGCCTCCCCCCCGTCGCACCTGGAGCTACAGCACATTTAAATGGTCAAAAAGGCACCTCAGCATTACTACAATATAACACAGTTATGTAATATATGGCATAATTCCTTCACACCATAGGAGAACTGAATTATTTTAGCTCAGTATGCTTGCTAAAGTATGTTCAGACTCCATACACAACCCTTATATCCTGTATATGCCCACCCACGCATGAATATACAAACATAGTCGATCACAACGGTCTGCAGATTTGGCAGAGATTTAGTTTATATTGGCAGGCAGAAAATGCCTTTATCCTGGTAAAAACACCACAAATGTAAAGTAAAGAGGAGAGGAAGGAAAACAGATCAAAACGAGAGAGGTCAGGGGGTCAGATTTGGCAGCTTTTTCACCCAAAGAGAATAATTGGAGAAAGACAACAGAGGAAGCATTTGATTCAAACATAAGACAATGATAACAAATACACAAGTCAGTTTTATCTGACAGTAATTTGGATTATATTTCCTGTAAAAACCACAAGCCATTATCTCGTTTGGGGCTATGAGCTCAGGTTACAGAGTGCCTTCCACCAGTAGATGAAAAAAATGGGATCTGACAACCACAAAACAATCACCTGCTCATTTCTAAGTGATTCATTGCACTATTATTCAATTAAGCCCTGAAGATGAAAGCACACGTGATTCTTATTTTGTAGTTCCATTTAAGAAAGAAACCGTGATGAAATGCAGACCTTGATGAAACCAGCGTTCTCAAGTCGTAACTTCTGGAGTTGGAAAGCACCCACGTCTCCAGCAGACAAGGTGTCTGGGGTATTCCTTAGTTCTGGGAGATGAACAGGGAAGTGGCATTTATAATTTCAACATAATCACTCCCCCGGCTGCAGCTTGATGGGAAGCTACGAAAGTTGGGATGTTTCCCATCTGTAAAGAGGAGCATTCCTATTATTGTCAACTGCTGCTGCACTGGAGGCCACACCAGCAGACATCATGGAGTGAACCAGTCTACTCTCTCATACAATGTGTGCATTAATTCATATTAAACATTGAATTCCAGTCTATCTTTTGTCACACAGTAGGCAGCCTCATCCAGAAGCACTAAAAGTGGCTGCATTCCACTGTTGTCTATTCATAGATGCGCACACACACACACACAGACACACACACACACACACACACACACACACACACACACACACACACGCTCGCATGTCACCAATGGAAACGCAGACCGACTTTGTTTAGAAGCGAACATTGATGCTGATCATTCCTGCCCGTCTATAAATGGAGATTCCTAGCAACCAGGAGAGCAGTACCCAAAGGAACCTGCATGTTAACATGATCTTCTACAGCAGAAATGATGAGGAGTGGGATAGGAAATCCAGAGGGTAAGAGCAGACATCTGGTGAGATTTAGGAAAAACATACAGGAACTGGAATCTTAACTAGGTGCCTAACGTATTTATCATATTCATATCATATGTCATAAAAACATATTTGCTTATATAGATATTCCCGCTATTTAAATGGGACACATTTTAAACATCAATGGCACAGCCAAATAACTTTGTTTAGTCAAGCAAAGTCAGATTTTGAAATGATGCTTGGTGAATTTTAAGTGTCCGTAGGGTTTAGCATTTGATAAAACCTTTCAAAAGAGGCAAATTTCTATTTCAGTCTAGACAATAAATCAAATCTGTTAAAGACCCAACTGCAACATTACGTTAATTAAGTTAATCTCTCACAGTCTGGGCCCTTGATCAATGTGCAAGTGATACTGATAGTACTGCTGTCGTGCTTATGTGAATTCAGCCAACGTGTTTTAATCCCTCACACCATTAGCATGTCTCTTGCTGAGGGGACACAGAGGACCTTGAGAATGGTCATTCCATTTTTTGGCAAAGTTCCCTTGACTGAGTGAAGGGACTTACTGCAAAACTGATGGGTGTGTCCCACTGTGAGTCAGGAGCACCGCCTGCTTTCTCTGTCAAGAGTATACCGGAATGCTCTTTGACTAATGAATGAATCTTTTTGCTTCGTATTCCCCCCAGTGCAACAGATGAGGTGAACGTAGAAGCATTTCTCTGCCTTAGTGTTTATAAACCAAAAACAAATATTATATTTTGGCTTTTAACAGTCTCATAATTCCCCGTGCACTTTGGGAGAACAAAACCATAAGCTAACTTTTTACTCTAGGAACCTCTGCCAAATCTACGAACATTATCCTCGCACTTGTTAAACGTTATGTGTGGCGTCACCTTTCCATTCCACTGCCACAAACCTGTCATTAAGTACAATATGGTCCATCAAATTTGTTCCCACTGATAATCATTTCTAAGATTCACATCGTGATTGTGGTTCAAAATCCTGATGATGTTCTTTACATCTACCTCTGGCCCTTTGAGCAGAGGAGCAGAGCTTTAGAATCAATATGGAACCCCCCCTCATCACAAGGTTCGCACAAGTCTTTCTTATGTAATACTAGAGTTCTGTCGTATTGCTTCCAGTACAAGATTTCTATTTCGGTCGGTATCCCATAATGTGCAGCTCTGTCTCCTTGACAACAAGCCCAATAATAGCAGCCGGAGAGGTTGTCATGGATATGGTAACCGTAGTGATGCTCCTCATCTGTCCTTGGTAACAGAAGGAGGAAGTGTAGGAACTAATGTTTGACAGTGTCTTGTTTTTGCAGGGCGGTTTTATCAGTCGCACAGCATAGTAACAATGATTTATCTGTTAAAGGAAGTTATAAAAGACAACTTTCCTGAGTCATCTCTTTGCCGTACATGTTTCCTCATTCCTCGTTCCTGTTTTAGATTACCTTTATTCTCTCTTTATCTTTATTCATTACCTTCCTTCCCATCCAACCAGATCAGTACCAATGCTTTCAGATTGACAGGATAATACTCTAATAATTTGGCAATTAGCTAATCAAAGCACCTGGTGAGACCCTGATGATAGAGATAGTAACGCCACATGCACAGATGAACCCACAAACTAAACTCCATCAGCAATAATGACACTTAACAGGATTTCCAGGTGACATTGGTGTGATATTTGTGGGTGCATATCACAGCAGGTTTGAGTCCTGCTGTTGTTGTTGGTTGTCATCCATGAGCGTGCACGCTCAAGAGACATCTTGGCTTAGATTCTTTAGCAACTATTATGTAATGTGATGACTATGACTTGATTTACTACTACACTGGCTTTGCTGTAGGAAAGAGAATACAGTAATTGGTGTATTTATTCCTTTGACAGAATGCAGCGAGGGCGTGACACAGAGTGAGCAATGCACAGATAAAGAGGGAAACAGCTGTCCTCTTTTAGCTCTATTTACTCTTCCAATGACTCATGTACCTGCCCTGACAACATGTCACTAAAGGAGAAACCAGGGAGTGATGACACAGTAAAAAAAATTAGAAGAAGCGTATTACGTCTCTAATGCAAGCCATGTAAAACAGAAGATAGTTTGTTTGATGTTTTAATGCTCCCTTTTATCTCTATCGTAATAAAATCCTATTTGATACTAATAAAAGTCTCTAAATCAGCAGTAGGCCACGCTGCTGCCATGTGACCTGTAGCACTGGACCCACACTGCGAGTAATCTGTAAACCTACAACATAAGCTCCAAAGAGTGAAATGTGGCAGAGCCATTCTTAAAAAGAAGGACAGACAGTGACAGATGTAAAAGGAACACGCAGAGATTAGTGTCGTCGTCACACTAATTCAGTGAAATACATCCGTACGATGACAAACACACACATAACAGGGAACAGATAGCTATAATAAATTTGATTTAAAGTGCTGACATTGACCCCTTCGCACAAATGCAGCAAGAGCGGCTTATACACGCCACACTGGTAATATAATATATGATATAATAATAGTATTGACATCATGTTGCTATTTTAACAGCATCCTCTCCCCAGCATACTGCAGATAAGGTAGAATCAGCTGGAAATATAGATCAAGAATTTCCATATAAGTTGACCTCATGCAATAAAAGCAGATCATAAACCAGATTGTTGTACCAGCGACCACCGGCTGAGAGGTCGGGTATACATGGGGAGCAGGTTATATACTGCGGATCACTCACCAGGTTGGAGTTGGTGGCATTCGAGTCATCCTCGGGGAAAGGGATGTAGACGGCTAAGGCCACACAGTTGGCAAAGATGGTCATCAGGATGATGATCTCAAATGGTCTGAGCGGAGAGTTGAGGAATATAAGAACAGGATCAAGTGCGTTTAAAAACACAAGATTGTTTAAAAGGATAAGCTGACCCCAGCATCTTCTGACTGGGTCTCACTTGTCCAAATGTCCTCTGGTTGGTTTTGGATTTTAGCAGCTTATATAAATCTATGTGCACAACAATATGGAGTTAAAAACACTCCGACTTTGATTTCTGGCCTCCAAAAATAGAATTCAGGCTTGTTATTTTTAAACAAGCTAATAGAATCTTTCACAAGCGGAGGTGTATATACACGCTGGAGTTCAGTGTACACCAAAGAGACATCCAGGCTGGCGAGTTGGCCTGTTCGTTAACAATAAGACATATTGGGTCAATCAGGAGCCTCCGTGTGTGTGCACGAGGGCGCCAGGAGACAGCGCATGCCCAAATATGGGAGCAGCAAGGAACAGGCATGTCGCGTGGAAGATGGGATGTGGATAAAAGAAGAGTGAGTATTTGGGAGAAGAGAAGGGGAGAGTTTTTATATGGAACGGTCCTTGAGAGGGGAGTGACCTCATTATTTTTGGCTACAGAGTGTGAACGAAAAGAGAGAGGGACATGAGGCGAGAACGGTGAAGGAGGAAGGGAGGGAATGTGAAGGAGAGATAAAGGAGGTCTGGTTTTCATCATCACAATTACAAACTGCCACTGCTGTCACCTTCCTCTGACTCCTTTCTCTCCCCTCTGCAGTCTCCCCGGCCTTTCTTTTCCTTTCTCTCCTGCCTCTTGGCGGTGTGTCAGAGGGAGTCTAGACTCCAGATCTTGTGGCGTAACATAAACAGCGCTGTGCTGATGAGTGCGCTGTCAGAACTCCCAATTTAAAAGACAAACAACCAGCAAACAGATGTAAACTTTAGGCTGGCATCACATGAATGCACGCATTCCAAGCTGGCGAGCATAGTTTCATCGTTTGCTGTCCTCAATCTAGCACAAGTGGCAGTTTGTGAAGCGCCAGCGTGATGAGGGCTCAGCTCCTCGTCAGGGACACGTGAAGAGGACGTCACGTTTGAAGTGTGCTTCTGCAAGTACAATGGCCGTAAACAGTCTGCACACAATTACTAAAAATCAGGAAGTTTGTGTTGCTTATATCCATTCATTCAGAATTTACTTCTTTATCTTTACTTCTTTCAGAAAAAATATGCAATATACACTAAATTGTTACTTTGCACTTCTTAATTAAGTCAGTATTTGACCAGTTTGAATGTAGAAGAGAATGTGAATGTGGGCTGTCGGAGGATGAAATTTTATTATATCGAATCGCGTCATGAGGCCAAACACTTGCAGTTTGCAGCTGATGCTGAAGCCTCTGCAGGTTCTGCTGTGTGAAACCACTGTGGATTTATCCAGCCTTGATCAGAATAATCCACCCTCTGGGAACTCTGCTGGAGAAGTCCTGCACTTTTACTACTGTGCCTCAGTTACCTCCCAAACAAGGCTACATGGTGGTCCAGAGGGGTCTGAGGGGTTAGTCCGCTCTTCTCCTTGAAGTGCTTGAATGATAGAAGAGCAACAGATGTGTCTTGATAAATAAACAACCAAGTTTTAGTTGAAAGAAAAGTCAAACTTAAGAAATTTAACGGCCTTTACTACCTATAAACAGACTGCGTGTGCGGCTGCTATATAAACAGGCCTGCCATCCATTTTACAGCCTCAACTGCTATTTCTGAAATAAACCTGCTGACAGCCAGATTGGGATTAAACAGATAAAAAGAAAAAGTCTTGGACTTAATGTTTGTGTTTATATTAAGGATTTACCCTTGAGCATCATTAACCACAAGATCATCCAGCTCATTCAGCAAGGGACCATCATGCATCAAAGTTAATCACACATCCTCACGCAGGGGACACATTAAAACACACTTCAGACCTGAGAGGACCCACAAAAACACACACCTGTGACTCATCTGTGACAATTTACAAAACAGAAGAAATCCTCGGAGGTCTGCTCCCATCAACATGATTATAAAACCATTGTTTGCAGGACTGTAAGACAACACTTAGAGCAAATTCAGGATTCAAAAATGTCTGCATCAAGGCTGTGAATGTCTTGGACATCCAAGAACGCTGCTGTTGACTGCTGTTGAAAATATGTGCGTCCGTGAGTCCTAATTATTTCTTACAAAAACACAGCAAATGCTTTGATCATACCGAAAGCAAATGTCTTTAGGTGCGTTTCAGGGTGTGTGTGCGGGCGCTGCACGCTCACACAAGTCCGATCGACCTGTTAAGAGTAGTAGCAGCTGTTGTCATGGTAACAGGGGAGGACAAGAGGAAGATCTCAAATCTGCAATCTCTAGAGACTTGCCGAATACAGGACGTGCACACACAGTCAGTCAGAATCAGGATGGCACACACAGACATGTAAATCCTGTTGACTTAAGACAGCACGCAAATGGGCAGGTGCACCCACTCACCCACCCACACAGGCATATACAGTATGTAACGCAAAGCTCCTACAGGCCAAAGTTCAATCACAAACTGCATTTAAACAAGAGTGATGTGCTGACATGAAGGACATCTAAAAGTTAGGGGTGGGGGGCTTGGATGCCATTCTGGCCATGTCTCCTTCTTTTTTATTTTTGACCATTTTTCTTTGGCCTGTTAATACGAATGATTCTGGGAATTGTGGGTAATGGTCTGAACGCTCATCCGTCAATGGATACAAATGTCCCAGTGATCCTGAGGGAGGGTATGCTCGCCCCATCCCCGATCTCTTTCCCTCTGTTTTATAAGGTTAAATTGTTTGATTTTAATTAAATGCTGTAATGTAGAGATAGATAGATAGACAGATAGATAGATAGATAGATAGATAGATAGATAGATAGATAGATAGATAGATAGATAGATAGATAGATAGATAGATAGATAGATAGATAGATAGATAGATAGATGATTAGGATTTTAGATTAGGATTCTGAATTAAAATGAGATGTAATGCTCAGTAGCACCATGTTTGACAGAGATGAATGACTCATTGATTAATGGATTATGGTTGTGATCCTGCACAGATGTATAATCTGAAGCGTTAAGGGGTTTTCCAGGTCCAATTTTGACAACAAGCCGGTGTAAAAATGTATGCTTTGCCCGACACGTGGACTCAGTTAATTAACCGTGGGTGTGTCTAGGGCATTGCTGGAGTGACTTTTACCAGAAAAATAAATTGGTGTCTAAGAGTCTAGCGTGTTTTCCTTAATGTCAGAAATTAAAATGCTCTAATATATCATTGATGTGCTGGGATCAGAGTGCGGGCCCATATACAGTCTGTCTCCCCTAAGGATCCCACTTTAGATGTAACTTGAAACTAATGGAGGCATTTATGTAATTTCTGTGGGTAGATATCAGCCCTAGCAGCATGTTTTAGGTGGATGATGGAGACATGTATTCTCTAGGATATAAGATTGGATATTTTACAAGCAGATGCGTTGGCTGCAGGCAACAATCACATTGGATCCTTTTCTCTTTCCCAACAACTCTCCTCCTCTCAATCATTATTTGCCCTCCCCCTGTGCTGTAATTTCTCTTGTTTACCTCTGCCGTCCTCCCCTCGATCCCACCCTCCCTCCTCAGCCACTCAGCTCGATCATCTCTCCTGTCGACCAAAACCACATCCCTGCCCTTCTCGTTTCCTCCCCGAGTCCTGCCAAATCCTGCCTCCCTCCCAGGACAACGCGAAACTATTCTCTTGCTGAGTTCACGCTCGTGAGGCTCCCTTGCTTTTCTAAATCATTTTGACTCTGCCACTGACGATTCTGTTCCCTCCTCATTTCCCCCTCTACCTCATCCTTTGGGAAAAACTAAATCATTATGTCATGCGTCTTAAAAAACAAAAACTAAAGGGGGAGGAAGTGTGGAGGGAATATTGGGAATAGAAGGATAAGAATGGACACAGCAAAGGAGAGAGTGATAATAAATGAGAGAGGGAAGGTGAGGAAGTAAAGGAGGAACGGAGGCAGAGGGACCTTGGAAAAAGGGGATGATGGCAGCTGGAACAGAGCTGTGGGGTGAGACGTGCCAGGGAGAGGTGTGAAGGAGGCTCAGAAATTACACAATTTGTTTCATCCCCCTCCTGTGAGAAAAGAATGAATGATGAAAGAGGGGGAGGGAAAAAAGGGGGGAGAGGAAAAGGACATCCAGATGAAGGGGACAAAGGATTAGGACCAGTGAGCAGAGTGCAGAGAATTGTGGTGATGCATGAGAAAAATGATTAGGAATAAGAGAGGAAGTGTGATGCATCCCTGAGTTGTTTACATCCTGCGTCCCTCATGCCCTCCCTTCTTCACTTCCATTTTCCTGCATGCATCTGTCTATCTTTGCTGCTTTGGAAAGATGCAATTTGGAATAAAGGCATTTACGGATGTATAGGAGCATTCCTTTGGCACCAAACATCTGCTAGCACACTTTTAAAGATCCTGAAAGGATACTTCCACTCTACGATGCTGATGCAGGCCCTGCGGATGGGGTTCTTGAGCGTCAGACACAGCAGCGCCCGGGGCGGCCTGGTGGCTGTGGTCGTGGTCTGTTTCTTGGGCTTTGAGCTGTAGTGCTGTCTCTTCCTTTGCGTGGAACTGGCCGTGGAGATGGGCCCGCCCCCTCCCGACCCGAGCCCCGCACCTCCACTCGCTGCGGCGTTCCCCATCATCTTGGCCTGCCGTGCAGCATCGATGGCCGCCTGCCAGCTCAGGGCTGCCCCCGGTGTGGGTATATGCTCCGGGGCCAAGCCCACCACACCCAGCCCGTGATTAACGCCTCCTCCTCCCCTTCCATCGTGGTCGCCGTGGCTGACGCCGCCACTGTGCTCATTGGTAAGGCCTTGGGGAGGAGGCCGAGGGAGCGGGGGAGGGGGAGAATAGTCGGAGCCTGGAGAGAGAGAGAGAGAGAGAGAGAGGGGAAAGAGAAGAAGAAACGAAATAAAGTTAAAATCAAACAACACAGGTTAGATGTCAGGAAGTTCTAAACGACATCCGTTAGCCAGTAAGCGATTCATTTGTTGGTTGAACACATCGTGTGCACATGGTCGCTCAAAGTTGGGACCTTTTTATACTGAGTAGTGGTTTACTTTGAAGGCGCGTTAAATTGTTAACATATCAACTCTTGCAGCTTCAGTGTCCCCCTTTAAAATAAACCAGACACGAATACAATCCCATCTGCTAAGAAAAAGAAAATGCTTTTTTAAATTTTTTTTTTTAGTTGTTTTATTAAGCAAAAAGGTTACATTGTCCAATGCACGTGAGACCAGCCTTGAAATCAAGGCTTTGCAGTTAAATTACTTCGCAGTGTTGTTGTTTTCCTAAGTGTTACAAGAAGAGCATATTTGACATTTAATAAATCAGTTTATATGACAAAAAAATTAAATACATGAGTGCACAAGCAAGATGTTAACTGCTCCACTTCCAGGGTATTCACCCATAAATTGAAATTACAGGTGACATTTACGGCAGTTCAGTGAAAAAAAATGTGAAATCTGAATTACCAGCCACCAAAATTCCCACCAGGCTAATCCAGCAGTTACAGCCTAGTAGAAAATTGCAGGTTATGTAAAAGAAAAATTGTAAAATTCGAGGCAGGAGGGTCTCAGTGAGATTACTTAGTTGTATTACACAGACAAATTACAGGAATAAGACTGAGTGAGTAAAAGTATTGTAAGAGGGAATGGATTATCTGTATGCTTAGCCAGATTAAAACAAGATCCTCTCAGGCGCACGTATCCACGAGAGCAAGGTTTCCATCTCATCTTATAGTAGATTACATAAGCTGCTTTAAGAATTGTGTAAAGACAGAATTGGTGCGTTCTTAAATGTCAGCAACTTACTGGTACAAGTGTTGTTAAGGGAATTGATTTATTTCTATTCTTACCTCATATTGGATTAACTATAAAGTTTATGCAAAAAAAGAGGTATTTTAATCAACGTTAAAAGTAGAAATCCACAGATTTTTCTACCTTTAAAACATTTTTAAATTCTGTTATCCTTGAACGGTATCCCACTATTAAACTGACACGAGTTTTAAAAAACATTTTGACACCTTTCTTTGTCCGCTACTGTAATAATGTATTATCCTAATCCTGATCCTGTTCAAACTCAGAGATCATATTCGGAACCCTGTATCTTGTCCCTCAGGTTCAAATAATCAAATAACTCCATGTACCTAAAATTATAATAAACCACATTACATGTGCAACTTGATGCTAGCTTATAAATTACAGAGGTATTTATGATTAACATCGAATCAATATTGTTATCACACCAAAGTCGGCTCATCAAATTATTATATTTTTTAAATGTATTTATTTTAATGGATAGCAAAGTGTTAGATGAGTAAACCTCCCATCAAAGCAAAAACGAATTAAAAATGTCCTAAAGGTGTTCTTAAAACAAAGACACTGACTAACCAGCAGTGAGGAGGCAGCGTAGTGAACTAAATATAGCATCTGAGGTGGTGTTTGTTGCATTCACCAGCAGTGAAGTCACCTATCAGTAGCAGCTGTGCCTTTTGGGAAATATCTCTGTGGTTTCAAACTGGAGCATGTCATTACTTGGATGGAACAAAAATGCCCCCTTTTAGAAAGCAGCCAAAGAAAGTAAAGCGCCACGCATGTTTGCGATAGCTTCAGTCCGTGCATGCGCGGGTGCAAGCGTTGCATGATGAGCTGCGCGCTGATGCCGGTGAACATAATTCTATTAGCAGCTCCTTATTTAAAAAAGCAGCAGCCCATGGATATGTAAGCCTGACAGGGAAGGATAAAGGGAAGAAAAATAGCAGCGGATGAAAAAGATGGAAGGGGGGGGGCTGCAAACGAGGGAAAAGAGGGAAGGAAGGAAGGAATCAGTAGGTCAAAATCTCACCGAAAAAGAGCAGAAGGAAACAATAAAGAGAGGAGTTAAGGGCAGAGGGCTAAGGCGCTTAACTGTGAGTGACAAGGCCTAATCCAATCATTTATCCATCCATCATTTAAGATTATAGCTGAAAATATTTCACACTCGATCCTTTCATGCAACACCATTAAAGTTTAGACAAACGTTGCTGTTTTATTATAAAAGGTGAGGAATTGTTACGTTTTTTTTTTTCATTTTACAGAGTTTTGCAAATGGGTATATTCATTGTTTTTACTCTCTATTTATATTCTATATGAAGTGCTCACAGCACTTTACACCAGCGTGTAAATTTGAAGTAACCCTGAGTGTGGACTGAAGTAGCGACTGTAATGAGGTGAGATGCGGACTCGGGTCAGAGGAGCCGTTATCTCCCTGCTGATAAAGACTGAGCAGCGATATTATCACTGAGAATCCCTGCTGCCAAATATCGCTGCTGCAGATCAATTCAAGAATTCTTAGGGACAAAATGGAGATGTAATTTGACCCACGGCAACAGGTTTTAAACATTCTGCAGACTTTCTGCTCAGTGAAGGCTCAAGCCAATGACACGCAATCATGCCGACTAATCAACTCATTGTCTCCTGCTCTTCATGCTTTTGTTTCTGTCAATCTCTTTTTCTCTTTTCCAAATACAGACCTATTGATGATGATGAAATCAACGACTGACGGACATCACATGACCAGACAATAATCGGCACTCCCGTTGCGGTCCAGCAGCTTGCAGCATCTTGAACTTACAAACAATATCCCAGAATCTTTCTTTCCATCTCTGTTTCTCCTTCTTTTCAACACATGTCTGCTCTCCATGATGCCGCTGCATCTCTTATCAATCACCCCGCCCACACACACACACACACACCACCACATCACTCCCGTTTTTCCGTCTAATCTATATTGCTGTCACTCCCTCCATTGGCTCTCCAGCAACAGACAAGTTCATTTTCAGCCACGCGCCGTTCTTCCCTTCTGCCATCAATCTAACCCTCCTCATCTCTCCATTTTACAGTAGTCTCTTGCTTCACTGCCCCTCTTGTGTCCCCACCGTCAGTTCCCTCTCTGGTATTTTGAAACAGCTGACAAGTATCTTCTCTCCTCCCTCGATCTGTGCTATCGTTCTCTTATCTATAGAAAGAAGCACCTACTTCTTTGTCAGTGCTGTGCACGAGGACGCTACACCCTCTGAGGCACAACATCACGCTTTAAAATCTGGTTCAGATCTGAATACGGCTGTATGACAATTCTTCATGATCCACATCACTGTGGATACATTTTAAATGATGCTTCAAATTATTATCTAAAAAATTATAGAACATGATACATACAATATGGAATATTATAATATATGTTCAAACATGCTTAAATGAAATAAAAATTCATATGAATAAGTTTGGTATGTAGTGCCTGAGTCTGTGTATGTGTGTGTGTGTGTGTGTGTGTGTGTGTGTGTGTGTGTGTGTGTGTGTTTCACTCTCGCCTTGTCCATATGTGCATATTACGTGGTTCAATGAGCATAACGCACACCTGCGCCCCTGGTGCCTGCACGTGCACATGCCAACAAGCACAATCTCTCTCTCTCTCTCTCTCTCTCTCTCTCTCTCTCTCTCTCTCTCTCTCTCTCTCTCACACACACACACACACACACACACAAACACCTGCTCCCTTGCACACACACCTGCTCTCCTTGATCTCTGACCCTGAAAACAGATGATTACAGTGTGTGCTGACACAGAGGTTCACACACACACACACACACACACACACACACACACACACACACACACACACACACACACACACACACACTCAGCCCAGATGGACATGCGTAGCACATGTGTGCAATTTCAAAGAAACCATGTGAATCGGTAAAATAAAAATGACATGTTTGGTGGAGAGAACAACAGGGGACTAAACAACAGCAGAGAACTGAACAACGCAGCGACACAAAGAAGAAAATGTGTCAAATGTTTAGGATTCATGCAATGAAAGGTTGCACGCTGTCGAGCAAATAAAGTCCGTCTCATTCATCTGAGCACTCCGGAGCAGTCGAAAACACCTTTGACTGTGGCCATTAAGCCTGTTTGATCTATTTTACCTGCGAGCAATAAAATTGTGCATTTATATTCTTTTTGTTATAAACGAGGTCACTCTAATAATGAACAGGCAACAGGTTTGCCTGACGTATTTTTTCAAGAGCCGCATGCTGTTAAGCACTGTTCATTTCAGCAAAGACAGCCTAGAAAATCCCTATTGTATATGGATTTATTCATTAAATGGCGGCAACAGACCGGCTGAAGTGGGTAGTCGAGTGTGGGGGTGTAACGTGTGCAGTATACACACGCTTCTCCACACATGAGATATGTGACAGAAGCATGCCAGGGGAATATGTATATATAAATTATGCATTCATGCTCTGTATTCAACAGCACATTGCTCACTGTCATCTGGACTTTCCATCCTCTTAAACTTAGCCCAGCGAGGTTCTGAAACACCGATTAGAGTTCACAGTGGAAGATTTCTATAAAGCATTGTTTTTAATGTAAGGACTGAATGGAAAACAAGCTAACAACCTAGAACTGCCAACTCTGAGAAGGAACAGCAGCAGACTTGTAGTTTATCCACGTTGCGCTCCAGTCAAAGCTCCTTTTGTGAGCCTGCTGGATGTTGGGAGCCTAATGCAGCATGATCTTTTGATTCTTCTGCTGTTGCCCCTCAGGGCAACAAGCCAGTGTCTGGTCATCTGGCTTCTTTGGGAGACAATGAGCCAAAGCAGCTCGGTGTGTGTTGCTCATCTGTCTGCTTCGGTCTGGCACACATGCTGGTTTGTTTATATCTCCACAGCAAGGCTGTGCATGTGCAGACCATTTGACATACCGTTGTCTTTTTAGAATTTTATTTCCTATTCCTATGAGTTGCAACACAGTTCTTTTTAGCAGACTACGGGTACTTTCTGCTAGTACGCTTGACTCTCATGGGTTGGCGAAGGTCTTTACACTGTGCAACATCCAAAACAGATATTGAATTAAGTAGAACACTAACTGTTTATCTTCTCTGAAATTAAGCTTACCAGCAGCTTTAAAAAAAAAAAAAAAAAAAAAAAAAAGGCTGATTTTTAATTTTAGAACAAAGCCTGGAAACATATCCTGAAGCACACAAATCAACTTATCTTTGATTAAGCTGTACAAAAACAAAACTGCATCCAAATAGATAAATGCACCAAGAAAAGGCAAAACTACATATATTAAACAGAGAAAGCAAAAAAGCAATTTTGGAAAAAAGTACAAAAAGTAGTGTATTTCATTTACAAAATGACTAACACTAAGAATATTTTCCTGCTTTTTCTATCAGCGAATGTGCATCAAATAAACGACAAATGGTTTAAAGAAAACTAGTAAGGGTAGAACTCTTGAATCACTATTACTGTATTACCAACAGTGGCATAACAGTTCGTGACAAGAAAGAAAGAAAGAAAGAAAGAAAGAAAGAAAGAAAGAAAGAAAGAAAGAAAGAAAGAAAGAAAGAAAGAAAGAAAGAAAGAAAGAAAGAAAGAAAGAAAGAATGGGCGGGAAGAAATCCATAGAAAGAATAAGAGAGTACTGGTAGTCAAAATGAGGAGGAGGAAAGAAGTGATGGAAGTGCAGGCTGTGTGGATGAGGAGCAGAAGAGGAGGAAGGCTTGCTCCCGACCTTGCATGCACACATATCCACGCACAGTGCAGGCAGCAGATATTAATAACTCCTTATTAATATTCATCTGCAGTGGAGAGATGTGAGTCCAGAGTAACCCAAATCCCAACCATCTCTCCACCTGTCTCTGTCTAAGCATCGTCCCGTGTGCTTTTCATCTACATCATAGTGACATGAAATGCAGCTGCAACCCTCTGAGTCTCTCCATTTGCTACTGTTATTTGCCTTTTACTTTTGAAAATTGCCATTCAATAAGGTTTTAATCAGGAGTGTGTGTTCCTGATGCATAATTGCTTATATTAAATGACTCCCCCCACCTTGGTCATAACAATGTTAAAGCAGCAGTGACGTTGGAGCCTACTTTTGGGCATCATCTTATACAGTAGGGGTCCAAAAGATGTTATTTTACTCAGACCAAATTTATTGTACCCTTTTAAGTTCGTCCCTTGTGAGTAACACGCGTATTAATATGCAAATAGTGCCACACAAAATGTGCATTGATACTTCCTGTATGCCAACTGCTGTATTTATAGTGAAACACACTGATGTTATTTTTGGCACTGCAGACACACCTGAACAACAGTCTTGACTGACTAGTCCATTCCAAAAATTGTCAAAACCAGTAACGTGAAATGAGGTTAATGGTCCATAGCCGGGAGGTATTGACTCCTTCAGAATAAAAGCACTCAGAGAGCACGGATCTCCGCCCAGCAGCTCATTTCCCCACATGTTGTGAAAAACAATTCCTTCCCAAAAAAATGACCGTGGATTCAGAGGGTAATCTGGAAAATCATAATATATAGCCACACTTCAATAAAAATACTAATTATTACAGTCTAGGGTGACCAGACGTCCTGGTTAACCCGGGACAGTCCCGGTTTTGAGCTTTGTGTCCCATGTCCCGGTGGATTTCAACAGCCCCATTGTTTTATCCCGGTTTTATGCAAGGACCGTCCCGGGCGTCCCGATCTTTTGCCTTTTTTGTTTTATTGACAAGACTTGGCAGCAAGTTATTTAAAGCCATAACAGTGCATTCTGGTTGGAACTCCTTGTCCATGTGTATGTCAATCACACAGTTGTCATAGCGATCTGTATTATGAACCAATTAAAAAGTTCCACCCTTCTCCACATGTCTGTAGTTTGATGCTCGTCGGTCCATGGGCCTGTACACCTTGAAAGCACTGCTCATTACTCAGGCTAACTTTCATGATAGTTGCTTTGAGTTCTATGAAAGGATCACTGCAAAGCAGCTTCCTGAAAAAGGTCCACTCCAATATGACGTATGGGGGGTCAGAAAGATAACTTAAGAGTGTGCGTCATGCACTTATCTTGTTTGTGCACTACATGTTCAAAACAGTGTAATGTTAAAATGTTATACATTTTTGTCTGTTTTAGTGGCAACGTCTTCTTTGGTCAAGCAATGGTGTTTTACATACACTACTGCAATGATTTATTATTCTTAACAAAGAGAGAGCAAGTAAGTGTTTACATAATGTTGAAGTAAAAGTTGTATCACCTCAGTTGAGGAAAATAAAATCTCTTATATTTGGTGAGAATTTGCCAAATATAAAAAGTTGTGGGTGACTTTTTGTTCTGCGGTTTATGCACAGTCGGCATCACGGGGCGGTCCTTCGCGGGCCATGCCCCCTCAAATAATTTATTGTTCCCCCCTCCCCTACACTGGCCCACAAGCAGGCCAAGCCTTTTTGCCAAATTTTGTATTTTATTGATTACTGATGACTGTATCTCATTGAACATGAAATCATCCTTGGCAAATGGCATTTAAAAAAAAATTACAAATTAAATTTAAAAATAAACAAGTTATATTTGCTTCCCGTGTGGGGAGGTATGCTCATTGGCCCGGTGCTTGACCTGTAAACCGGTTTTGATTTGTTGTCGTTTGGTCTAGAGCAAGGATGTCAAACCAATTCCACAAAGGGCCGTGTGGCTGCAGCTTTTTGTTCCAACCAATAAAGCACACACAGTTTGACCAATCAGCTGTCTGAAGACTCAGATCAGTTGATTAAATGAGTTCAGTCTGGTGTGCTGTTGCTTTTGGGACAAAAACCTGCAGTGCCTGCCAGTGGGCACTATGGCACTAGCATTTTTCACAGCGATAGCAAGCTATTATCAAACTGAAATGTGAAATAACAACAGAAAATGGATATAAGGAGTTTCAGCAACAACAGTTGCCGCTTGCAACTCTTCTAAAGGTGAGACAGGCATTTAAATTACTTCATGGTGCTAGCTGTGGCTTTCATTATTATGCAAAATGTGGAATGTTTGGATTTGGGTCTGTCTAAAATCGTCCGATTAAATTTGGAGATTCACCATTCACATTTTAATGTGTATGCTTTTTTGCAGTTTGGGTGCACAGTACACTTGTGTGTTTTAAAAAGAGATTTTACAGACTGTTGTGTAATTGGAACTGATTTGCTGAGTTGGTAGCATTTTATTTGCGATATACAGAGGGACAGCGACACACTATTTCCATCGCATACCAGCACAGTTTGTGATGGATTTCAGGACCAACTGACATACAGCAAACTTCTGCCTCACAGCACATCTTTTAATAAATTTACCTAAAATTAATATAATTAGTCTGTCGTTCCCCAAATTCCTCATTTTCCCCAAATACCATTTTCAGACATATATTTAACTCCTACTATTTGCATGTGTAAATCAGTCAGTTAGCCATTGGATTAGCATCATAGGTGAGGTTTTGAAATATTTTGAAAATATTTCCAAACACTGGCGGTTTAGTGCTTGAGCCTCTCTGCTGTTCTGGCAGTAAACAAATCACAGTCGCTAACTTTCTCCAAGCACCTTGTTGAAGAAGAAAAAAAAGATTGAAAAATCTGGAAAGAATTACGGCTTCAACTTCTCTGGGCGACCCTGGCAATGTTGGTGAAATGAATACACTCCACAGCACTTTGGATAGACTTTCACAGTGGATGGGTTACCACGGCAAAGGCACTTGGCTGAACACCGTGGCCTATTTTGAGTAACTTTGAACTAATGGGTGAGCTCATCTCCTCCTACATCTATAAAACACAAAGACATATTTTCACCCAATAACTGTGACGATAGTTTGCATAGACGACTTCTCTCTAGGGTTGATAGAAATGTATTAACATGGAAGAAAAGGCCACTTTTTCGGTGTTATTTCCATTTTTTGCTGGTCTCCAGTTGTTACAAAGTGTCCCACCAGGGCTTCCTGACCTCACGCTCCAAAGAAAATTGCAAAAATTAGCAGAGTCTGTTGTTAACAACTGTTACAGCTGCTGCAGGGCCTAGAGGTTAAAGATCAGCACGAGAAACGACAGTAAATCAGCTTTATCTGCAGATTGGACCGCCCTCATCTTTTAAGCAAGTAGTGCTGCAGTGATGGAGCAGCCAGGAGAGTGTGGTTGCAAGGGGGGGGGGGGGGGGGGGGGGGGGGGNNGGGGGGGGGGACTGGGAAAGAGTGAGCATAGCAATAAAACTGTAAATGTAGCTAGAGGTGAAATTTCTCAGAAACTGGACCTGGACCTGGAAACAGATGGAGGAGCTAATGGGAGCATGATCTAGTGCAATGCATGGGTTCATCCAGCAGCCAGGGGGGGAAAAAAGCCCATCGGCCCAGTAAAGAGAGGTTTTTAGGCATTGAGAGAGAAGAGCAGCACCAAGAAAAGACCAAGATTGAACAGACCCAGACTTCAGACCGCTTGACTGCTTGTTATGTTGGCCATATGGACTTTCTTGCAGCTGAGCTCTTCAGTTGCATCAGCCAATAGATGGCAAAATTCAAATCAAGTCAGCTTTATTGTCAAATGTGCTATACATGCCCGACATACAGCATAGATGAAATTCCAGTCCTCGCAGACCCACCGTGCAACAACTGCAAAATAGACTAAAGTAAAGTAATAAATAAGTAAAACTACAATAAACTAAACTAAATAAAACTACAATTAACAGTATAGCAATGTGAACAATATGGACAGTATGTATGTACGTATGTACAGCATGTACATTATATGAATACAATATGGACAGTATGTACATTATATGAATAGTGAACAATATAACTTCAATGCAGTTTTTGAGATCGGTAGTGTCTATGGGCAGTCAGTGGCCCAGAGTCAGTGTTGGGGGCAAGAGGGGGGGAATGGGGCCAGAGCAGGGAGGGAGTTGAGCATCCAGACTGCCTGGTGGAAGAAACTGTCTTTGAGCCTGCTGGTTCTGGCCCGCAGACTCTGGACTCTCCTCTATGACGGCAGCAAGCTGAAGAGACTGTGAGATGGGTGGGTGGGGTCACCTGCAATCCTGGTGGCGTTGCGGGTGAGGCGGGTGTGGCAGATGTCCAGTAGGGAGGGAAGAGAGACACCAATGATCCCTTCAGCTGCTCTCTGCAGGGTCTTGCGGCAGGAAATGGTGCAGGCGTCGTACCACACGGTAATGCAGCTGGTCGGGATGCTCTCAATGGAGCCTCTATAAAAGGAGGACATAATGGGGGTCGGCCTCTTGCTCTTCTCAGTTTCTGCAGAACGTAGGGTCGCTGTTGAGCTCTTCTGGCCAAAGATGTGGTGTTGATGTTCCAGGACAGGTCTTGGGAGATGTGTACACCCAGGAACTTGGTTCTGCTCACCCGCTCCACTGTAGCACTGTTGATGGTTAGCGGAGGATGCTGGCCCTGCTCTCTCCTGAAGTCCACTACAATCTCCTTCGTCTTCTCCACAAATTCAGTGAACTTGTGATTTTATTCAAAAGGGAATGCTTTTTTTTTTTTTTTTTTAACATATATACAGGACAAAGTAATTTTCATTGACAAACTTAGTAGTGTTCTTTGAGTATTCTTTGAAATATCCTTTGGGGAACTGTTTGTGACCAGGGATATATGTTTTTCATTTAACAGACAGCAACTAAGGTTTATTGAACAAACGCATATCTAGGTCTGTATATATATATATATATATATATATATATATATATATATATATATATATATAT
>BJFM01001013.1:133756-146828 GCA_016586285.1 Arothron firmamentum
ATATATATATATATATATACATACATATATATATATATATATACATATATATATATATATGAAGAAGAAAAGAAAAAGCCAAAGCTGACTGATTTGATTCAGCACTCTTAATGAATAATTCTCTTCAGAGCATAGAACCACAACTGAAGCTATTTCCAAATGAAATGCAAATTTTGACTGTATTGGTCTGTCTGCGTGTGGCCATGCTTTTAGCGTATGCAGACCTCATTGCTGACACAGTGACCCTGGATAAATTATGTTATAAAAGACCTGGTGAGATAACAGCAAGCAATCAAAGGGGGCTGCATTGACTTTAAAGTTTGCATATGCAATACAAGACTACAGTAAATCAGTGAGCGAGTGCCATCTTTGTTATCCCGACTCAAACACAAAATGGACAATCTTGGATATGAAAACGGCTTTCATTAACTCAGCTGCAGCAAAGCCACAAAGGCCCGAATCAGCCACTGTAGATTGCATTTCTGTTCTTCTGCTAACAGTTCTGTGAACTTCAAATCCAGTTCAATTTTCAGCAGCATTTCATTTCCATTGTTCTTTTAGCATTTAGCAAAATCAGCCCAGTTTCTGAACTTTTGCTGAAGGATGAAGTAAAAGTTTAAAGAAAAGGTTAATTTCAAATGAATAACTCTGCAAAAGGGCAAACACTCAGTGGGAAAGAAGGGGAAAAAAAACACTAAAGAAGAAAAAAGTATCATACAATTTCTTTTACAGTAGCCATATAATTAGATTTGCTATAAATACAGATGGTCCTGAATCAATATTACCGGTAGAATTAACCACAGGCAAGTTTTGTTCAATAAAACCTTCATCAAGACCAAAGAGGGGAGTTGAGGTGGCACCATTTTATTGTCCAATCAATACGTGTGTATGTGTGTGTTTGAGAGAGAGACAGAGAGAGAGAGAGAGAAAGAGAAAGAGAGAGTTCTCGAAGGACCAAATGCACATAGCCTGACATATAACACACCAGGGAGCCTTCGAACAAATTAAGTGTGTGCGTCTTTTTTTGTGCCTGGAATCCAGGACGGCGCGAGGCGCATGACTCTGGCTGCGTAATCGTTGTGCCTTCGGTATCCGGAACCATAAAAACCGTGCGCACGTCTGTGATTAATTGATGAGACTACAGTGCAATAAAACGCTAATGAATGTGCTCGCGAAGTTGGGCTGGACAGTCTGGCATCGCCGCGGTCTCAGAGGAAGCGTTAGGTTTATGACTCAGGCCCTGCCCACCCCTCACAGTCCCCGCCAGGAAGTGTGTACACGTGGGGACAGAGGCATGAACTAAAGGCCTTTTAAAGTGAAATAATCTGAGAGAGTGAGACAAGAAATATTGAAAGTATTAACGGAAAAAAAACATAAAACTGGCATAAATATCGTTGGCTGGCACAACCCTGCACTTTTTCTGAGACTTTGGGAAAGTTTATCGAGGTTTAATATATTCAATTGTTTTCATGAAATTGGAAAAAGGAATAATTCTGTGTGCAAAGAATGGGAAAGGTTGACTTTAAAATATTTAACTAAAGTATATATTTATCCATGTGTTTATCCAGTTGCACTTCCTCTCAACGTCACGCTGACCGAATGTTGAATTCAACCAGCGGCTAATTCCTACAACTCCCATCCTGCTACTGCAGCAGCTCATGAGCGTGCAAGGCAACAATGTAAGTGTCCAGTTTCATATTTACAGTATTCTCATATAAGAGCATTTATATTATAGAGGCTATAATTCAAAGCGTTATTTTAATTTTTGCTTGTAATTTCGTATTGTTTGTGTTACACCCTCAGTTCATGTAATCAGATGTTGGGTTTGTCCAACAAACCCAACATTCTGGGTTTGTTGGACAAACTCAGAGCATCTAGCGTTATTTTCCTCCATATTAGAGATCAGACCATGAGCGTAAATTTGGTTCAACCCAGTCCCTGCTTTCACTTCATTCCCAATACCCGAACCCTGCTGGGACATACGGGCAGTGAAGAAACGACAGGAAAAAAGAAAAGAAAATCCTTTTGATGAAAGTTTGGCTGCAGAGTAAAAGCATGCATGTTTATGGAAATAAATACATCACATTCTGCTAAAATTGAGCACAAAAGACACAAACAAGCATGCAACCCACATATTATACTGGTAGAAATGACACAACAGAACATGAGATGACGAGAAGGATTAGGGACGAGGAATCAGCAAGAGGAGGAGCAGGAGACATATGTTGAGTGGGTGGACAAGCAGGCAAGGCAGGGAAGGAGGTAAAACTGGCAAAAATCATGCACACACATGCACATACAAGTCCCCGTACCATCTGCACATGTTTGCAACCTTGCCAGTCATCAAATCAAAAACTTCTGTTTCTCTGTCTCTGCATTTTGTCGAGAGTAGCTCATGTGTGCATGTTTGCAGACCTGCCTGAGTCTGTGTGTGTGTGTGTGTGTGTGTGTGTGTGTGTGTGTGTGTGTGTGTGTGTGTGTGTGTGTGTGTGTGTGTGTGTGTGTGTGTGTGTGTGTGTGTGTGTCCGTGTCTCCTCAGTGGGCAGGGACCTCTCATGGCTACCATGAGCTAATGAGCTCCATTTAAATCCAGCCCCCTTCTCATCTTTTTTTTTTTTTTCTCACCCAGTTTCTCTGCCCCTGGGGCCATTCCCGACTCTGGCCTGGAAACTGTAGCGCAGCAGCAGCCATCTTGGCTCATTAGGAACGAGCTGGAGAACCAACATGCATGTCTCCAAGAATCAGTATCAGGCTAATAGATGGCTGGTGCAGAAATGTGTTTGCCTGTGTTCAAGCGCGTGACTAAATATTATATGCATGCAGTGTGTGCATTTATATGAGCATTTTTAACACTCTGAAAGCGTGTGTGTGTTTCCATGAAGCATGACCAGCTCATCATGATTCATCCTTGAGCGCTACTTTAATGTTGCACCTCTATAGTATAGCTCTCCCACCCTCTTTAGCCTCTCTCCAGTTCCCTCACTTTTCATCCTGACTTTGTTGCACTCATTTCTAACAGCGTAACCATCCCAGCCTTTCCCACCGCGTCATCAAAGGGTTTGGTTAAGATCGTGTGCGCGCTGGGTTTTTTTCATTTGCATTTTACACGGGTAGTAACCTCGCCTCAGGCCGACATACTGTAGTTTGAGGACCACACACACACACACACACACACACACACACACACACCCTTGTGCTTCTATCTTTGTGAGGACTTTCATAGGCATAATGGAATATCCAGGCCCTTACTCTAACCCTAACCATCCCAGCTTACCCCCACACCCTAACTCTTTCCTAAACCCAATTCTAACCTCAGTCTTAGAACCAAGTCTTAACCCAACCCTGAAACAGTCCTTTGCAGATGTGAGGACCGTCCAAAATTTGCTCACTTCCCAAAGATGTCCTCAATTGGCTGGTAAAATGAGCAGTTAAATATATGCTTATCTCTAACATCGTCCATAAGTACTGTTTTACTGTTTTTGTCTGTTTTGAGGATAGCAAGCCTTATTAGGCCACTGGTGTTCCAGTTAGTAAAATTGCAGAGTCTAAGAAACAAAATGACATGTTTAGACTATCTGGTCTAAAAGTAAAGGATGGCGAAGCAATGAATACTTTTTAATTTGCAACAATTTCAGATATAAAACAATAGCAGAAGCAAAATGCACTAACTCAGGTCTGTTTTTCCATTCAAAACAAGTCTGTCATTTACCGTAAAAGATACTGCGGAAAACAAAGCGGTAAGAGCCGTCAGAGATTACTCATGGTTTTAGGACGGCTGACCGCATAACCAGAGAACAATCACACATGCACCAACAGGGGGTCTCTGCCAGAGCCGATGGGAGGTCAGCAACCTTACAGTAACATTTGTGGAGGGAGCAGCTCTTTAGCTATGTGCTGTATATAGTCTTCCTGGACCCTTTGCAGCACGCACGCACACACACACACACACACACACACACACACACACACACACACACACACACACAAACACACACACGAATCATTACTGTCTACGTTACCTCTTTTTTTGGGAGGTGAGCTGTCATTAACGTGCTCGCGTTACTCTTGCGCAAGTCTCCAGTTTAAGACACATTCTTCTGCACATGTGTGTAGACAGATCATGAACACTTCCACCTCCACAGTGCCAGTACGTCTGAGTCATTAAGTTATTAGATTCCTGCTTTCAAACCAAAGGCTATACACACTTTTCCAGTAAAATACCAGCTGTTATGCCGTACTAAGGTCTGTGTAACCCACTTTTTTTTGTGTTACTTCATTTTTTTCAGGAATTTTTTCTATTTGCTCCAGTTTACGCAATCAGAAAATTGCTAAAATGTGTGCAAGGGCTGGATCTTGAGTTGCGATAGTATGACAAAGCGGTGTTTCCAAACCGGGAAAAAAAAGGAACACTGGGAAGCCCTTTGGTGATTTGATCTGGAGGTTTTCCCATTCTGACTGTGGAGGGGAGATGAGGGAAATCAAAGGAAATAACAAGGTTCAGTTACCTATAAAATCAACTCACAAGATGAAAATGTATGTCTCCTCAAACTAAGAGCATTTGTGCAATTCATTTCTTCTCTTTTTCTGCAGTAATGATATCATTTTCTGTGATTTCTCTGCACTTTTAGGTTATTAGATCATGATTACAAATGCCAGTTTCACATAAAAATAGGTAAACATATGAATGTCTTAGATATCAAGGTAATAGTGAATAAAACTAGGATTTTCATCTCATGCAGAATCAATCAAAATAATAATTTTGGACAATATGGCTCACTATACCACATATGTAGCCAATCATGGCCTGATGCAATTTAAAGTGGTTTGAAGTGCTCCTATCACAGATTATAAAGATTAAGAGGATATTTAAGATATAATAGCGCAAAATCTGAGTGAACCCACTGACTTAGTCACGGCATCTCCATCAAACTTGACCCTGGGGTGCCCAATGTCCACCACATCCATCATTATCCTTTTAGTGGCATGTGAAAACCTGCTCAGAACCATCTTTACAGCATTGGTAGGCCTGGGCAGAGGCTGGATGCACGTGGCTTTACTTCCCATTGGGTGTGAGATTACAGGGGGAAGTTAAAAAAAATAACAACAAACACAAAGAGATGTGTGTGTGGCTATTACATGGAGCACAGATGCGTCTACATGGTGAATTCATTCGAAAGCTACAGCTTAGCAAACGGCAGCTTGTTTGTGGCTCAGCTGATTTTCCCCTTTGCATTCAGCTGGCATAGAGCGTGCTCTTTAGAGAGTTTGATCTACCTGCTCTGCCTGCTTCCAGCGCACTTCCCAACACACCTCCTCCTCCGCTGCTCCCTTTTATGCCGTGTCTGACTTAATCAATGTCATTTCTGCTATCACTGATGCATGCACGGTGTTCTGTATTCGCTGCTTTGGCTCTCCACACGGAAGGGCTCGAAGCTCCCGGAACATGGCCACATCACCGGTGAAAGATCCCATTATCCGAATTCAGGTTTCTCTAAATAACCGAAGATGCTACACCCTTTAGCATGATTCACCAAATTGAATTGAAGATCCAACAGATCAGAGAGAAAAAAGATGGATAACAAAGACAAATAGACCCATCAGATAAAGAACAAGCAGAAGAGCAATGGAGAGAAAGACAGAGAAGAGATGCTAAGTTTAGCTACCCCCTCAGGACTTCATTCAGGTTCCCCTGCTCTTTTTCATTGTCCTCTTGTTCTCCCTCTCTTCATCACCTCCTCCTTCTTTCAATCCATCACAAAATAATTAGCTTGCTATAAGTGAAATTAATTCCACTAATTGGTTTAAAGGTATTTTTGGACACTGCCAAGGAAAAAAAGGGGTGAAGAAGACAGTGGTGCATGTGTGTGAGTGTGTGCGTTGGAAAATAATGGTACCTATTCAACCAATCCAGTCACAGCAGGGAGGATGTGACCTCGCCAAGCAGGAAGTGAACTTCATGCATTTCTTGGCAAAATGAAAAGACTTTGACAACACTGTTGTTAACAGTTTTAATGAGCTTGGAGGGTCTTTTTTCCCCTCCACTCTCAGTATATGTTCAGTTAATTTGCAGTAGAGTGCACCTCTTTAAGTACCTTAGGTAGAAATTTAAAAAATGCTAATAATTTCATCAAAAACATTCTTGCAAGAATGAAGAAGAAGAGCACAGATCAGCTTTTTGACAGCTTCAAAGCTAAAGCACAGGTACTAAAATAGCTCCCTAAGTCAGCCAAAGGGATATTTTTATCTCATCTTTTTTGTTAGTATTTGATACTTTAGGGATGAAAGAAGGATGGCAAATTGGAACACAAGCGTAGCGCAACATCGCAATTGAATACAGATCGGTGAAAAAATTTGGAATGACCTCCTGAACTGTGAAATGCAAAATCCCACAATGGGAAATGTGAAAGAAACAAAACTAAAAACATCTCTTGGAATAATGTGTTCCTTCAAGGGTTCACCGTGAATTATTTACCTATGGCTAAATATAGCTGCTCATACTGCCGTCAATAATACACCATTCAGAGATTTCAGATACAGGCATTTGCCAGTAATGGAGCCCTCATCGGTTTCAAAACAGCATGACGACAAGAAGCTTTACCATGCCGTAATATGGAAGTCATGATGGTTACGGAGATCACCCCAACACTAAGATTATCATCACTTCAACGTCTACAGAACAACATTGACTAGCATAAGGTGTGTTTCCACTGTACATGGAGGTGGATGCTATTAACGAAAGAAGCATTGTCTGCGAGGCTAATGCTCCTCTCCTCCTGTGTTCCACATCACATCCCGCAAAAGTTTAGCAAATCAGAACAGAGTGAATCTCAAGCTCCACCCAGGAGATTTCAGAGCCGATCAAAGTACCCATGCTGGAGAAGGGACTCGATTAGGCCCCGTAAAAGTTTCTGTAAACGGCCCTTCAGGGGAGGTTCCTGCAGTGGAGACACGCACCAATGGCTTCGGACCCATAAAACTACCATGAAGTTCTTGCAGTGAAAACGTGCCTTTAGATACTGGTCCGGTCACAGGTTTGCTTCGACACTGTTCCCTGCAAGACCTACGAAAGCTACCCCTCAAAGCATGTTGTCGCACCACAGGAATATTTTAGGTTGCACTGATGTGGAAAGGTTGCTGGCAGTGAGAACAGTCAGCTTGTGACACAGTGAGATTTTATCCAGATCTTCCACGCTTAAAGCTGTTGCATCAACACCAGAGTTCTGCTACGATGACTGAGTTAGAAATGTCCCAACATGTCACCCCCTCATTTTAATTTTACTTCCAGAATGCTGCGTGTTTGGAGTACTGCTTAAAAAAATGGTTAAAATATGCAGGAAACAAGTGAGGAAAATAGAAATTTACTTTTGTGACTTTAATCAATTTGCTTCTTGGAACATTCCCTGCTGCCTGACCCCAGAATACACTGACACCTCTTACTCACACTCTTTTGTACTTTTACATCTCCTTTCATCTCAATGCTCCCTGTCATTATATGTCCAACTGTCTGAAGCAGTTTATTCACTCCATCCTTTTTATTTTCTCTTGATGCTTTCTACTCCCTTTTAAGCTCCTTTTCTGTCTGATTCAGTTCAATATTTGCTGCCACTCACACACACAAAGACTAATTATGGTGGGAGGAGAAGAAAGAGGGAGGAAAATAAAAGGGTGAGAGGAAGGGCAGTGGGAAGGGGGAGTGGGGTGAGGAGGGGGGGAGCGGGGGTTGCATCCTGAGGGGTCCTTGGGGTGAATTATTCATCTTACACTGAGACACCTGAGGACAATCTCACTCTCTGTGAGTCACCCGTTAAAGCAGCACAGTTTTGTTGTGAGTCAGACCTGCCCAAGAGAATATTAACACCTGAGCGTGTGTGTTTGTGCATATGTATGCGTGTGTGTGTGTGTGTGCGTGTCCTGCAGTGTACTGTCCCTTAAGCTGATCGTGCACTGCCTACATACGGCGAGCGTCTGTAGTGTGACCCGTGGCTGTCATTCACACAAAGTCAGTAATAAGCTAGGTCAGCCAGCGCTAAATCTCACTCATGCTGTGAGCCTGGCTCGCATTAACCAGGTGGTAGTGAGCATGTACGCGCGAAGGGCACACGGAGCAAATGTGCACATGCATGGCGAATGCACAGAAATCCTGCTTCTGTTCTCAACACATTCATAGGATTTCTTTCTATTAGGCATCGTCAAATGAATAACCGCGATCATCCTCTTTGCCTGTAATACTGTATAATCTGCCATCTCCACTCAGGCGGACCACTCTAACTGTTGACTGGATCAACGGCATTCATTAGCATCAGGCCCGCTGCCAGCCAAATTATTAAACACCTGCATCCAGAAATGTAGTGCTGCTCAGTAAAAAGAGGAGGGGGGAGAAAAAAACCCCATCAGCTCTAGAGAGGCAATAAAACTGTTGAAGTTGTTTCCAGGCATTCAAATGACCTCCTGTCCACGGCAAATTACGGTGATTAAGTGAGGTCTTGCACAAATACTTTAGCATGTTGCGCTGCAGTTGATGCACTGTAGAAGCTGCCAGGCGGTAGAGTGTAGGCGCAGAATGTTCCATAATGCAGACATTTGGTTGTCAGGAAAAATGCAAATGAGAGGGTTTTTTTTTTAATTATTATTATTATATTTAAACGTGAACATTGATCCAAATTAAAACCTGGAAAACCATTTCCAGGTACACACACACAGGTACTGGATAAAGGACTCCATTCAAGGTGATGAGAAGCATTTCGATGCGTCTGTTTTCCTTTTTTTTTTTTTTTTTTTACTTGCTCCATTTTCTCTGGCACTGAACTCAACTTCCTACTGAAATTATCCAAGCAGACCAAAAATAATCCACCGCAGGATAGAGAGTTGGGACAGAAGCAAGAGTGGAAACACAGCGGGGAAAGAGAATGATAGTGCAAATAAAAAACAAAAAAGAGAGAATAAAGCCTTGCAGGCAATAAACTGATAGTGAGGAGTACTATTAGCATCCCTTTTTTTTATTGCTTATTCAATGTCATGTGAGAAGTGTGGATGAAAATCTGTAGCCATCAATAGGAAAAGGTCAAGTGTCTTGGGGTCACAAGAAGAGGTCAAGATTACTAATTTTCCATGTGGTGATGTTTGGCCCTAACCATCTCCTGTAGTCATCAGATTTAGGTGGTGATTGAAAGTGGAGACAATCAGCTGAAATGAGATTCTCTGCATTGGGTGTCTGGGCCCACCCCTGAGAATGGGGTGAAGACCTCTGACATCCAGCCCACTGTGGGCTGGAGTGGAGTATCAGTATCAGTCTGCTGCAGATGGATGCCTTCTGGATGCCTTTCTGTGGAGGCATTCAGACCAGAGACGACTGAGGGAGACCATACCCAATCTAGCAGCGTTCTCACACCCAGGGGGTGGTGGTGGACACATATTTGTTACTGGGATGTGGAGATTTCTGCACAATTTAGCTTGCTTCCCCTGTTGCTACTGCTACACACACAGATGGGTATGCTGAGAGATTGATTACTCAATTATCAGGCCAAGAATGCAATTGAGCCATGCAATTTCATTCAGTAGGCTGAATATTGATGACTGAATATGCTCGGCAGGAACGCCACAGCGTTGATGGGTTAGCACAATCTAAATAGCTTGATAGATATTGGTGATTGATACTTTATATTAGAGGAGAAAGACTCACCCTTCAAATCACATCCTTTCGAGTTTTTCAATGTGCAACACAGTTTCTAAACAAATTTTCAAGTTTTTCCCTGACATTTAAGAACGAGTTGATACTTAGAAAAAACAAGCAATCAGGTCAGGTTTTTTTTTAACTGCAAAAATTTCCACACAGCTTACAAAATTAAATATTAATTAACAATTTTCTTTGAAAACATGGTCACCTTCTCATGTAAAGTTTCTCTAAATCTTGCAGACAAACCAACATAAAGCTTGAGTGCAGACCACTTCAGGTGAACCAGGCAGGCCTGAATGTCACCTTGAGGAAGCTGAGGTGATTTGTAATGCACAGCTGTCTGCCTGCATGAATATTTTTCGATTAGCCAACTGCATATTACATCCCGTTCCTGTTAATAATGTATTCTGCACGTGATTGCAGAAACATCATATTTAACTGCTGAAATGTCTTAATTGTCTAATTTCTTACAGTAGTACAGTCACAGGTGCATTGAAGTCAATATGCATGTAGCTGTGTTGTCCATCCTTCCATCCATCCATCCATTTTCTACCGCTTATCCGAGGTCAGGTCACAGAGGCAGCAGCCTGATCAGGGAGGCCCAGACTTCCCTCTCCCCAGCTCCCCAGCATGCCAAACGCATGCACTCGCACACACGTTCCGGAACAATTGAACTGAGTTTTCTCGTAATTAATGCATTAATCAAAAAGTAATGAGCATGGAGTGACTCCACACGGTGCTGATTAATGCAGACAATGGAGGCAAATGGGAAGAACTCTGCAAGGGAAAGGCATCCATGTTGGATTCCTGCAGTGCTACTGAGTGAGTGATGGTGTGATTGAGTGCGTGTGGTGGTGTAATATAAGCGGCAAAACATTGTTGCACAGAAGTAAGTTGTCCTCTTCAGGCTGCTGTTTCCCTTTAATTAAATGGGCGTGCGGGTGTGTGCGTGCGAGCGTGTGTGTTTGTGTGTAATCACAGTGACTTTCTCTTCCCAATTATGGCTTTAATCCATCAGCTGGCTGTTGTTGCTATGGTGTTTCTCTTGCCACCCAATCAAAGGCGAGCGAGTGAGCACGCTCAGAGAAGACAATGGTGTCATAATTTAAGTCAACACTCAAAAGCACAGAGGCGGTGAAAAGTGACCCTCTGCTTTCTACGGGTGATAAAGAAAGGAACCAAAATGAAGTCACCCCATTCCCATATATTAATGATGAAAATAAAAACCCATTTCCGGCTCCGTCAGTGTGCTTGCTCCATTCTAGAATTTCAGTTTTGGCAGACTGGTCAATTTGGAGAAAAAGTCAGGTTTACTACAGACTGTGCAGCTGCTTTCTTCTCACTGATCCCAGGAGGGAGCAGCAGGATGGGGGGGGGGGGGGGGGGNGGTAGTCAGTGTGTGTGTGTGTGTGTTTGGGGGTGGGGGGTATAAGGGGAGGTGGGCAGTAAGTAGTAGGATGGGATTTTCTTCCATATTGTACTCCCACAGACCCCCTGTGGTGAGTTCTGACCGCGTGTCAATCTGTTTCTCTCTGTTGCAACATAAGCCTTCGGAGGCCATTCAGCCCAGTGCTCCCACTGACCCCAGTAGCAACTAGTGAAGAAACAGCCGGCTCATTTTTCATGCTTTCTCTACAAACCATCACCTTAAAAATCAAATTTAAAAGACATACACTGTTATATCAGATGCTCTGGTTGTCATGGAAAGGATTTAGGACATACCCTTTCTCTCTCTCACACACACACACACACACACACACACACACACACACACACACACACACACACACACACAGGGAGGTGACAACAGAGGATTGAGGGGAAGCGACAGAGGATGATGAAGCTGAGCACAGTGAAAGGAGAGCATTCTGCTACGGGACAAACACATTTAGATCATGGTAGCTTGTCAGTATTTGGGATACAACAGGGCGAAACAGACAAAAGGATATGTGTTTTCATATTTGAAAGAGAAATGACATGTACAACAGCCATAACGATTCCTTTCCTGACCTTTCACCTGCCCCGAGTGCGACTGCTGCTGTATAGCTGGGCTCAGATATTCCAGAAGGCTGCAGACTGTCAGCAGAAAAGAGCGGAGGAGAACTCCTCATCTCATTCTCCCTGTCTTGCTTGGATTTATTATTTCCAGGTCCATACCTGTCGTCCATAACAGGACAGCCCAGTATTGACTCTGCTGGCAAATTACTGTTAACCCCCTACAGGGAGAGGCCCAAGCCGCAGAGCATAGATATTTCTGTAAAGCCTGTTATAAATGTGTATACAGAGCAATAAAATCACTTTTTTTTTTTTTTGCCATACATTCCTGTATTTCCTAAAACTGCTAGAAAAAAGGTGAAATCCCAAAGGTCAGCTTCGCCTTTACTGAAATACAAAAACAAAGGGGTTGCAGACGGGCGCTTCCACGCTTCTGCGCATGCCCGTAAACAGCCCAATTCAAATCCGCCTTGTTTAAAAAACTTTGTCAAACACGAATTCTTCCGCGGAAGAAAACTGTTGACGCTGTTAGCGGCAACCCGTGCTGTTATGGGAACTTTGTACGTGTTTGTTTTTATGCGTTCCTCCTCTGACTCATCCCCTGCAGCCTTTTCAGGCGCTTTCACACCTCCCGATTGCAAGTATTTACAAAGAGCGGCGGAGTCTGTCGCGTTTCTATTATCCCGTGCATGACCGTGTGACACTTCACACATCCCCTTTCTCCACCTTCCTTTTCTCCCTCTATTTAATCAGTCATTCCGCTCCTTTCGCCGTGGTCTCGAGCCGCCCTCCATTTCTCCGCCGCTCTGTCCATTCCCATCCCGCCGTCATGTGTCCTCGTGTGTGCCTGTGTGTCGCTGTGTGCAGTTGCGTGAGCTTGTGTCTTGGGCAGTTGTAGGAAGCTTGGGTGATTAACTCTGATGGCCACCAGATGTCTGACTTTGAGGTATGGACTCACACACACACACACACACACACACACACACACACACACACACACACACACACAAGCTCACTAAAGAAGACAGATAAAGGCAGCAGAGGAGCGCAAAGACAAGGTGAGTGACAGCAACAGAGCTAAAAGCATGAAAACACCAAAAAGGGAGTGACACACTGAGGAAATGGTTAGCGGAGAAAAAAGGAAAATCAATTCAAATCTTTTCGTTCTACCAAAAACTAAAAGCTGTGTTTTGGTTTCCCCAACATGGCTGATTCTGGAGATACAAACACCGCATGAGTGAGGACAGATGACTGTCCCGTGTCTTCAGAGGGGTTTTGATGTGACCTGAGATCAAAGCTGTGCTCGGCCAGATGCTTCAGATGTAGTTTCCACTCTGGTATTTGTGTGTGTGTGTGTGTGTGTGTGTGTGTGTGTGTGTGTGTGTGTGTGTGTGTGTGTGTGTG
>BJFM01001013.1:150748-188585 GCA_016586285.1 Arothron firmamentum
AAAAAAAAAAAAAAAGCTGTCAGTCTATCTTTGATGCTGAAGAAGTCTTTTCCTGTCTGGAAGCATAACAAAAAAAAAGTCAGCCGAATGTGCTCCCTGCCCCGGGCTACACAAAAGGTGTTTTCTTACCCATGATTCTTAGCTGTGAGGAGCGACTTGATAGCTTTCGGCCTGAGACGGCCACACAGAGGGAAGCACCCAAGGAACCGCGGATTCACACACCCCCAGAGGCAGAAAACACCAACACAGAGGAACAAACACTTGGAGCCACATCACTCTGCTCTAATCTGTCATTCCTGGGTGCAGTCACCTTCCAGGGGTGATGCCTGGCACTGGGTGCGAGTGCAGCCCCACAGTGGTAGACAAACTGTGTAGCGCAGCTATCCAACCATGACCAGATCCTGATAGAAACACCGCTGTACATTACTTCTGCTCTAAAGCTCACTTCCTGCGAGACCTAAGTGCTTAAAAGGTAGAAGTAAAGTTGTGCTGGGTAAACATCTTTGGCAGATTTCCATCAGGGGGTTTTATGTGAACTAAAAAGAGCTGCTGAAAAGTGACACCGCACATGTCAAGTAAGTAAAATAACAGCAGGCATGCTAGGCGCCACATTCCCCTGCCCTCTTTCTCGTCAAGCTGTGGAGTTCGCCGTATAAAAGTGGAACGTGCCGACAGGTGGGTCGGTTGGTGCACGTACTCGACTGATTGATGAGTGTGCGATGGGTGTGCATGTTAGCGCGCAGGATTAGAAGCACTAATGAGGACAGCGACTCCATCCTGGTTCAGTCCCACGACCCCCAGCTGGAAGCAGCAGGCCGTTTTACACATACAGCACTCAGAAGAAAAGTGGGGCGTTCAGCAGGATGACAGCGTTTCTCTCCAATTACTGGAAATACTTGCGATATGAGTAATTTGTTCCTCCACAATAGCTCAACTTATGCCTCGATCCGTGTTGTGTATATTTTGGCATTTTAATATTCCCACAGGTATGTCTCATTGGGTCTGTCGGTTGGATCACAATAAAGCAACTGTAGTAATTTAGAAACGTGCTTTTTGAGTGCCACCAGTACTAAAATGGTGCGTCAGGAGAGTTTCATCAGCCCAAAACTGCACTGTCTCTCTTCTCTTTGGCGCATGCCACCCATCTCTGTCCTTCTGGCATCATTGTTAAGTCATTATTCAGAATCAGCTAGTTGACATTCACTGCCATGACCACTCACGGTTACGCAACCGATGTGACCGGGGTGTGCACGTGAGTTTCTATGATGCTTTCCACGAACGGAAAGAAGACGAGTCTGTAAACTTTGTATATTTATCTTGCAACCAGCACTCCCAAATGGAAAAATAAGTGGGTTTTTGCATCATGCTTTTCTGTGGTCACATCTTGGTTACAGCAAAAGTGGGCAGATGGACTGATTAATTCATAGAGGAGAAGGAAATGCAATCTCACTGAACGATAAACCTTTAAATGAACTAATGGCTTGTGATGGAAGGAGGGACGAGTGAGAGAGAATAGACAATTTGTGGGAGACGGGAAGGGAAAGAAGGACACTCGAGATAGTGACAGAAGGGACGAATGCATGGCCGGGCATGAATAATATAGCGCTCTCTACTTTCATCTGTTTGCAAGCTTCTATTATACACATGCACATTCAGACAGTAGTATAGTCTGTAATAATAATAGTATTATAATATAGTATGGAAAACAACACCACCAAACATGATTTCTGCCCAGTCTAATGAGCATTTTTATGCGCTAGATTTGGGTTCAAGAAGGTCTCATGAATATTGATTATATGTGAATTATATAAACTGGCTTGCACATACTAACAATTACTGTGGACGGCTGGTGTTACATAATTATATACTCTTACAATCAAGAAAATATAATCCTCAGTAGGAACTATTGCGTTAATATAATATAGTATTAATGAAATTAATGAAACAATTACATAGGAATGCTAAAAAGGCTATACAAGACATTAAAGCACTAAACCTAATTAAAATGACATCTATCTTTGAAGAAGCTCAAGTTTGGATGTAATAATAGATAATTATGCTTCCAGACTTTGAAAAGCAATTCAAGTCATGTTGCTGTGAGATCCCGGCAATAATTGAAGATAATCTATAGCAAAAAATGAATTTAACAATTCGAAACTGATATGCAGGATATATCATAGGACTTAAGGCCGAGAAAGAGGGGCAAGAGCGGAAGAGGGCTACAGGTCGAGAATCATTATTTTCTTTGGTGGAAGGATCAATAGATCGATGTGTGTGTGTGTGTGCGTGCGTGCGTGCTTGCGTGTGTGTGTAGAGACATGCATCATAAGCACATGTCCAAAGTGAACGTATTGAAGACACACTCAAAGGCAGAGGCAGCCAAGCGAGAACAATACGTTAGGGCAGGTGGTCAATCGCAACAACATTCTGTCTCTTTTTCGCTTACTCTCTCTCTCTCTCTCTCTCACACACACACACACACACACACACACACACACACACACACACACATACAGTGTTGCCAGTGTTAGCGTAATGTCCCACCAGAATGAGGACTGAGGCCTGATAGCATTAAGAGCCGAGGACAGCCTCTGGATAGATTTTCAATACACAGCCAGAGGCTTAAGCAAGACAGAGTCACAGATAATCCTCCCCTTTCTTCTTTCCCCTCCTTTTCTCCCTCCCCATCTTACCAGCCATCCCTCTGCTCATTCCACCACTGTGTTCTTTTACTCCTCTCATACAGGTCAGTGTTTTCTGTCTCCATTTGCACCTCTCTGTCCCTGCACTGCCATTGATCGCTGCTCTCCACGCCTCCTCGCTGTCTGTGTCTCTCCCATCGTTCTCACCTGCCTCCTTTAAACAACATCCTATTCTGCTCTCGTATTTCACCTTCAGTCTACCTCTCCACCCCCTCTCCTGGTGTCTTATGTGTCTCTCAGGTGGTCTTTTACGCGGAAGAACAGCCGCTCTTAAGTAGCATCCTTAAGTGGTGGCCATGACACAGTCCATTGGTATAGAGTTGATAAACTTGGCACTGACACTTCTGGAAACACACACACATCCTCTCCTCCAAAGGAAGCAGCCTTAAGATTCAAGGTTTATTCTCCCTAAGAAACAAAAGCGCAAATGCTATAATTTATGTATCATCTGCATCATCTCTCAAACACAGTGGAGTCTCTCCGTGTGCTCTTGAAGAGCCTCGAGTGTGGCTGCGCTTCCTGTGTCCTGGAGAGACCAATGCAAAAATGTGGCGTGCATTTTGAGTTGGCATCAGTGGAACCCGTGAATATATCAGGTCATTAGCGTGAAGTGATTTGGCACTTGGCCAGCCCTTCACTGCGACCATTGTAAACCAATTAATATCATTAAGGGGAGTAGGGCCTCCGTTATAATGCCTATGGGAAAGGCACTGATTACACTGCTGTAATGCATTGTGTGTGTGTGTGTGTGTGTGTGTGTGTGTGTGTGTGTGTGTGTGTGTGTGTGTGCGTGTGTGTGTGTGTGTGTGTGTGTTCGGGGGTGCTCAACATCTCAAAAAGAAATATCTGCGATTTGGGGTTTCACCCATTTGTGTGTCTGAACAGCATCACTGTTCATGTGTTTGATTATTTAGATGAGCTATAATTGATTCGTGCAACAAACATGAGCTCCCAATGCAGCCGTGCGTAACACCAACTCTGTTAGCATCGCCGAGCAGCGATAAAGATGGGAAAATAACTGATAACAGCAAGCAGATCTGATATCGGTGGTGTTGTTATTTCAAACTGTAACATGAAGTGTGTTTTCGTGTGTTTGTGTGTGTGTGTTTGTGTGTGTGTGTGTGTGTGTGTGTGTGTGTGTAAGACATTTTTCTCAGTCTTTCCCACAGAATTTAGATTTCTTCAGCTTTTGCCATCATGTTTCATTTGCAGATAACTCATCGGTTGCCCTCAATAAATAAGCAAAAGGTGTATAAATCTATTTAACATGTGCAAGAGAGTAAGAATGCTTGTTTAAAAGAGAGATGTTGTACAAAATACATGAGCAGCATATGAATTACTAAAGTAAAGCAGCATGTGGCGAATCACTGGCACTGAAGTCTTCCTTTGCAACTCTTCAACAGCTGTCATGTAAGTGTCAATATAGCCATGATCAATGAGCTGTCCGTGGTTCTGAAACTACCACCCACGCGGCTGTCCGCTGCAGGTTCATGGGATGCGAACTCAGCTGAGGTAAGAGTTATTTAAAATACACTGCTGAAGAAAACATTGTCCTCCTGGCCTGTGTAGCTTGTCTTCAGTATTCCAGCCACGCTGGCCATGTTTCTATGTACTCAATCACTTCCTGTAGATTAATGAGATTCTGTGACCTTTTAATTCCTTTGACTTGACACACCCCTCAGCCAAACACCTGCTGGCATTGGTTGTGAATTTCTTTCCATCAGGAAGTGTGTTTAAAACATCGAATTTTTTGCTTCCGGGGGCCAAAAACAACATCCTAATCAATGTAAATTAACATTTTGTGATAACATTTTTAGAAAATCAGTCATCTTATAAATATGGTGCCAACTCGCAATTCTGCGGAACCATATTAGTTTTTAACTGTTAGTTAGTGTACCTCTGCCACACACACACACACACACACACACACGCACACTCACAGCCACCCTCCTCTCATACCCTGTTGCTATGGAACCTGTCGCCAAGGCAGAGAGGTATGTGGTTGGGATAGAAGTGGTGGACGACGACGACGACACCGATGACAACGATGATGATGATGCTCACGAAGATAACAGCTGTGATCGGATAAATAACCCCCCCTTTGCCCGAATTAGCAGGTCCGGCCGGCCATAAACCGCCGTGCATCGCTGGGCTTCTCTCTCTGCAACGTGGGTGGAAGGAGAGAAGCGACGCGTAATACTGCGCAATGCAAACACACCATTTGCTCACTGCAAAATCAGTTCGGGTTTGGTTCGGGATGGAGGGGATTCTTATGGTATAAGTTGTCATGTCGTCATGTTGAACTCAGTCCCGTTTTTTTGTGTCGTTGTTGTCCCCCAAACTGCACAAAACCAACCTATTTCCGAGTCCCGTGGGCCCTCCCACAGCCACCTGTCATCTCTGCGCGGTTTTGCTGTTAAGGAGCTCTGCGAGTTGCCGAGAGTGAACCGTGACGAATACGACTATTGATTATAGAAGAAAGGGGGATCGATGGCGATCAAGTGCGCGTGTCTCAATTTGCCCCCATCACGCTGTTGATTTGTGATATTAAACCAACAGGACGGTGCGCGCAGTTTATTTGCCAAAGCGTTTGTTAAAGTAATGTGCACGGACACTTGTGAATCCTGAGGGAAGGCTCAAAGGTGAACGCGCCGCGCCTACAAGTGTCTGCTCTAAACGTGACCACTGGCCGTGCGTAATGCCACAATTTTTGACGGGCAACCCTGTCAAACAAGTGTGGGCAACACCGAGTGAGAAAACGGCCTCGGCCATGTTCCTCCGCGGGTGTACCTGCAGCCGTGTGGTGTGATTACCGCACAAGTTCACTTGCGGCACCAACTGCCCGTAGTGGGGTGGGGGTGGGGGTGGGGGGGGGTCAACAAATCACGCTGCACTCGGAGGGAAAGTGGAGGAAAAGGTGCTGCATCTGTCAAACTGTTGAAAATGAGGAGAGCTAACACCCCTCCGCCTCCCCTCCCTCACATCTTCTCCCACCTCCTCTTCCCCCCATCCCCATTTTCAGATCACCCCCGCTCCCTCCCCCCCGCCACCCCCGTCCCCCTCTCACGCAGAGTTGAAAGATGTTTTCCAGATATCAGTAGAAAAAGCCACCACGTACCTTGATGGTTCTCAAGGGTGTCCTCCGGGATGTACATGTTTTTGCTTTCATTTACCATAAATATAGTCCGGCGTTATCCCTACGGCTGAATGGAACAAGCTGGAGCGAAGGAGGGAAAAGAAGAAGGGAAAAAGGTCCCACAAATAAAAAAAAAAATAAAGGAGGGGGGCAAAATGAAGAACTGTCTGACGCGGACAGTCTTTGGGTATTCCGTTACTCTTAATTACGGGGAGGGTTTCTTCCGATGGAGCGAATATTACCTAATCCCCATGATGGAGGTGAAGGCGAGAAAAAAGAGAAAGCTCTCGGCGGAACCGGTTGGGAAAACGCACCGGTGCATCTCTCGGTACATCCGGGCCCTAGGCGAGAAACATGAGACCAGCACCGCGTTCAATTCAATTCACACCTCAGTCGCTCCGTCTCTCTCTCTCTCTCTCTCTCTCTCTCTCTCTCTCTCTCTCTCTCTCTCTCTCTCTCTCTCTCTCTCTCTCTCTCTCTCTCTCTCTCTCTCTCTCCCTCTCTTTCTCTCTCCTTCTTCAGTCTCTCCTGTCGGTTCTTCAAATATGAAGATGTGAAAAGCTCTCCAAGCTCGGGCGCTGTCAGTGGCGGTCGCGATGGAAGTGCGCAAAAGACGCATTCGTGCGCATCTTCAGCAGTGTGTCAAAACGTGAGAGGATGAAGAAGAGGAGGTGGAGGGAGAGAAGGGGGTGGAAGAGGAGAGGAGAAATTTTAGGAAATGGAAAGAGTGCAAATATTCCATCACGGGTAGCAGGGGGTTAAATCTCCCAGTGGGTTGTCGGTTATTCCACGTATCTATATCAGAGTCCCCACTCAGAAAACAGAAGCCAGGCTTTCCGATCTCATCAAGAGCCGGGTTGCTCTGTCCTGATCCGGTACATTATGATCCGGTGATGCCGTCAGTCAGTCAGTCTGGGCTCCTGTCTCTCAGTCAGCCGGTCTGTCTGCCTGTGTCTCACTGATCGGAGTTGGAGCTCTGTCTTCTCTGCCTCTGCTGCCCCTGCAGCTCAGCTCTGCAGTGATACCGAGAGAGCGAGCGAGGGGGAGAGGTAGCCCCCTCCCTCCCGGTGCATGTAGACACTTTGACTGTTTCCAGATGTGCGTGCGTGCGTGTGTGTGTGTGTGTGTGTGCGCGCGCGCGCGCACAAGCGCCAAAGAGAATAAAAGGAGGTAGATCGCGCAGGCAAGAGGGCAGAACTGGTAACCAGATGATGGTGGCAATGATGAAGACAAGATGATGTTGATGACACCACGTGTGTGGGTGGGAAGAGTAAAGGATGGGTTGCATCCATTTCTCTCAGAAATGCTCGTGATGTATGAAGACACATAATTAAAAGATCCATATCATGATTAGCTTCTGCCTCTGCACATTTTAGTTGCGCTTTGAGGGAAAAACAAGTCAGATTTTAAAAAAAGTTGTCGAACCTCTGGTTCAAAGTCTGCTGCTTAAGCTTATTTCGGAGACCATGTGTTGTAGTCTTTCTCCCTGTGGTTTTTACAGCTATGTTGGAGCCGATAGCCCTGTGATGCTACGTAAACACCAACATGACCTCAAAGACACAATGCAAGGCCATATCTACAACTCAGCAGAGAGCTTTTGATAATTGAATTATGTTGTTTTTCTCTAAGGACAGTTCTATTGTTGTTCTTTGTGGTGCAGACCACGTCTGTCTTGACCCCCTAGTGCATACAAAATCATTTTCTGACACAGTTTTCTTACCTAATGCAACAATTAAATAAAGCTCCTTTGGGGCTAAAAAGTCAGAGTCAATATCAGCTCTCAAGTAAAGATGAGTGGAGCAAACCACTCTGTTCTTAAGTGGGACTGTTTTCTTAAAAGTTTTCCACACAGCTTGATATGAAAGATGCTTTCGTAACTTCTGTCATCCAAGCAGTTCCCATCTTTTTATAGAGCTACAAAAGACATATTCTGTCCCATTTTTAGAAAACAAAGGTGTAAAATAAAGTGACAGCATCTCACAATACAGAACAGTTGGTCTCAAGATGGATTGAAACTAGGGGGAAGCATTGTCAGGTTCTAATTATGGCACCGGCCATCCCATATGATTGGATTTGACACTGAATATGAACTTCATAATATGCAGGCCTCATGTCAGTCTTACTGCAGGCTATAATCAGGAGGTGAATCTGATGACTCAACCCAGCCTGTATTCATTTGTTCACCTCCCACAATCTTGTAATAGATTAAAGCTTTTTGTCTACATGTGTCACTGCAGACATAGTAAAGACAGCGAGACAGATGATAAATGATTCCATTGATGACAACTGACAGTCAGTCTTTTTTAGAACGAAATGACTTGCCAAGAGGGATTGTTGAAGATCCATTTTTCATGAAAAGAGAGCATGCGACTGACAGAGATAATGCTAAATTAAAAACAAAGGTGAAATGATGCATATTCCTTTCCTGTTTTAATGTTAAACACATGAAGTGAAAGTGCAGTGTGCTTTCAAACATTCAGTAGAAGCAGAAGAATTAAGCATAAGAAATTGTAAATCCTCCAGCAAATCACTGAAATTACACTCAAGTGTTGTACTTGATTAAATCTGTTTTCTTACAGCAAATTGCTGCTTAATGGTGATAGTCAGTGAGATGGACCTTGAGTGGTATAAGAGCCATCTCGCTCGCACATTTTATGCCTGATCTGCCCATGTGTGATTACACTGGCCAGCGAATGGAAGGAGGGGCAGAGGAAAGGGTTGCATATGAGGAAGGAGGGATGGAGGGCAGGTCATGGGAACAGACAGCTCTGCCCAGGGGATGTGCAAATGCATAGACTTGCATACACAACTGTTCCATGTAATCCACCCCACAAATGAAGCATCTCTTCTATTTATGACTGTTCTATATTTGCTGTCCCCGACCCCTTTGTATGTGCGTGACGTGTGTGTGACTCTGGTCTCTGGGAATCGCTGCACAGACAAACACTTTCAAATAGATCCCATGTGGGAAACCAGCAATCTACTGGTTGGTCAAAGGGGAATCCCCTCTTTAAGGAGGGATTTACTGTATTTATTTCCAGTTGGACCACGGTGGATGTATTGGAAATACATTCACAGTGAAAACCTTCAGAAAACTAAAAGTGAAGAACAAGTTTTCTATTAGGATTTATATACAAATTAATTATTTTGACGATAAACGCAAAACTATCTAAGAAGTTCAAATCAACTTGAAATCTCTGTAGCTTCTACTTTAGATTGTTTCACATGAGTCCTCATCTAATATGCTGCTTTTAGTGAGGCTGACTCACTAGTTTGATGAAGAAACCTCATTTGATATCCTGTATGGAGGAGAGTGATAGTGGAATTTCCAGTTCTGGCTCAAGGGTTTTTAAGTAATGCATCTCATCTCTCTTCGGAGCAAAACAAATAAAGATATACATATAATATTTTTCATCAGCTAAGGTGAACATATACATATAGGAAAGGCTGCATAATAGCTCAGGGAACACAATAGAAAAATACAGAATGTTTTGGAATTAGAATAATAACATTCAAAAGAAATGTGCAGGAGGAGCTAAAAATACCCAAGGATACATTTTGCCCACTCCTCCCCAATGCAAAGAAAAACAAAAGAGCAACCAAAAACAACATTGCAAGACAAATGAAATATAATAAGTTTCTCTTTGAGGATAAAAGTCAGAATAAACCAAAACACCAGTTATTAAATTAAGTGTTCAGAATGTGGAACACAATAATGTCTCCACCTGGAGCAATAATGAACCCATATTGGACACCCCAGATGGGCTATTTAATAAACATTCACTGTGTCCCTTTACTTCATGGTCGCTGATGTCAGGAACATGCCGTCCTGAAAGTCCTACTCTTGTGTTAATGTTCTGTGCTTGAGTATTAAATTTATGATGGACACGTAACATTTCTGAGCCCTGGTACATTTAACATATTATGGAGCCAAAACATTGTATAACAACTGATCTTAAGAATAGGTTTCTTTATAATCCTGCAGGTACAGTATAAAAAAAAGGAACGTTGACTCGTGAATCCAAGTACATTTCTTTAACACTTCAACCCCAGCTATTCAGTAATTTTTTTTAACAAAATTTGCAAGCCCCTTTCAATGTCTAAGCCTCATCAGCTGCAGCAAGAGAACAGACTCCACAGAAACAGAAATCAGCGTCAACGTCTACTGTACACGTGAAAACGATTAGTCGTTTTAAACGTTACTATAGCGCCATCTCGTGTCTTTAATAGGAAATTCAACCCCGGCTCTCGAACGCCAAAATCATATGAAGACTAACAGGTATAGTGCAGAGGTAGACAAAGACATTTAAAAAAAATGAATCATCAGTTTTTAAAATACATTTTAAGGACACACTCTTTCCAAGCCAGGGTTGTGCAATAAAGTTGACTAATGACGTACCTTGTGTAGATTGAAGGCCATGGATCGATTTTTCCAACTTGATTAAGAAGCTGAATCCTAAAGTCTGTGGTGCAGCTACTCATGTCTGGTTGTTTACAATCTCTTTGGCTAAACATGGCCGTTGGTTACTTCTTGGCAGTTAAATCTCGATTCATTTTAATTTACAAGTCTTAATTTAAAATTCCAATTTACGTAACAACTACTGTTTAATTCATTTTTATTTTACCGCTGGTTTTCTATTTTAAAAAACAGATATATTTTATCTTCATATGATTGGTTTGCCGCTAAATCTAGGTAGTGGGATAACTTCGTAGCGAACAATGACAGCGAGTTCAGCTGGTCGCAGTAGCACTATGTTCGCCAAAGGACTCGACATAAGTCTTGCTGCCCTACAGCGACAAGATCCTTACATCAAAAACATTGTTGATGTGGCCAGTCAAGTCGCTTTGTATACATTCAACAATGGGGCTAATGAATGGGTAAGACTGGATTCTTCCTAAATTAATAAGGTTGTGCTACTTTAGCTTAGCTTCACTATCATGTTGATGTCGCATTACTAATGAATGCAGTAAACAAGTCAATTTGCACCCAAGAACTTTGGTTTAGAACCTAAAATGCAAATAACTGAAGTTACTTTTCGTTTACACTTAAGTTCACTGTTGTTCTCTTTAAAAACAACAACATTGATATAGAGTTACTTTTCCATTTGGATCGCTTTAATTTGTATGTCTTTTTAGGAGAAAACTGAAATTGAAGGTGCGCTATTCGTGTATACCAGGTAAATGACGTTGCCTATGCTGATAAAAATTAACTGTTTATCAGAAGTAACTGGCTGCAGTTAATTCTTTAACTTCTCAAGCTGTAATGCATGACAATATATACCATCAGCTTCCTCCCACCCCCATTTAGTGATATTTCTAAAAAAATCTCTCTCTGTGGTTTGCCTGCTCTGCCTTCAGATTGGCATCTCCCAGACATGGATTCACCATTATGAACAGACTCAGTATGGAGAACCTGACAGAGCCAATCACCAAAGACCTGGACTTCCAGCTCCAGCACCCTTTTCTGCTTTACCGGAATGCACGCTGTAAGGACAATTCTGTTCTCTCAAAGCTTTGCCATTTGTGTGGGCAAAAGTTTTATATGTGTCATATGTTGCAGTATTAATTGTAGGATATGAACATGGTCTTGACAATGTTTGTTAGTTTAGTCATCATTTCATTTATCAGTCAGTGTCTTCAAACATTAGACATTTGAGAATATGTCTAATATGTTAATCCTAATTAACTGTTATCTATGGGGTTCCAGCTCATGAATAATAGTTCCTGTAACTATAGAAAGTGCTGTATACTTTTCTGTTGCAAGGATAGATAATTTTCAACAGAACCACCTTAAATATGCCCGGGACAATCTGGCAGTTAAATGATGGATGATAGCTGTGTCTTGTCACTGGAAGGAAGTTTGATAATAGATTAATAGCCTGATAAAATGGCCAACGTGTGCAGAACACTGTTCATTTGAGTGATTTCCAAATAAGGAGCAGAGGTGACTGCCAGCCTGTCTGCCTTTGGGACCTCACAGGGACATCGAAGAGTGTGCCTGTGGGAGAGGAGTCTGACAGCACTACAAACCCAGCCGACTGAGATTAGATTCAGCCCAACAGTTACTGATAATATACACATGCACTCTCACAGGGACTGCTGACACACTCAGATCTCTCCCCTCTTCCTTGTTATGGTTTGAAACACTCCAACAAGTACAGAGACTTGGTCAAATGCCTGTGTTAAGATGCTGTCTTCTTTGATCATTGCTGTAATAGCACCCTTTGATAGCCATATCATACTTAGTCTTTTTTTCACACAGGGTTTAAAAACAGCCAGCACCCGTTATTGATAACCTGATATTACAGGACTTGTAAGTGGACAGATATTTACATTGTTAGACAGCCTTTGAAAAGAAACATCCTAAATGTATGATATTAGTGTCTAAATAAGGGGCAACGTTGGAAGTAATTTTATGAGATTAGGATTAAAGGCATATTTACTTAAATACAAGAGCAAGGTTTATTGATTTATGTGAAGATGTATAAACATTCAATACCTACAAACATCAATGTGATGACTTTATGAATTAAATTCTTGTGCAACTGGTCACCCAGGTACCAGATCTTAGCCAGATCTTTTTTAGTTTTGGGCTTACTGCATATGGGGGAAAACTGATGGAAAGGTACCAAAATATCACCCTGCCCAAGTATAGAATGAAAGAGTTATTGATTTCCAGGGTTGAGCACATAGCCACATGTGTGGTCTGCAAGAATCTCTTCCAGGAAACTCTTTGTATAAACAGGAATGCTTCTCAGCTTCGAGATGTTTTTTCTTTTTAGTTGTTCACATTTGATCTGTACAGACATCAGACTTCTGGTAATGCTGCCAGGCCCCGCTGTGTCATGACCTCTGTGCGCAAGAGTCGTGGAATCTTATCTTTAGACAAACATGTGGCTCTCAGTGCTGCTGTTAACTTCCTGGAATGGCAGTTGGCACAAAGTGGCATCCTAGGCTAAAAATAAACTGTGGAGATATACCACAGAACAGACAAGATTCAATGAGGCCTGCTCCTTCTGATTAATGGTGACGTAAAGAGACCGTTAAAACTTTTTATGATATGAAGAACATGTCTCAGATTGCTCATAGTGGTTTGCTACCCCCCCCCCCCCCAACTTATTAATTCAAAAAAGCACTTAAACATTTAAGTTACAGTATTCTCAGAATATGTGTCCAGTGGAGTTACGTAAACATGCAAGTTAAGTTCATTTTTTAGTATAACTGTTTGACTTTTGAAGAAAATGTATGGAGAATGGCATCTTAATACATGACCTGCAGGGTATCAGGTGTATGGACAGTCTTACCTCCAGGTCGGACATATGTGTATCCAAGATCTCTCTCTGATACCAGTGAGCCTTTAAATCGAACCTCAGGTTCCTCCTGCAGTCTCTCATGTTTAGGTTTCCTCAGAAACAGGCCTCTCAACATGATGCCGACGTTCCCTCAGCGTTGCTCAGTGTATACCTTGGGTCGTATCTTTCAAGATTCTTCCTGATCCAAAAGTACACGAATATTCTAACAAACACTAAAAATCCTTGTAGTTGGGACAGATTAGCAGCTGAGTTACAGGCAAGAGTCGGATGAACATACATAGAGGGAATGCACCAGGAGGAGGGCGTGGAGATGGAATATCAGCAAAAATCTCCTCTCTTTGTGAGCGTTTCAGTTGCTTTAAATCTTAATATTTACTCCTGCTGCAATGTCATGAATTCTGTTCTTACAAACAAAGGAAGGGATAGTTCTTTTTTTGGAAACACTAATTCCAATCATGGTTGTGTTACTTTAAAACACCTATGACTAACTGCTCGAACCCAAAAAACTTGGCTATAGCAGCACTGCTTTTTCTCATCAGCTCATTCCTGTGTCATTGTTTGATAGTTAAGATTGAAAGTAGGTTTTAGTTCTTGTAAGGGTAAATGTCATATTGCTCAAATTTAACCATTTAAATCTGATGCAGCAAAAAAACAATCCAGTTCCAACTTGGTATGTTGCCAGATTTTTAAGAAAAGATGCGTCGCAGTCCAAACTCGGGTCCATAAAATGAAACTGTTGCTCTTCAGAAGGATTCACATGTGGTTTTTCACTGTAAGTTTGCACAAATCCAACAGATTTTGTCTTGGGTTTACAGTCTCCAGTACTCACTTCAAAAGTGAAGTCGTCCCGTTGTACAAAAAAAGAAAAAAAATCCTACTTTCCAAGTTGGTGCTGCTGGGCTGCTTTTGTCCATGTGAGATCCGATGGAAGTTCTTCGTCCGGTTTCATTGATGAAAGCCTCTACCGCGCCTTTGAATACAGATGTTCCGCTACAGCAGTGGTGACTCAAATGGCTGTATTGTGTTTACCCTAAAAGCTTAACCTTGTGACCACAGCCACTTTTTTTTGGTGTAGTAGTCTCTCTCTCTCTCTCTCTCTCTCTCTCTCTCTCTCTCTCTCTCTTTCTCTCTCTCTCTCTCTCTCTCTCTCTCTCCCTCCCTCTCTCCATTTTTCACCCCCTCTCCAGTTGCTTTGATATTTCACTGGTGTAAGACAGGTTGTGTGTATGAATCCAGATGAGTTCTATTGTTTACACCCTTCAGCATATGTATGTTAATTGTAAAAGTGTTGTGCTGATCTCCCCTGACACCCTTGGTAGGTTGGTAGTCAGTCTAACACACACTTGTGGCTCCTTTACATCCCTTGCGCTCTTTTTGTCTCAGTTTTCTGGCAGTCTGTGCAGTGTTCTCGGTCAAACATCTCGTGCGCTGAGTGCACTAAGTGGCTGCGGCTCCTCTGGACTCTCCCACTGTTACCCATTTGGGCCAGGGCTTTTTCCCAGGCTCAAGGAGCTGTCTTTTCCCCTGGTCCAGGCTGACCTCAGTGGTTTGTCCAACCTCTTAGCTAAGTGTCTGTATTTTTGTTCATGTCTGTGTGGGAATGTGTATTAGATAACTGTGGCAGTAGACTTCTACATCACTTAATGTCTGTCTCACTCTGTCTCTAAGTCTTAGTTGTTTTTTTATTTTAAAGTGATCTGTCATCAGATTTCCCATATTTTCAACACTTTGCCTGTTTTTCATTTTTGGCTACTAAATTTTCTTGAGCTTCACTTAGAAGGTAAGCTTTTGTCGTGTGGGTTGATCGTTCTATAGAACTTTCAACTTTTTTTTATTTTTGTCTTTTTCTATATTTCCTAATTATTCACTTCACTTCATTTCAGGCACATGTTTTGCTTCTTTTGTCAAATAAAGGGACCTTTTCAGGAAATACAGGTTTATATTTCCACAGTTTAAAAAAAGAAAAATTATTAGTGATAGTCAGAAATTACTTTAATTTGAGGCTTGCTCTGTGGAAGCATGAAATAAACTCAGATGGGGTTTGGAGTTGTCTTCTCTCCTGACTGGCTGTTAAATATACAAGCAACACATGAGCAGGTTACCCTTCAGACCTGTGCTAATTGGAGCCTTGGCAACTACATTTCCTTGTTAGTCATGTGGTTCCTTCTGGAAAGTCCTGGCTCAATTCGGTGCTGCCATGGTTAAATTTCTTTGGGAAATGACGTATTTTTATTATTATTTAAAACAGGCAGGGTTGTTAATAGTTGATTTGTCTGGCCAGCCTACATTGTGCATAGCTGAGGTGTACAAATGTGTCTCGGCATGATTTGATTTTAAAGGTTTAGCAGGTCTTAAATCTCATTTTGCTGTCTGCTGACCTTACAAAGTTTAACGGGCATTTTTGTGATACCGGCTAACTTGATCTTTCCCATTTGTCGGTCATTATAAAAGACATTCTGTGTTCAGCGCTCTCTTTGTCTGCCCCCTCTCTCTCACTCCCTCCTACCCCTCCAGTTGATATCCATGGGATTTGGTTCTATGATAAGGAGGACTGTCAGCGCATTGCCCAGGGAATAAAGATGTAAGTGCTTACTTTTAGAATGACATTTATTAGCTCACAAAACTTTCAAATGCAATTTGTCGTCCATTCGATTATGATCTTTCAGACCTGTTTTGTGTTTTGACCCTGTCTGCATGCGCATGTGTGTGTAGTCTGACCCAGCAGGAGCAGGCCCTGGCTCAGTCCCAGGACAGATCCTTGTTACCAGGAAGGGGAGGGAGTGAGACACAGATGGTGGATATCATTAAAATGTTGACCAAAGCACAGATAGATTATGAAAAGGTAAGATTTTAGACAGCAAGAAATTGTGCTTTTTGTGGAAACATGCTACATTTTCTTTTATAGGCATTCCCTTATATTAATTCACCAGCAGAAAACTTTGTTTTCCAATGATTTTTTCTCTTGTGAGCTTCTTTTTATGCCTCTGTCTCCACTCTCTCCCAGGCCCAGGTTACACCAGAGCCAAAGGAGATCAGTGGCAGCAATGTTCTTTGTACAAACCCCAACCTGATTAAGCCAATACCTGTCAAACCAAACGCTCAGGTACAACACAGGCAAAGCAGTGAAGCCCTTTGGATTTAAATTTTAAATTCACAGTCCATTTTCCCTTTTTGCTCTATTATCAGGAAAGTGACTGTGCTAAACCCAGAAGTCTCTCTCTGGCCACACTTTTTGGTTTCAAAACGGATCGCCAGTCATCCAAACCTGACCCAGTCTCTCCTCTGGCCACCCCTCTGAAAGCATCATCACCGGGACTTGTTCGCCCACCTGTAGCCCGTACGCTGACTTATGAGGATGCTTTAAATTCAAACAGCAGTGTGGTCTTAAAAGGAGGAATTGTCACTGCAGCTGGTTCTCCAGGTAAAGAGCGGGCAGCTGGGACTGGAGCACAGACGCTCAGGGAAGTTGGTGGAAATGTGGTTGGGAGCTTGCCAAGTCCCAGCGTCACTCAGCATCAGCAAGATCCACAGCAGCACTGTCCAGCCTTCCAGAAGCTCATGCAGGGACATAGAGGCCTTAGTGGAGGTGTAGGAGTACTTCAGACTGTGTCCGAGTCCCCGGAGAACAGACTGTGTGACAATGGGCTTCCCGTGGAGCATCACCACCAGCCCCATTTCCTCCCTCATCACCAACATCACTTTCATCATCACCACCACCAGAAAGCGCAGCAACTGACACTTGACCCCGTAAAGGGACTTTTCCAAACCCAGCCCGTTTTTTCCCCCTCATCCTCCCTCAACTTAGCAACCCCACTGTGTTGCTCCCTGCAACAGAACATCGCCTCCCAGCCCATAACGGTCACTTCAGTGCCGTGTTCTCACCTTCGAGCGCAGCAGGGTCACCAGTCGTGCTTCAAACCTCCCAAACCTCAAACAGAGTCACAGCACAATCACTCGGCTTCATCTCTACAGGGTAAAGGTGCGAGCTCTTAGTGGTGATAACAGTTTGACAAGATCCGTTTTTCTCATTTCCTCTACTGTCTGTTGTTGCGTGTTAAGATGTGCGCTGATGCTGCTGAAACAGGTCTCTTTTTTTGTCTCTTTAGGTTGGTCCTCTCAGATGCCCGGTGTTGTGTCACCTCATGAGCTCCTACGGAAGCTGCAACTAGTCCAGCAAGAGCAAAGAGAAACCAGCAGTGACCCCCCTACAGCATGTCCAGGACTGGCCCCTCGATTTCTGGGCCCTACTCAGGCTCTTGCTGAATGCCCCACTCTAGATCTGAGCACAACTGCAATGAAAAAGGCAGCAGTGCAGATTCCAGTAAGCCCTGTGAACACTATTAATATTCCTTTTTGATTTTTCAGAGTTCTTATTTGTGAAGCCAAAGGAGAAACGGTTAAAGAGTCACGATGTCTCCCCGGGTGATGTCTCCCCAGACGAGAGCAGCCACTGTGACCCCAAACCTGCTTCTCTCTCCGAATGCGTTTGCTCAAGCCAGTACCTGCACTAAGTCAAGAGGAGTGGCCGCAGACCATTCCCTTCTTTTCTCCAAACCAGAGGTCCCAGTTCTGTCCAGAAACCAGCTTCAAGCCATGCTGCTCACCCTGATCAAGGTAGATCCACATATCTGGAAACAGTGCGGTGTTCAGATCAGCCTGCAGACACATTTTAACAGGTGTGTGTGTGTGTGTGTGTGTCTGTCTGTCTGTCTGTCTGTCTGTGTGTGTGTGTGTGTGTGTGTGTGTGTGTGTGTGTGTGTGTGTGTGTGTGTGTGTGTGTGTGTGTGTGTGTGTGTGTGTGTGTGTGTGTGTGTGTGTGTTTCAGAGTGACAGCTCGTTCCTAGACACCATCTACAAGGCCTACATCAGCCGATTTCCTAACAGCACCAGCAGCAAGTACTGATTTCCCATCACACACACTGCATACATCCCTGCAGGGAGGCGCCACCTCTTCTTCCTGACCCTGACTCCAAACATGTTCATTGTTTCAGCTTAGAACTTACATTCCAATCCTGACATAATATCATTGAAGGCCATTGTCACAAAATTACACAGTTTAACACCAGCATCTTTATGGGCATTAATCAACAAGTCTTCCTGTTTTCCCCTGTGATTTGTCTACCTTTACAAAAAGAGGAATGTTGCTCTAATATCTTTTAGACTTTCCTAGTTTGCTTACAATTAAAATTTTATATATTTTATATCTCAATCCAATTGTTAAGATACTTTGAAGTGGAACCATGTCATTTTGATTTTCTTTCCCTCAATATACCTACAACAAATACATATGGTCACTAAAGAAGGTGACTGCTGAGCTTGCAAGCAGCAAGAAAAGGAGCAAATGAAAGCATTTTGTAGCCTTGGATAGTTGTAATTTTTTCTGTTCTGCATATAATTGTCACAACAAATAATTCAAAGTGACATGGTATCCATGTATCTTGAAACATCAAGAGATGTACAGGACCTTACCTGCACTACCTCACAGAGCTAGTTTAAAGTTGGTTTTACTCGCTGGCAGGTTGTCAGTTACATGCTGGACAGCAGTCTGCGCGTTCTTGAATCAAGCCTGGTTTTTCTCTTTAATAGGAGATGTTACAGTTGTTCTGAAGGTTTGCAGTTGCTCAAAGGCAACCCCAAAATTTACCAGACGATATAGTTGATGTTAGAGTGTATGCAAAACTATGAGAGCAAACCTGAAAATCTCCAGCAAAAAAAAAAAAAAAATACTTTGTTATTTTTGTATTAATGACACAACAACAGCAAACAAACAAAAATAAATAAATAAAAGCTACAGTTACGTGTAAAGAAACAACTATTGATTCTCACTTTCACGTATATATATTTTTGGAATTTACTTCAGAAAATATTGATAATTTTGAAGTATGCTTTTTGTCAAAAATGTTTCATTGTTACCAAACTGGAATATATTTTGATTGGATATTAAAAGTTCTCAAAATGAATCCATCTGTGTTGATGTCTTCGATTTATCGATGGTCCAAGTGATTATTCTCCACTGCAGTGATCTGTTTGATCATTGCAGAAATCAAATGAATACATTTAAATACCAACTTTTCACAGTGAACACAAATTTCTGTTTATTTGTAACTTTTTTTTCCGTTGTACCTGGGATGTTGGAACCTAGCAGCTGTCAGCAAATGGGCAGCGCAGAGAGAAACATGGCAGAAATATTGATGGATTGAATGAAAAGATCCCCTTGGTGAGCGCAGGCCCTCTGATAATGACCTGTCATTCTCTTTCCCACCAGTCAGCACATCTTCAAGTGTCCGTCTCTTGAAACGCTAGACGCTCCTGCCTATTGGCATCAGGTTTTGTGCGTGTATGTTCTTTAGCATCCCTGCGACTCAAGTGTGGATGACGCAGGTATAGAAGATGGTTGATCTTTAGCGTTCTTCTATCATGTGACTGTTGCTGTGTGTTCTCTAGGGTTCCATAATAGCAGCCAGAAATTCAAAACACATGGAGATATATGTGATAAGAGGCTGATTATTCTGCTGCCCACTTCCTTCCTTCCTTCCTTCCCATCACTGTCAGCAGCCTAATATGAACCCAGACAGAACCAGAATTTCAAAAGGTTTAAATAAAGTAGCAGTTTTTGGTCCGAACCTTCAAAGCCCCTTCCTTGTGAGAGCTGGAGTTTCCAGGCTGTTGGTTTAGCTGATGGAGCTAAACATAAAGGCTGACTATTAGCGCTGGTTTACATTAATCAATGCTTTGTGCACGCGCGCCTGTGTGTGTGTGTGTGTGTGTGTGTGTGTGTGTGTGTGTGTCCATGCCCATATAAAGGCAGGGTCTTTGAGAATTCCTCTTCTGTTGCTCTTCCACTGCTTTCTGCTTTCGATGGTTTACCTCCAAAGTTTTACACCAGAAATTATTCATTGATTTTTAATTATTCTTCTGAGGACTTTTGGCTAACTTAAGATTCAGAGGCTCATTGTAGCACAGGTGAGTAACTTTTCCTGTATTTTAGGATCACTTCTATTTGTTTGCATGTTTTAATGTGGGGGGATGAGGCCAAAATGAAAAGAAGTAGAATGAAAACATATTGGTTATGGCAGCTAAACTGTGAAAATGGGTCTGAGAATTGATCTCTGATTCACTTTGCTTCCAATGTTATTCATCCTGATGGTTTTCTGGCCTGTTTAAGTGCAGTTCTGCACAGACTCAGATTTTGCAGGAAGATTAATCTGCTGTAAGAAATGAAAAGTGACTGAATATTGTTTTTACCAAACTTGGCTTTGTTCAACTGGAGTTCAATATACTGTATTTATCTGTTCTACCCAAACTCAGACAGACAAATCCTTTTGCTGATGTTGTATTTAAGCTGCATGTTTTAAATTCGAGTATAAATAAATGTTTCTTAGTGCATCTGGACTTAATGTGGAATAAAATGCCTTTTCTCTGTGAGAGAGAAATTCATCCAGACCTCACCATTAGTGATCTGGGTCAGTTGGGGGAGGAGGAGCCAGCTGTTCCACGCTGCTGGTGCAGAGAAACATGTGCACGCACACGCAGGCTGTTTTTACAAAGAGCCTTTGCGTGCTCGCTGCTGAGTTATGTTTGCTATCTGGCAAATATTTTGCTGGATTTCCTTTTTTTAACAGCACAAAATTATGTTGGACTTCCTGTGAGTGCAGCTGTGCACGACAGTGTGTGTCTGGCATTTATCCTTGGCTAATGTAGCTTAATGGTTACAGTAGCAGACGGACCATTTGGGGGTCAGAGGCTCTTTCAGGATGCGGTTTGAAATGTTAAAGATGAATTGCCTGAATGTCCCCAAACAGAATTAGATTTAATCTCCATGCCGCCACTTGCAGATTTAACATTTTTTTCCTGTAAAATTAAATGTTTCCTAAGATGACATCTTGTCATACCTCCCATCAGATGATTTTTTTTAGTCAAAACCTGAGAGTAAGACTGAAAAATAAAACTGCTTAAGCAGGTTTTTATTGCTCTGTAATCTCATATGGATTACATATTCTACCCTAATTTCGCTTTACTCTAATGTAAATATGCTGATTGCATTTGACACATCATAGTTGCATCCAGATGAGGTATTCTATAGTTTTTTTTAAATATTCGATTATTTTCTGACTAATTAACAGTGAGCAGATCCTGTGAGGCATTGAGTGTCCACTAGGTGTCTCAGCGTGTTTATATCATGAGTCTATCACGTCCACCATTACAAATTACCAGAATGCCCTTGCAAACTTCCCTTTTTCCTTTCAGTTTTTCTTGTCAGTGTTCTCTTTTTTTGGCCCCTTTTCTTCTCCTACATTATTCTGGAAAAATGTCTGATCACTGATATGATAACAAAAAAATTATTTGGGAAAAAAACACAAGGGTGAGTGCAAGATTAGAGTGGAGAAAAAGCAAGGGAAAAAAAGCGAGAAAGACAGTAGGTCAGAGAGCAATCGCGAAACGATGAGGGCAAGAGAGTCAGACTGTTAGTGAGAGAGAGAGAGAGAGAGAGAGAGAGAGAGAGGTAGGGATGGATGGACGGGGAGAGAATGGGTTGGGTGGAGGGAGGAGGGGTTTAATCCTGCCTGGATTATGGTGCAAACTGGTGCTGTAGAATAGGAAGAGAGAGGTAGGAAGTCCCTCTATCCGTCCATCCATCCACTCACTCCAACCTCAGGTTATTTGCTTCCTGGCCCTCTGTGCGAGTCCAGCAGAGGAGAGCATGAGGTTTCCGTCCTGCTCCAGGACTGAGCGCACGTGAAGAGAGAAGTTTTGCTCGGATGATAGCCTGTCATTGCTCCTCACAGCATCTGGTAGCAGGAGGGATGGAGGACAGGAACAAATAATGGGAGGAGAAGGATTTGAAAGTGGAAGAAGATGACAAGACTCTACTGTTACTCCTTGACCTTTGACACTGGACAAATCAAATGCACACCTCGATAACCAGCTAAGCTGACATCAAGTCCTCCGATATCTGATCTGCTTTTTGTCATACTTGAACTTCTTTTCTGATACTCTTAAAAAGCTTTGGACTCATGACATTGTGAGTAATCCGTTTCCTTCTATTCCAAAAGATTTGATGACATTTTTGAATCCTCCTGGAGCGCATTTTCAGTCTTGCCCTCTTACTTTCTTTAAAATGTATGTCCTTTTGAAAGAGTTTCTACTGAGCTTTGTTTCTAAATGCTAACTTTGGGAATTTAGATACTCCATAATGTTATTGTAGATTATTCTGGATCATTTGTATGATTATTTCATTGTTTAATTGAGTCTAATCACTCTTACAAAAGTAAAATAGATCTATAGCACCTCGGAAATGTATCTACCATCTATCTATCAGGTGCTGCTATTCACAGCCAGAGACGTGACTGAGCAGTTTAAAAGAATAGGAGGAGGAGGGCCTATTTTCTGACAGCATTCAGCCACCAAGACGGGAAAATTTTATAGGTTAAAGTACATAATCGTTTGTGTGTTCCAATGACATTTTTTCCTTTTTGTAATATTTCTGAAAATATGAAGATCGGGTCTATACAGTGACATGTGTGTGATGGTCTCACATTCACAAAGTCTTCAGAGATGCAACTAATAAATGCTGATGGTCCATGTTGTTAGCTGAATATAAAAAACCAGTTCATTCATTTTAATTATCAGGTTTCTGTGATGCTAATGTTAGCTTCTTTTAAACTACAGGCAAACATGATCCTTTGTTGTTGCTGGTGCTGTGACCTGACTTTGTCTAATCTTTGCTTCCTACTGTCCCATTTTATTCTTTCGTATTGAGTCAGCGTGCAACAGTTGGATGAGCGCAGATTGCAGCAGCTACAGGGATGAAGCGCTGGTGCGGGGGAAATGCGGAGCATGTCAGTAAATCAGACCGAAGTGGGCTGTGCAGAGGCAGGCTGATGATGCTGATGTGGATAATCCTCTCCAGCTCGCTGAGCCTTATGGTCGATGGCCAGATGAAGATCTCACCAGAAACGTGAGTCTCGAAAACCCCAAATCTGACTTCATATCCCAGTGAACCAGGAGCCAGTCCGGTAAAATAAACTTATCAGGTTAAATGAGTTTCATCCGGACTATGTTCAATATAATAGTCGTTTTTAGGTGAATTATTACCGAATCTGTAATTCCGTAACCTGCACCTGAACCTTTTGATGTCATTTTAACATTTAAAACAATGATGGATGAGGATTAGAATATCTGTACAGGACACAACATGGTGGCATTTAGATTAGTGCATGAGGACTATTTAAAGACATTATATCACCAGTTGGATCCGTTTATTTACCTGTGGACACCCTGTAAACTGTGTTATCACTCCTGTGGGCCCACATTTGATAGATGAGTCAATAATGCACCTTTTATTTTGGTCACTTTATTAACATTTATGGGCACCTGTGGGGTATAAATAACTGGCAACAACAACAAAAAAAGAAAAACTATGCAATGGAAACATTTAGAATACTATTTTCTAAGCATGGTTTGGACGAGTATGAATCAAATCTATTCATCTATGCATCATAATCTTTTTTTGTGTGTCAGGTTGAAGGGTGGATGTGTGCTGTCACCAGAGTGACTGGTGTGACTGGGGGAGATTAAAGAGAGCAGAGCTCAACAAGGCCGACACGAGTCACACGCATGTTTTAGTGTTTCCGGGGACGATTTAACAGGCGGGCCCCAGCGACGCTGGAGGTTAGAAGGACATGACCCAACAGGCAAAGAAGATCAAATCTTTAGCCTGATTGAACATCGGCGTGATTCCGTTAGTCTAATCGCAATGCACATGCAAGCACAGAATAAACGTATCAACAAGTTAACAAGTAATAAACCGCCAGTTTTCAGGGCCGACGCCATCCAGGACAACGCTGAATAGCAGCAAGCTGGCTGACACCCTATAGTTTGTGCCATCTGTCACATCCTGTCTACTCTCTAGCTTCTATTGCTTCACCTTGCCTGTATTCACATGGAGGATTTGTAGAATTACTGCATGTTATTAAGCTCAGAATAACCCCATGACCCGATAGACTGCCAGCTTTCAGTGTCACCTTAACAGTAAGCTGTTTTAATCTGTTATTTGGTGAATGCAGGGCAAACTCTGAACATGAGTGGTTGCTAACTTGATTATCATCAGTAAAGGCAGTATTGCAAAGCTAATGGGAGTAAAAATAAATAAATAATAAAAAAAAAAGATTAATTCCAAATTTTTCTTGTCTTCAGGGTGCAGCAGTGGGCGATTTCATTTGGCAAAGAGATAGCTGCCATGTCTGCAAGATACTCTGGTGCTAAACTGCTGCAGAAGGTGAGAGCTCACACTCACACTCACACACACACACACACACACACACACACACACACACACACACACACACACACACACACTGTTATAAAGACCCATACATAGACATAAAGACAGCCAGATGAAAAACATATGACATCATTACATCAGCAAGCAGGGTCAGTATCATCTGTCCCTCCCCTTGGCCCTGACGCCCAATCAGAACATATCTGCTGCTGTCCAACATCTGCACATGGCCCAGAAACCAGTGCCATGACACACTTAATTTAAACACACACATTTATGCAGACCCAGTCTGTTAGTCTGCTTCTTTAGTTTGCTTTTAGATAAATATATAAAGCCTCTATTATTGTTGAAAATATGTAATAAACCAACTATCTGTGTGTGTGTGTGTGGGGGCGCGTGCGTGCGTGCGTGCATGCGTGTGTGTGTCTGCATGTGCATGTGGACTTGTGCATATGTGTGCTTAAGGAGGATGAGTGTAGTTGGTAGTAATTAGAATGTTAGATCTTTCTCTGCATGTCCCTACCAGGCCCATTTGCCATCTGCCAGTCGCACGCATGCACGCACGCACGCACGCACATGCACCTAGTGAACTTTAAATAGTAGTGTAACTGTTATCCGTGTGGATTCATCCAGATAACTTTAATGTTCTGCTGGTGCAAACAGAAATAGACACCATTCAGGATTAATTCATTTAATAAGCTGTGTTGATGATAACATACAATACAATCCGTCAGCTAGTATTTCTAACTGCCCATTTTATGTTTACTGTCATTTATACAGTCTGCAGCATGAAACAGGTGCACATATTGTCTAATCAAGAACTGTCTTGTTCGCTGTGGAAGTTTTATTTAGTTTATTATATTGTCAAGAGTGAAGACATTTTTATATTGTCTGTTTGACAACAATAAAAAGCTTTAATGCTGGTTATCAGGCTGTAAAGAGCTATAGATGGGGAGATAGTTATATATATTTCTTTCTTGATGACCCACTTTTGTCTTTTTCCCCCCTTTTTTCAGAAATACAAAGATGTAGAGGGGATGGTGAAGATAGAGGAGGTAAAGGGAGAGCAGCTAGTCCAAAACTTTGCTGAAGAGATGGAGGAGATGCTGGGGCGCAAGATGAAATCTGTGAAGGTAATGAGAGCGCAGGCTGAGTTTCACCAGCGTGGAGATTGGAACAGAGGTCATCACACCCACTTCAATGTATCTAATCTTGGCCTTTCCTACACCTGCTGTGTTTCCTCAGAGGTTGGCAGAAGCAGCAGAGGATGCTGATCTTTACCATGAATACAATGACACTCTTGAGGTGTGTGTTCATGTGTGACAGTGGCCCCTACCAGGATTCCTGCAGATATTCTAATATTTTGATCGATGGTCAATGATCCCTCCGTGTTTGTGTCCTGCCTAGTTTGACTACTTTAATTCGTTGCTGATCAACACGGTGGATGAAGATGGGAATCAAGTGCCGCTGGGAGGAGAATTTCCCCTTGAAGAAAATGAACACTTCAATAACCTACCAGTCAACACACTGATGAGTAACATCCAAGTCCCCACGAACGTGTATAACAGAGGTACAACAGCAGCCTCCACTTTTATAGACGCGGCTACACACATCGAGTTCATATCTTAAATGTTCTCCTTTCTTTCTGAAGATCAAGACATTTTGAATGGAGCCTATATGTCTGAGGCTCTGAATGAAGTATTCATCGACAACTTCCAGAAAGATCCAACGCTCACTTGGCAGTATTTCGGCAGCTCCGCAGGCTTCTTCAGGCTGTATCCAGGTGTGTGCTTTAAACGGCCTATCACGTCACCTCAGCGTCAGCCCTTTTTTGAACATTCCTCCCACGCCTGTGGTGTCAAGGCATCACCAACAGAGCTGCAGATAAACATTTTGGCTGCACGGGCCAAATTCTGCTCTTTTACAGCAACCAACGACGCAGCAAACTGGCAGTCAAGTGCAATGGCTCAGGAAATGTGTGTGTGAGAGGGTGTAATTAGCAGATTTGTGACACTGGGTTTTACTCATCTGCCGGCTCGTTTATCTCTCCTCTAAGCTGTCACCAACTGTCCACGTGTCCGTTTGTTCAGCCAATATGACATCTTTTGCTTCCGCTCTCTGCTTTCCAGGGATCCAGTGGACGCCGGATGAACACGGCGTCGTCACCTTTGACTGCAGGAACAGAAATTGGTCAGTGAAAAATATTTCTGCTCGGGGCCCCAGTAACACCCCATCCCAGTGATCTTTCAACAGCGTCCAGCCATCGTTGCGTTTGTGTTTGTTTTTTCGTTCCATGTGTCTGGCAAGTTAGCTGCAATCTGCTCGTTTTAGCGATTATTTGGCCCGTTGAGCACATCAAATGAGGAGCAAAGGCAGTCAGTGGGAAAGGTCTTTCTGTTTAATTTGCAGCCTTCCAAATCAGTGACAATTTTGCGCGGGCCCATATTATATTTAGCCTCCGGATGCAGTTTTAACAGAAGGTCTGAGGTGATAAATATTTTATTGCCCAGCTTTTCGATATCAGCTCCTTAAACCTAAACCAGGACATTACGTAATTGCCTAATTATAATTATGATTGGTGCATGCTCCAATAAAGCAAAAAGGGAGCTGTAAAGGCATGGCAGACACTTCCAACTGAGCAAGGCAGAAGTGGGCAATTGTCACAGGACAAGTGGAAATAATGAGAGAATTGAATGATTTCTTCATGAGGCCTGCAAACATTTTAAATGAGAGGGAGAGGAGGGGGAAAAAACGTTTGAATCCGGAAAGATGCCAGTCGCAGCTGGTGTACTGGAAATCCCATTGATGCTAATGAGCTTGAAAAGTCAGGCGAAGGCAGAGGAAGGGAAAGGAACAAATAAAAGGATAAGTCCTGGACTCTGCTCGCACTGTCTGTCTGTCAGGTTTAGGTGAATAACCTTGGCTCAGACTGACTATAAAAACGTCCTTTCCAGGTATATCCAGGCAGCCACTTCACCGAAAGACCTGGTGATTGTGGTGGATGTGAGTGGCAGCATGAAGGGGCTCAGGCTGACCATCGCCAAACACACCATCAAAACCATCCTTGACACTCTTGGAGAAAACGACTTTGTTAACATTATAGCAGTAAGTAAACCCGAGGCCCCGTCTGAGTGTACAGAGCTCCACTTTCCCTTTTGTTCTGAGGTTTTTCAGGATTTCAGCTGCTTGCAGCCCTGCAACTACCAATCTGTGTAATAAGCAAGCTTTATCCTGGTGTGTGTGTGTGTGTGTGTGTGTGTGTGTGTGTGTGTGTGTGTGTGTGTGTGTGTGTGTGTGTGTGTGTGTGTGTGTGATCTTACGTCTGCAGCAAATCCACTGCCCTTAAGCTGTTTTTACACAGAATTTATAGCTGCCCCCTTCCAATAAAGCGACTGTGCCGGTTAAAAATACCAATCTGTTATCTTTGTTCTTCCAACATGGATCGACAAGAGCTTCAGCTACAGTTTTCATGCAGCTTGATTTACATCAGTACATGATAAAATAAATGCTTTAATATTCCTGATGGAGGATGGGTATTCAAACTCTTTCTCTGTCTCTGCAGTATAGCGACTATGTTCGCTACGTTGAGCCTTGCTTCAAGGGCACTTTGGTTCAAGCTGATCTGGATAACAGAGAGGTAACACACACTTACCTAATGTCCGGTTATCAGGCACACACACACACACACACACACACACACACACACACACACACACACACACACACACACACACATGCCCAGACACAAACTCTGTTAATTAATTTATTTAACCTTTGTCAACCTATTAATCATTATTATCTCTCTAATCCGTCAAAGCCAAAGATTACGCTGACATCACATAAACACTAAAACCTACCAGGAAAATGTGTGTTACTGGGGTGGTGACCTGTTTGTTAGAGGATTTAAACCAGACGGTGTAGCTTTTATTTCTACTTGTTGTCTTTTTCCTGCTGTCCTGATTTAGGTGCAACTTCTTTTGTGTGTGTGTGTGTGTGTGTGTGTGTGTGTGTGTGTGTGTGTGTGTGTGTGTGTGTGTGTGTGTGTGTGTGTGTGTGTGTGTGTGTGTGTGTGTGTGTGTTTGTGTTTGTGTTTGTGTGTGTGTGTGCATTCATGCTTTGCTTGTCCTAATTTCACTCCTCTTCAAATCATTACACATCAGGTGAGGTCACTGAAAAACGTCAATTTACGTCAGGTGACCTGTGAAAATGGGATTTGATTGGCTGAAAGACAAGCTGAGAGGCTATAACAGGAAGAGATGTTCGAGGGCACAAACTTGCTGTTACAGGAAGAAATCTTCAACATTTTGGTTTCAAATTTAACAACTGGAAAGAGTTATTTATATATTTCTAACAAATTGTAAGCTCAATTAAGGCTTTCTCAATTTATTTGTGTTTGAAAACATTGTAATTTAAATAAAAAGATTTTAAAAAATACTTTAAATGATTCAGTTACCAAATTCTCCAAAAGTCCTTACCCCATCTGCAGTTGTCATAACAAAATTTGTTCATTTTCATATGATGACAGATTACTTTTCTTATCAAGAGAGAAAGATTTGGTTATTTGCTGTTCATTTGTTGCAGCACTTTAAGCTTCTGATTGAAGAGCTTCACGTAAAAGGAGAAGGCAAAGTGAAAAAAGCCATGAAGGAGTCCTTTAAGATCCTAAATGAGGTGTGTACCCCTCAACACCACCATCTCTGGGCTTCACCCTCATGTAGATCTGCTAACGATGACAGCACAACGGCCCTCTGTCTATGTGTGCGTTTAGGCTGTAGCATTGGGTCAAGGAAGCCTGTGTAACCAGGCCATCATGCTGATAACAGACGGAGCCATGGAGGACTTCCAGGACGTCTTTGAAGAGTTCAACTGGCCAGAGCGACGGGTAACTCGTGAATGCAGCTGCAAGCACCTGTGAAATTTATAGCAATATTAATACTGCTTGCACCACTGCTTCTCTAGGTCCGAGTATTCACCTATCTGATTGGACGAGAGATGACCTTTGTAGACAATATGAAATGGATCGCCTGCAACAACAAGGGTAAAGAGGAAAACTAAGTTTTATTGTGTATTTTTATATGCATAATGTGTTATGTGAAAACTATTTCAAGCTTTTTCAAAGCCTTATATAAACTCAGAGGAAATGAGGCTCCTGGCTCTCTGATGTATTGGGTGATGACCTCTGTTGAATTACACACAGTCAGGCAGCGGCTCAGATCCGAACATAATCGCTTTATACTCCTCTGAGCGCACCAAATAACCCTGGCTAAATACCTGATTATGACAACAGATATGTTGTAAACACATCCGCTGCTGGACAAAATTGCAGGAAAAAAAATAATCTGGATTCCTGTGCCTGGGTGCATGATGGGTAACAGGTGCGCTCCCTTCTGTTGCACACACTGGCAGTTGCTTCAGCCAACAACAAAATACCCATTTAACATGAACATATTCTTAAATTCCTGCACAAGAATTGAAAGTAAAGTAAGTAATCATGGAGGGAGGTCTGCCTGACAATAAGCATCGGGGGTTGCAGAGGAGGAGAAGACTGCACACATTCACTTATTTTTAACTGGCACAGCCTCGGAGCTTCACTGCAGGTATCCCATTGACGTCACTTTATCTCACTTGTAGAAATGCCATAAGCATCAGACCCAGCCAAGCCTTTGTGGATTTGGGTAATAACAGATTTTCTGAAATCTGATAAATGGATTTTCTGCTCTTTAGTTATTAAAAGAGGCAAAAACAGAAAGATAAAAATATTGTGGGTTTTTTTCAGAATTACTTTTCAATCTGAGTACAGTAACAGCATTAAAATGTGTGCGTATTATTATCCTGCAGGTTATTACACACATGTGTCCACGCTGGCTGATGTTCAGGAAAATGTGATGGAGTACCTCCATGTTCTCAGCCGACCGATGGTCATTAACCACGACCATGACATCATCTGGACTGAGGCATATATGGACAGTGTGGTCAGTTATTTTAGGCTCGTCTCAGTTATTTTAAAATCTGTTCCCATAGTGTTTGGCACATTTTTGAACCACCATTTCATGCTGGCTCTGTTCCCTCCATTTCCACCATCAGTTACCAAACACACCAGAGGTATGCTGATTGTTCTCTCAGCCTGCCTGGAACTTTTAGTTTTGTAGAAATCCCCCCAATGTTTTCTTCTGCTGTCATCATTAGCTTATTACCTATTAGCTTCCTATAATAGCAGATGTTACATTTTGTTCTTGACCAGTATTTGGTTTTAGCCTAGCGTATTTATTTACAGATATAGCATCCTCTTTCTCTCAGAAGTGTTTGCTATTTCAAAAAGATATGCTGCCCGATTGCAGTTAAACCTTTTAATTGTTTTACTTCCATTTCACTTTCCTACTTTAGTAACCGTCACTTAGCTTTGTATGTCTTACTGATGTAATTTAATTTATTTTTATGAATGTGTACCACAGTTGTTTAACACTCAGGCCCAAAGCCTGCTCCTGATGACCTCTGTAGCCATGCCTGTCTTCAGTAAGAAGAAAGAGACAGTAGGTTTTCACTTTAATCATCATTATGATGTGCCATCTGGTAACATATGTTAACACCACATGTATATTCCTGTTCAGCTGTCTCATGGGATTCTCCTGGGTGTGGTGGGAACTGATGTGGCTTTGAGAGAGTTGATGAGATTAGCTCCAAGATACAAGGTAAAGTATGTACAGCTGGTTTAGGAGAAAATTGTGTGATCATTCTCAGACAAATGTGAATTGCTCATGGTGATGTGTCTGTTTAGCTGGGCATCCATGGGTATGCTTACCTTGTCACCAACAATGGCTACATCCTGTCTCATCCTGACCTGCGACCTCTGGTATGGTGAAATTTTCTCTTACTGAGCATGTTATTGTGAAATTAAAGCAATCTTATTGTCCTAACAGTATAAAGAGGGGAAGAAACTGAAGCCCAAACCCAACTACAACAGTGTTGATCTGTCAGAGGTGGAATGGGAAGATACTGAGGAGAAAGTGAGTAGAAAGTTCTGTAGCACAGCATGATGCAGCCAGAGGAGGTCTGAGTGTGTGGTGGTTGTGTTACAGCTGAGGACAGCCATGGTTCAAGGACAAACAGGAACCTTGTCTTTAGATGTGAGATCTTCAGTGGATAAAGGAGTGAGCAACAATAGCACTGTCGACTTTACCAATGATTTTATACGTTAAAGCTGAACACTCATCTTGCTTTCTGTCTTTCACAGAGGAGAGTGATGTTCCTTAGGAATGATTACTTTTACACGGTCATTAATGAGACACCATTCAGGTTTGTGCTTCAAAAGCAAATATTTTGGATGTGTCATATACGCCGAAGAACAATAATGTTCTCCTAATTCTGACAGTTTGGGGGTTGTTCTGACTCGAGGAAATGGACAGTATATCTTCACTGGGAATGTCTCTGTTGAGGAGGGTAGGAGTTCTTTCCATTTTAGTTTCTTTCCTCTTTTGACCACATGTCTGACCCACTTTTCTTTCCTGATCAGGTCTCCATGACTTATTGGGTTCTGACCTGACAATAGCCAGCGAATGGTCAGTTCTGTCCCTAAATATGCAATATTATCGCATTTTTTTTGGTGAAAAGATGTCTAAAGTTTGTATGTGCATGCAGGACCTACTGTGAGACAGACATTGACCCAGCACATAGGAAGCTGAGTCAGCTACAGGCCGTGGTGCGATACCTGACAGGCAAAGAACCAGACATGGAATGTAAGAAGAAACCGAAAGAGTCAAACAAACCACTGATCGATGTTCCACTGCACTTTCTTGAACCAGTAATACCTTGTCTGTACATTTTCCCCTTTCTGTTTTTCTCAACAGGTGATGAGGTGTTGCTGCAGCAAACTCTTTTTGATGCCGTGGTCACAGCTCCTATGGAGGCCTACTGGACCGCACTCATGCTCAACACATCGGGGTGAGTATCAGCACAGAACTAATCTGTGCTATACAGTATATATATATAAATATATATAAATATATATAAATGTGTGTGTGTGTGTGTGTGTGTGTGTGTGTGTGTGTGTGTGTGTGTGTGTGTGTGTGTGTGTGTGTGTGTGTGTTCCCTGTCTTCTGCGGCAGCATGGCGGAAGGAGTGGAAACAGCATTCCTAGGAACCCGTTCTGGGCTGATGAGAGTCCAGAGATACACAGGCATTGAGAAAAGAACTGTCAGGTGAGTGAAAACAGCGTTCTTAGTTTGTATGCGGAATATTGCTGCATTAAATTGGGCAAACCACTATGTTTACAGTAAATCAGTTGGAAAACTGCAGGCTAAAATGACAATAGGAAATAATGGAGAGCCTGCCCTCTTGCGGTCAATTAAAAAACTAAAAATAAAGTACTGCGGGATGGAATTTTTTATAAAAAATTAAATCTTTTTTTTACCATATTACATTTTATCCCGTCTTTCCTGATCTGTGGCCTTTGCTCAGCTTATGTATTTTCTTTAATGAAGGCTAATTTTATCTCTCCGCAGGTCTTTCCTGACCTCCGTAGATAAGGAGAATATGTTCACATTGGACCATTTCCCACTATGGTACCGCAGAGCAGCCGAAAACCCAGCTGGACAGTTTCTATATTACCTGCCCAGGCAGGACACTCGAGGTACTGAATAAAAGCGCACACATGCGCACACATTCTCTTGGCAGTGTTAATTTTCCCCAAGCTTTCAACGACCGGCACATCAACATGCCCGTTGTCGTGTTGTGCATCGCTGCAAATTTGAAAGGTTTATTTGAGTCCTGTCAGTTTTGATGGATGTTCTGTTTCAGTTTTTCTGTCACCAGAGAATTCCACAGCAATCATCAGCAGCTTCAGAGTAACAAAGTTAACAGTCACCCTGTTTTTCATCGCCTCTTACTAACACTTAACGCCATCAAGAGCTGAAAGTCTCCAAAAGAGATACGAGTCTCTCATTCAAGAGCAACCTGCACAAACAGCGTTGTACGTGTATCAGGTTGCCGTGAGACACAGTGTGTTGTCTTCAGATATGTACAGGGACTATGAGGCTGACTATAGCGCCACCTCGAGTGCAGAAGAGGTGGAGCTCCAGGTGGAGGAGGAAGGGTGGAAACAGAGGGAGGCAGATGAGGAGGAGGGTAGCGGAAATCTTTTTACTTCTGCTCAGCATGCTTTTGACTTGTTACCTGCGCTCATGCTGTTTGTCCTAACCCCGAACTGTAAAGCATGGCACAATTTTATAGCTCCAGGTGGTTTTTCCTTGCACACATCCTCCCTCAAATTTCACTTTCAGAGACCTCCTCTCCCCTCTTTTGGAGAACGTCAATTTTCATGATTTTGGCTAGTAATAATTATGGCTAATGATTATAGTTTGTTGTTTTATACACTTTGCTGCCGGTTACAACATCATTTTGAGTATGTGCAGAATGTGCCACAAAAGACAGAAATTTACTTTACAACACAAAGAGCTTTTGGTTTGAGCACCTTTGAAGATTAAGTAGCGTCACGCTGTTTCATAAAAGCTTCCATTGCTGATCTGGCTCGAGTCTGAGACCTCAGCTGCGTAGCATCCCTCGGCACGAAGGTTGTGAATACACACAGAAGATGAATTCTTCAATAAAAATGATCTGCTGAGGCCAAAACCATCTGTCACCCACATATTTCCATCTTCTGGCATATCTGCACCTCAGCTGTCACGATCACTGCTGTTGTTCACAGATGTCCTGCTGATCTGTCCAGCATGAGAAAACAAATATATCCCTGGACGCCCCTGCATGTGTGTGTGTGTGTGTGTGTTCTTAAAGGCATATTGGTGAATTTGTGCATGTTTCCTTTTGCATGCCTGTTTCATGGTGATGATGTCCTTTTGCTAACCGTGTGCTGTTGTACCAACAGGGAAGATAGTGATTGCTGCCACTGCTGTCACTGTAACTGTGGGCAAGAAAACTGCCATCGCAGGAGGTAAGAGCAGTTTTATTAACACCTGCACTGACTCCTGCACCTTTTCTGTCAGCCTGTCTAAGCATACACATTCCAAAGTTTGCTTCTTTAATTGCTTGTGTGAAGCATCTTGTGTTTCCTCATTCTTGGCTCTTTCTTTCTTCATTCCATCTGCCTTTCTGTTTCAAATCTGGCTCTTCTGGACTGCCTTTGTTGGTGGAATTATTGCTAATTTGAAGGTGAATGCTGGTGGTTTTTGTTGGCAAGTGGCAATTGGTTGTAGCTCTACCTGCTAACAGCAGGAAATTCTGGACATTGTGGGTAAAATGCAAAATAAGTGTCAATGATTAAACAATTTATTAAGGATTAAATGTGACTAAAAGGTCAACTTTCCTTGTTAAATCACTTTGCATATCTTAAATAGAATAAATCATAAACTGTGATTAGATTTTGGCTCAATCACGGATTTGTGATATCCATTCCAATTACAATAAAATGGAAAAATTAGACTAAAAAAGGTCTGAGACTCAGTATATTATTAATTGTAATGCATCTATGCAGCTTCATTTGTAATTGCGTTAAGAATTGTGCGGTGTCATCTCCTTAAAATGTTACATGGGCACCATAAAGAAATGCTTGTGTTTCTGCATTTAAGAACAATTTATCTGGGGTTTCACAGTTTCTTGTTTTGGTTCATTAGACCTGCTAAGGCCACATGTGACACACTCATCAATCATTGTTTTGTGGGTGAGTCAAGGTTGTCTGCTGCTGTTTTTCCCCGAGCATACCCGTGTGTGCAACTGACCTGAATTTGGTGTCTTCATTATGCAGACTTTAACACCCAAATATCCAAACACACACTTATCTTTATGCCACAGACTTTGCAGAAATGGTCTCAGGTGTGAAAATCCTGTTATATTTGGAACTGAAAAACAGGGGAAGTGAGAAGAGTAAGAATAAATACATCCCTTAATCTCATTGCCTCTTAGAGCTTGTTTTTGATTCATCTTTGTTCTGTGCTTTTTTGGGTGAAACTTACATGTTGTTTTTAAATTTGTTTCTAGTGTTTATTTTAGAGCTCCACTACAACCTAAATTTTGCAAAAACCCTGACAATAGATTGGTAAATTATGGTTGGTCAGTGGATTACTCCCTGCTACTTGTTGGTTGATACATTTCTGCAAGTGGCTTTTCTTCAACAACAGCAATGCGTGAAATGCAGTATCAGTGTCTTACAGACTTTTTATTACTTTTTATTTTGCTCTCTCTCCACTGAAGCTGTCAGACCTTTCTGCATTCCCTCCCTCGACACCTCTCTTCATTAATCTTCTTTTCTTGCTTTTATATTCACTCTCAGATTTCTGTTTTTCTCTTTCACAATTACTTTTCACTCCAGTAATTAGTCAGTTCACATTTGCAGACTACTACAATAAATAGTTCACATTAATCAGACTTGTAAATAGGTATATAGACAATAATTCTGCAATATGTGTAAGTCACAGGGTATTAAAAATCTGCTAAATATCCTTTTCTAATTACTAAAATATTAGCAGTCCTATTTCTGGCCACAGGGTGTCAGTGTTCGTCCGAGAAATTCCTATTCAGTCTCAATCCAGCTGCGTTTAGTTTATACACTGATGTGATTGCAGATCTGATTTCCTTTCCCATGATGGGGGCTAGGGATTTGATATTTTTAAAGGCTGATTCGAAGACAGTCAACAGTAAGAGTGTGTTTTGCCGTTAAAAGGCGCAGCATTGGATTAGATCCTCTCAGTGGCAGAAATATCAGGCTGGATTTGCACAAAAGTAATACACTGACAGAGATGCAGACCAGGACAGTGAGGAATTAGAAAGAAAACACAGGTGGCAGGTAGAGGGAGAAGTAATGGAAGACAATACTTGAAACAATTCAAAGAAAAATGCACAAAAATGTTAAAAGCTGGTGGAGAGATGGGTGGAATTTTGTATGTAAAGAGAGAAGACGCTATGGGAGCTCAACAGCATTTTGCAATAACTATTCCTTTTTTTTTATCTTTTACAAAACAGTATTTTTTTTTAAAAAAAAAATTACCTTATCTGAAGTGCATTTCGTGCCATTGATACTTTTAAAAGACTACATTTCATGTAGTCTTTCAAAGCATATTAGAGGACTGTTTGTGATATGTTTTTATTCAGGTCAATATACTGACTGAGAAATTCATCAGTTCATTGTTGCTCATAGTCACAATCATCGTAATAACACAACACACCGTACAATTTTGGGCATTGTACTACTCAAAGCCCTCAGTCTTCATGGCTGCTGCAGATTTATGTAACAAACTAGAATTTATTATTCTTTACACACAGGCTATAGAAACAGCTTTCAGCTAGCTAAGGTACTTAGCTACCAACAGCACAAGACCCACATACAGGCGGTGGTGGGAGGACAATGCTTCCACACTCATAGACAGAGTTTAGCCATTGCATCTCTTTGTAATTATGACCCTTTGAAATATACTCAGTGCACCTGGCATTTTTATATGCATTTTCAAGAAGTTGTGTTAAGTGGCTGGATGCAACAAAATGTAATTAACACTGGATTCACTCTGGATCTTACACACAGCCTAAAACCTTTCCTTCTTCGTTAGCATCTTTGCTACAGCTTAGCCTCAATAATGTCATGTTAGGATATTACAGAAACAGCAGCCATCAGAAAAAGAAACAAAAAACAAAAAAACCCAACAAAACACTGCAACACTTCATTGTTTTGGCTGATAGTGGCATAAATCATCACACAAATGCTAAATCTATTTAATTTAATTAATATGAGGTATGAAGGTTAGCAAATTAAAATACAAAATGCACTTGAACTGTAACTGTGTGTTTAATCAGAAACCTTTATATTCAGTCAATGGCCAAACTCTCTCCATGCTTCTGGTAGAAACTGGCTACTGACCACAATTAAATGAACACAAAAAAGTTAAATAATGATGCAAAAAAAAATAAAAAAAAAATACACAGTATCTAAACCTAAAAACAAATGGAAACATAGAAGTTATTAACACAACAAACATTCATCTTGAGGTGACACTGTAATTCAAAACTGGTTAGTTCAAAACACATGATTGCAGGGCCAAGACACGATATTAGAGACAATTAGAATATTGATTGGCATCATACCCAATATAGGAGAACACACATTTAATATGTTTATTTCCAGCCAATTAAAATTGAGAGGGGAGTCCTAATGTAGGGGAGCAATATGCAATGAAGGCTATTAACTGAGATAGCTTATTACACACAGGGGAAACCGAGCATAAAATATTCATTGCATCTATAAGGATAATTGTAGTTTTAGAAAAACAAATATGAATCATGAACGCACTGAGAAATGTTTCCAATCAAAAGGGAAGGGAAGGGAAGGGAAGGGAAGGGAAGGGAAGGGAAGGGAAGGGAAGGGAAGGGAAGGGAAGGGAAGGGAAGGGAAGGGAAGGGAAGGGAAGGG
>BJFM01001013.1:198188-256008 GCA_016586285.1 Arothron firmamentum
GGTTCGTGGTACACCTCTCTGTTCTCCTTCATTCCTTCATCTCCGCTCTTCCTTTATCCATCCTTTTCTTCACAGTCTTCGCTTTCACTACAGCTCCTTGATCTTATCTTTCCTCCTCACATCATCATTCCTCTTTCCTCACTACTCTCTTTCATTCTTTAACTTTTATTGAAATTATCGGCAGTACTTTTTGTCTCCCTTCACACATTTGTTTCAGTATTTGAACACACATATATCTAATTTGACATTTTAGCCTTATTAGTTATTAGCAAAGATATTTGCTCTTAACTTACAAATATACACAATATAAAGACAGCTTTGATATTCTGGGAAATAAAACTTCAGTACATTTTTATCTTAGAACTTGGAATAGTGACTCATGCAAAATGTTAAAAAAAACCACTTGGGATGAATTGAAAGCTGCTCCTTCCCTCTGACCACTTACAAATCTCAACAAAAGCCTTTACAAATTGTAAAACATGAATTCTGCTGGTTCTGAAAGACAGGTAAATGTGCAAGTGCATCTACTGATCACTTGGCACTAAAGTAAATGCTTGATGTTTTTAAATTACATTGAGACACCAAGAAATGCTCTGCGATGCTTTCACAAACATTGCTTTCTGTGAAGCAGCATCAGAGTGCGGAAGATTTGGGTTTTATTAAAGTGCTTTTATGCCAGCAATCTCCCCCCCCCAACTCTTCCAAAGTTTGCACATATGAGAGAGAAAATCATTTTTCCACATTTTTGGTCCCCATTAAGCTACTGTTTGTGGGATTTTGAGAGATGTTTGCAATGTCTGACAGAGTAATCAGATCACAAAGCCTCTGTCAAGAAAGGAAAGCGTGGTAATTTTGGCACATTTCTGTTACATTAACCACATTAACTGCTTTGGAGATACATTGTTACAGTCGTGCCAAAAAAAAATGTGCAGTGATGAACAACTAAAAATAGAACATTTCTGAAGACTGCTGGAGAAGATATTTGATTCATATTCTGTTAGCAATAGCTTTGATGCAATTTTATTACTTTAATGCTGAATGAAATCTACTGAGACAAGAAAAAACACCCAGGTAAAGTAGTTACACTGACGTGAATATACCACAGAGACAAATGGAAGGTGGAAGTCAGGTGAAAAGACAAAAGAGAAGGGCTAGGGTATCAGTGCGATGAAGCAAAGAGAGGTATACCCATCAGTCCTGAGCTGCTGTGTGGGTGTGTGCGTTTCTGACAGATAGTGGTGCCTCGCTATTTAGTGTCCCTGGTGTTTTTTGGGTTATTGTTGCCAGACGCCGTTGGAAATACACCACCTCTGTAATAGAAAGGTGGCTGTTTTGCTGCCTCTCCTGTAAAGTTTTATTTTCCTCCTGTGCTGATTGTAGCATGGCAACTCCTGAAGGAGGAAACAGCTTCCGTGTACGTCTGATTAGCTGAAGAAGTGCGTGGAATCTTTTAGCAAGTGGGATTCATCCACTCTACAACAAACCCACATATGCCGTTGTCAAATCTGTTGCTATGCCACCTGAATTCAGATGGGTCGTTGTTTTGATGGAGTATACCCGCAACGCCAAATGGAAAGAGAGGTGGAGGAAGATTATGATCGTAGGGAGACGTGGACAATAAGTGAATGAAAGAAGGGAGAAAAGACAGGTGCAAATAGGGGTAGAAAATTGATGTGAGTGAAGAGCCAGAAGAGAATAATGGGGAGAGGACAGAAGAAAAAGAGGGGGCAGGAGATTGGAATTGAGGAATGAACAATAGATGGGGAAGAAAAGAAAGGGTGGCAAGACAAATAACCTGCAGCTCTCTTCCCATCCCCTCGTTACTTTTGTTTCCATAGACCGCAGGCCGTATTAATACATGCAGTAATGTGGCATTTCACAGGAGGAACTGGCATGTGGCCACTGTGTGTGTGTGTGTGTGTGTGTGTGTGTGTGTGTGTGTGTGTGTGTGTGTGTGTGTGTGTGTGTGTGTGTGTGTGTGTGTGTGTGTGTGTGTGTGTGTGTGGGTAGGTAAGTATGCTAACAGCAGCTGTCAAAACAGGCAGTGTTCATCCTTTCATGTGAAGTGAGAATACTGCAATGCATGGCCATGGAGTAGGAGAAGAATGCTGGTTTCCCTCTCCACAGGTTTTCCTCCTCCCTTTGCCCGTTATGGTGGACTCACCGGGTTTTGCCAGGTAGCGGGCGGTAGAGCTGGCAGGGGGGAGGCCGATGGCCCCTGGTGGGTTGATGTTTGGGGGCATGATGCAGCTCTTCAGCCTTCCTCTGCTGGAGGAGCGGGGTTTATGGGGGCGTCAAGCCGCCATGCCTGCAGCCTTCAACAGGGTGGTGACAGTGAAAAACCAAACCTGTGGAGGGATGTAAAGTCAGCTTCATTTAAAATTTCAGACCCTCAGGCAGATTAAATTCCATTTAGCGCAAGCACGATGCCCTTCGTATACACTACATATGTATTATATTTATTATATTAATGAGGCTGTTATGTGTGTGTTAACGGGCATCACAATCTGTCCACTAGTATTCCTTGAGAACAAATGATAGATGTGCTTTGGCAGTTAACACAATCAGTCTTCCTTTCCCTCTGACAGACCCCCTGCTGCTCCTGTCTGGCACTGAGGCTGACACTAAGAATCAGACAAAATGAATATGACACTGGGTGAGAGAGGTGGAAAAGAAGGCAAAGAGGATTTACACACCAAGAAATACGTATGGAAGAAAGAGACATTTATTCTGTTTGCGTTGTCATAATTGAACCGAGATTATTAAATTCTGGAACGAATGTTTTAGGGGTTTTGTTTTTTTAAGGCAAAACGCATGCACAACCTGTCGCACTGCTGTTGTTGGATGCAGGGTGCAGAGCTGAGGGGAATGAAGAAACAATAAGGCAAAGAGGGAGTTGTTAATATCAAAGTACCCAGTGATTTAGACTCCCTGCAGGAAGGAGCTGTTGTTTAAGCTCTGCAAGCTTATGGTACCATCTCCGGCTAGGCTTGTGCTCGTGATGGCTTCAGGTTCTGGTGCAACACCCGGTTAAATTTATACATGCTCATCTTTCCATTTCCATAACAATTAATAGAAAGAACCTTGAGGTTGTTTTTGCAGTATCTATATCCTGGTATATAGCTGAAAAGCCTTTGTTTTCATTGACAGTTCTGCTGCTTTATTTACTGCAGTGTAATGAAAACCCTCACATAATTGGAAAAAAAAAAAACTGTGAAACAATGGAAACTTAAAAATATTAATTTACCACATGAGAGAGCTCTAAGCTCCAGCATTGAAACCCCATCACCATTGTGCCAAATACCACAACAATGATGCTGGAGTACTCAATTTATCCTGCAATTTTTCCATGAAGTTGAATGAAGAAAAATGTGTCCTGGTGTTTGTTTCCACTCGTGAGCAACAATTATGTAAATTAGCACCTGTTGCAACAATATGATATCACGGGGAGGATAAAGTGGATGATGAAGATAGCAACAACTTTCCAGTGCAGATCAGAGAGTCCAATCAAACATTTGTAAGCCCAACAAGAGGAAATGTGCAAATTATTAGGTATTGGTTAAATATGAGCTGTGTAGAAAGAAAGGAGAGTGGGAGACAGAAAGGATCCGGATGTAAAAAGGTGAGTAGGTGTCCGTGTGCGCCATTTGTTTTATCATTTTTGCTGTCACGACTTTCCAATATCAGCCTTTTCACCACTCCCCCTATTTACAAAACTGCAGAATGTGTACTTTCATTTCCCTCCTCCAACTCGTCCTCTGCTTTCTGTATAACTTTCACCGTTCGGTGCTTAGTATACCAATGTTGATTATATATTTCTAACTCTTTCTCTTCCCCTCCCGATTCTACCTTTTCTCTCTGCGACATCGCAGGCGTGTGCCGGACAAAATTCGGTAGATGCGTGCAATTAAAGTCACATTAGCCTGGATCTACTGGGAACTTTCAATAACTCTTTTTAAATGAGTACCTAAGCCTTGTTTGGGGGGGAAAGGGAAGGATTTTTAGGGAACGCAAAGAATTTGTGAAGAGCTCTCATCCTGCTAGTGATTAACAAGCTTTCAATGATGAGTCTTTTTCTGCCATTGTTCACTTTATGTATTTTTGTAGCAGTTTTAATTAGTGTAAAAACCACTCTCTAAAGCCTTCCTTTAGCATTGGCACGATTGCTGCCTGTGTAATTCGGACGATTAGTCAACCAGTTAGTAATTCTGTGTGTTTTCTTTGGTAGGATAAAAGCGTGAGCCTGTATTAAGTGAAATTACAGACTCAGTTTGTGCACCAGTACAAGTGACTGGAAAACTTGTCAACGTTGCCAGTTTATCTTTGTTTAGATACACAAATCAGAGTAGCTAAAAATGAGAATAAATCACATTTAAGCAACTGCAAATATAGAAAAATCTTAGAATTAATTAATACAGATAGGAAAATGTGCCAAAATCTTAATCGCCTGTGCAATTATGCTCTATTTGCCCTTCGAATGATGTATGGCAGTTGTTGCAGAGGGTCACCTCTGCAGCCGCTTGTCACTGTCCACCCACCCGTTCCCGTCATATTAAATGGGTTTCGGGCTATTTTCAGGAAAGGTTTTTTAAAACAATTTGACCCGGACACAGTGGCAGCCAAAACCCACACATACACATTTGTCCACGTGTAAATAGTTGGGTGTCACAGTATCCTGCGTGAAGGGGAGTCAGGTGACACCTCCCCCTCTCTTTCCATGCTATTTTCTTCATTCTGTTTATCCCTCTAACTGTTTCCTGTCTGCACTTAAGCTGGATTTACACTCCACTCTAACACACACCCTGGGAGCCCACCAGCTGCTGAAGGTTTCTTCACAGTTTTTATCACTATGGAAGGAACATTTAATTTAAAATGCACCTGTATGACTACGTGTTTTCTTGTGTATGTGTGTGTGTGTGAGAGAGAGAGAACGAGAGAGAAATACCGCATATGGGCTTGCCAAAACCTGATTGACATCACAACTGTAAATGTGCGACCTCAAAACTTTCACCTTCAGCTTTACATATATAACACACATGCACACGCGCGCATACACTGTCGCGTAGCCGTTGCCAGGTGTTTGCTTGTTTATGCATTGTTTGAGGTTCTATCATTTCGAGATTAGTGTGCAAAACATTTCACATACTTCAAAATGATTGAGTACATCTCTGCTTTTGTGTGTGTGTGTGTGTGTGTGTGTGTGTGTGTGTGTGTGTGTGTGTGTGTGTGTGTGTGTGTGTGTGTGTGTGTGTGTGTGTGTGTGTGTGTGTGTTAGAGAGAGTGTGTGTGAGTGACTGTACCAAACACGGGTTGCTGTCGTTAAATAGGCATGCAGCCAAAAGACTTTCAATCGGTTTTTAACGTCTGAAATAGAAGAGGAGACAAACATGCATGCACATGACATGCCAACAAGTTGAAAACTGAGGCATGTACATGCTGACAGACACATGGCATGAGAATTTGCACACATTTATAACTACACATCCATGCAGACACACACTGTCCAAAGGCACATTGTGATAGGGCTCTTGGCACTTGCTGGGTGTTAAAATAGACCAGCCTCCTTAAAAAAACAAACAAACAAACAAACAAAAAACAGGAGAAATAATGTTCTAAATTCATAGAGAAATTTATGATGAGAAAATATTATCTTATACGTATAATGATGCATTATTATAGCATTTCCATTACAGTATGCTGTCTAATGCGTCAGACTGGCGGTCAGGAATTTTGTTTAAGCCACAGTACTCAAAACTAGGAATAATTGCACATTTTGAGATCATTTGTATTTGGTAGATATTCAAGTTTACAAGAAGTGTCTTTTTATTTTGACATTTGTTTAATTACTAAACTGCACCTAATCATAGACCTAGTTAGTGATAATGATTGTTTCACAAGCTTTTTTTATTACAAGTGCGTCTACATGCTACAGAGGATATTTTTGTCATTTTCCATTAATGGCACCTGAGGTAGAGAGGCTCTGAGTGCATTAGGGTGGAGTGTCTCACTCCCACTCCATTGTCATATAATTACAGTGTAGCCCTCACAAGTCAATCTGTTTTATATGGCACCTCTTTAAATTAACGGTAGAGATTGTTCGCAGCAGGTGAAAAAACAGAGTGAAATAGTTGCGCAATTCACATACGCATGAAAGAAGGTAAGGGTATGGAACTTAGCTCTCGTGCACAGCAAGCATGCAATAGACACAAAATAAACAAAGATTTTTGTCTGGAACCTGGCGATAACTTTGCAGTTGAGTATTTTCAAGTAAGCACCCTGTCACTGGAGTGCATAAGTTGCCATGTTTGAAGTCCTCATACAACATCAGGATAAGTGTACATGCATTAGCCATGCTAACCTGCTAGGACATATCTAAACAGTCACATTTCTTTCCAAAATATTCAGAACATACAACATTAAAGGTTGTTTAAATCAAACAATTCCTATCTATACTGAGTCTACAAAGCCATGTGTAGTGTGCACTGCTGTGAGTGTTAGTGCTTTATTTAGTTAGTTTTAAAATATAAATACCTAAAATATTCCCTAGGTCAGGTCTTGTAAACACAAACAGTTGATGCTCTCACTTTTCCTGTCCTCCACTGTGAGCTTTGCCCTAAAACCACAGCCCAAAATTTGCGTATTGCACCTATCCAAGAAACAGTAGACATTTTAGCATCCAGGTCCTCACAGCATGTGACTTTAGCCCTGTCAGAAATGCGTATTTGTTTAATCAGGAGGGTAAAGGCAACTCTTCCTCTGCCTGAGGTTTACTCTGAGCTATTGCAAATATATACTTTTCTATAAAGATTCGTTTCTTTGCAACAAACTGCGTGACGGTGACCACAAGCACACTTACCTTTTGGCAAAGACTCCCAGACAGCAACAGTCGTGTGGTCTTCTGCCACCAACCACCCCCCCAAATAATATCTCCCCCAAAACAATAAAAACAAAACTGTCTCATAAACAATAAAGGGAAACAGCCACTACTTCAGTTCAAGAAATCCATACATTCAAGGTCCAAATTGATATAAGAATAATCCTTTCTGTATGGAGACAATCCCCCCCAGCTCCTTCTTCAACCCACCAATGAATTGTGGAAAAGGAGGGATTGTGTGGGGAAAAAAATAGGGATTGTAGATAAAAAATGAGGTGAAGAGAGGCTTAGAAACACGAGAGCAGGGAACGGAGGATAAGGTCCGCAGAAGGGTAGAGGGATGGAGAGAGTTAATCCTTTCTTTCGGATCTATTCCCTATATACGTCCTGTTCGCTGCCTTGTGCACCGCCGTGTGTCTGAGAGGTGTGAGCGTGTGTGAAAACGGGAGAGAGAGGGAGAGAGAGAGAAGAGTGTGCGTGAATGTGAGAGAGACAACAGCATTGGGTTGCTGGCGTCATGCGCTTGCCTTGGTGTGTGTGTGTGTGTGTGTGTGTGTGTGTGTGTGCGCGCGTGTGTCGCTATGTTTGATTCCTGCACTCAGCATGCATCAGTGAACGCGCGCGCGCGCGTGTGTGTGTGTGTGTGTGTGTGTGTGTGTGTGTGTGTGTGTGTGTGTGTGTGTGTGTGTGTGTGCTTGCGCGTGTCCTGTCAAATATAGTAACATTAGTGTATGCTGCTTCTGTCTGCCTGCAGCTCTCCCACTGTGAGAGAGGATGAGGGAGGTGGAATACAGAAAGAGTGATAATACAAAAGAGTGAAAGCCAAGAGAGAGAGGGAGTGAAAAGGGAGGGAGTAGGAGGGGAGGATGAGGATGAGGAGAGTATAGGGAGGTGGTGAGAGAAACAGAAAAGAGCTTGCTCGAAAAGAGATAAAGGTAGGAGTAGAAAGGAGGAGGCAGAGGACAGGTTTGTTTGGTGGGTGATGGAAGCAGGAGCGACAGAGAGAGAGAGAGAGATGGGAGCTACAGCGAAGGAGGAGGGAGGAAGAAGAGGCAGGAGGGATCAGCTGATTCAGTGAAGATGAGAATCTCCCTCTGCCACATGGGCTTTTCTCCTCCCTCTTTTTTCCTTTTTTTCTTCTCTTTTTGCTCTTTCATTTTCATTCTCTTCCCTGTGGCAGTTCTTGTAATGCCTGCGTGTGTGTGTGTGTGTGTGTGTGTGTGTGTGTGTGTGTGTGTGTGTGTGTGTGTGTGTGTGTACATGTGTACATGAGAGATATATTTGATAACTGCCAATAAACACCTGGATTTTTGCTATTAACTAAAAAAAAACATGGCTTGTAACACACATATTAAAATGAATATTATGTGTGATAAAGTCATTATAACCCGTTTCCATGGCGTCATCCTCACAGAGATGCGCTTAGTTACAACTGGGGCAAAAAGCTAGTCCCCATCACATTATAATATCAATCCTCTTGAGTTAAATTAAGATCAATTTGCCCAGGGAGCAGACATTATCTCTACACCAGAGACCCCTCACATAGTATCTTTTTTTAATTTACACAAGAAAATCCAGGGCATCGCAACACTCTCCCACCGTGTAACTTCAGCTAGCTTTATAGACATGTAATAAAACGGCTCTTGACCTTTCCTACCATGTGGTGGATGATGTGGCCTTCTTATGTTTGTGACTCCTGAGCATCACTGTGACCTTCTAAGTTGCATGTGTTAGCACGTCAAACTCAGGAAATGTCATAGTTTCATCAACAAAACACTGAAACGTTTGGTCGATTTGAGGCGGATCTCCAGGGTGGTGGGATGGGGAGGACCTTGTGTTTACTTGCACACAAGCATGTAATTATTTGGCAGCTTCTCCAGATGGACTGAATCACAGTTGTCATACACACATTGTGCCGTTAATGAGCATGTGAATATTTTGGCTCCACAGTGCAGCCTATAATTACATACGAGTGTGTGTGTGTGTGTGAGCATGCGAGGAAATCGGCTGCTCCTCTGTGAATCACTCCGAGCACTAAACTCTATGAGATCTATGGATACATTCATATTATCAATATCTTCAGGTAGCAGGTTCTTTAATTTTGGCTCATGGTCATGACTGTGATCCAGTACAGCATCCTAATTCGCTTTAAATCGTGTAATTATAAGGCCTAGCAGCTGGTCAGGCCAATTGGAACCCTACTGATGATGAAGAAATCTTTTTGGAGAAAAATGTATGTATGCATAGACTGCTTTATTTTGAAATGTGTTTTTCCATCTCCTTTTTCAGACTATAATTCTGAAATTTTCCCTACTTCCTGGAGTTGCACCCATCGCTGTAATTCTCCAGCGCAGCCTTTGGCTTCGCGCAGGCTAAATAAAAGATTGGTCAGCCGCCCAACACACAAATACGAGCTGAACATGAGTCCGCTGGATTCCTGTTCAAACGTGGGTGCTGCGCCGGCCACATTGGCCTTGAATGTGCTTCCTGGGAAACAGAAGACTGTTTCAGCTGCCAGGAGTGGCTGCCAGCGCTGGCTATATAGGACACACTCCTCAGACCTAGACACGAGACAAGGCTTGGCGGAAATGACGTGAATTTTAAGGAAAATGCAACACACCTCTGCACATAGAAGAATTCTTTAGATGTGTTTCAGTGATTGGAAATTTCCTACCAGAAATAGAAATTCCCCTTTCAGAGCCAGGGGGGAGAGGGTTTCAGTCCTGGATAAGAAAGGGAGCCTGATTTATTTGCTCCTCTAAGGAATAAGTACTGTATACTTTTTTGGAGGGCGATTAAATAGTCTGACAAAGAGGCCATTTGGAATCAGGATCCATTGCTCGTGCCAGCACCTCCTGCCAAAGTGACTTTTATGGCTGGTTCTGTTCCATCAATGATGCAAGAAATTGCTGATAGGAAATGGTGACTGGTAGTTTTTGGGTGGAAATAAGTCTAACTTGTTACATTCTGCCTGGCTAATTTAGCTCGGGCTGCTGCACAGGCTTATTTATGAACTAGGATGGCAGATTCAACCCTCTGCAGACATTGCTGTTCACTGCCTATGATATGGATGACATATGAATTTCAAACCCATTTTGGAACAGGACACAGAGCATTTTTCTTCTTGTCTTTCTCCTACAGCCTTCAACATTCTCTCTTTCACCTGGACTAATTCTATTTTCTCCTTCATCTCTATCACTCTCTATCTTTACAAACCCCTGCCCCCTCCTTGTTCTGTAATTTACTCTGCTATTGGGTGAGTGTCAGTGAAGATGAATCGCCTCCAGTCTTGGTAGTATGACATATAAGTCTGGGCGGACATGTTTAGAGCTGCAACCACTACTTCCTGCGCGGAGCAGGTGACTTCAAGGCTGAATACATCTTCGAATGCACTGGGACAGAGCGCTGTATTTCATTCCAAGGATTCATTTCTGCCAGCGTTCCCATTTATCTGTGTTTTCTATCTATCATGTCTGACTCCACTTAATACTGAGCAGACACTTTTATGGCTCTTTGGTCAGCTGGGTCAGAGGGGATTCCTCCACGAGAAATCAATCATATCTTAATTGCTACGCTGAAGCAATTATTTCTTTTATTGTATTTGCTAGATACCGTGTTCATGATACTCTTACCATTTAAGGCATGAAATATATTCCAAATGGTTACTTTGGAGATTATAATGTCCCATTTCATCATATTTTTCATGTTTTTGGCCTAAAAGCCATTTTTTGGTCGTGTTTTTCTCTCTGTAATTTAGTGAAATCAATCAGCAGATTTATTTTTCTGTGTTGAAATGTGAATCAACATGCATCGTAAAATGAAAGCATATGACTTGTAAACAACATGCACATACATTATTAATAATACTTAATTGATTCTATTAAACACCAGAGAAGTGATCAGTTAGCCGGAGGCTGTGCTAGTGGAGTGGAGGCTGGTGAACATTTATTGAAAATGTCATAAAGTTGCTTATTGAAATCTTGAGGTATAAAAGCATAAACCGTTCTTCAGGGCAGTGTTAGCGCGGGCAGCTCTGTGTCAGCTGCTCCGGTTTCCTCCCACACTCCAAAGCATGCATGTTTGTCTGACCGGACACTCTCTGCCTTGTGCCCAGTCCAGGGTTTACGCCTGCCTTCTGACTGGTGACTGCTGGGATAAGCTCCAGCACACCCTCTGACCCCTGGAAAAAAGCGTCAGTGTATTAAAAAAAAAAAAAAAACTGGTGGGATTATTTAACAGATGTCTCATCCTATCATTTTAAAAAACGTGGCTGAAAATGCGCATAGTCTCTCATCTCTTTCATTTAGATGTTTTCGTGCTATAGTATGGCCAAAAACAGGCATATCTGCAGCCAGATATACAACTCTTTAAGCAATTCAGTGTATACACCAGCTTTGTCTGGTATATTTTCCTTTAACACACTATCTGTCACTGCAGCATAAGTTAAGTGGTACCACAGATTACAAAGCATTTTGGACGCACACACGCATGCACGCATGCACGCACGCATGCGCACACACACACACACACACACAAAGTTTATCCCCATGGAGAGTCTCATTAATTTGGCCAAGATGATTTGTTCTGAAAGGCTCTGAATTCATCACAGCTAGACAGATGGTAGTGAGGGATTTCCTACCAGGAGAAAGAGAAAGAGAGAAAAGAGTGAGAGGAAGAAAATCAGAGTTACAGGAGATGAGGGTGAGAGGGGGAAAAGTAGGAAGAGATAGAAGAAGACGAAGATACAAATTTATGGATTAGCAGCAGGAAATCCAATGAGAAATGAGTGTATGAAGAAATTGATATGAGCTGCTAGCACCTAAAAGTGATTTAACACAATGTTTTTTTTATTTCTTTCTGTGGATCAGACAAGAAAATGTCAATCCCTGACCTTCTCTTGCTAAATCCACATGCTGCTTATTTGTAAAACAGAAAAAAGATGAAAATTGTGGAAAAAATAGCAGTTTTCAGGCCATATTTTGCAACCTGTGCTGTCACGTCTATGCTTCATAGTACTTTTAGGTGCTGTCGTGATTAAATTGGAGTGTTGAGTATTGCATAAGGGATGTGTGTCATTCACACTCGACTGATTGCCGTTCGTATCGTAAAAGATCGAGATGATTATTGGATTTGACACCAAATTAGTGCCCAGCTGAAATGTTGCCACATTAATTCCTGTTTGATGAATGATTAACACGGCTTCACGGCCTGGCTTGTAGAAACTATGAGCGTTTTTCGTCCACCCGATTCTCTATCACGCAGGCCCGTGTCTCTCCCCGTCTCTCCACTATGAATGATTTAGTGAGCATGCCTCCAACAGGCCTGCTCGAGAAGGCTGTGAAACTAGGTTAAGTTAAGGTGGGCTCCGCTGATGTCGAGGTTCCACGCACACATATACAGCCAGTGTCAGCTGCATTTATTTCCATCTTAAGGAAAGGGGCAACCCATTTAACACTCAATCACTTCAGCTCTGTCAACTGAGGGCTAAAGTGAATTACGCTAGCTTTGTTTCAGAATTAAACAACCTCATCAGTCATCCATGTCTGAGCATCCCGTCTCTATAATCCCACAGTTTTTTATTGTTCCTGTCCTCTTATTTGTAATACGGCATTCCAAATGCCTCCTTCTGCACCTTTGCCATTGAAAAGTTGTGCATGGAAAAAGTGAGAGACGACAAGACGTTATGGCGAGAAAGAGAGAGAGAGAGAAGAGGAGGATGCGGGAGGAAAGTTGAGTCATCCTTTTTTGTCCAATCCCAGCTCTCTGCCTGTTGCTTTGGTAACGTGATGTCAGCGCAGCCTCTGGCAATCCCTCTAAGGTTACCGAGAACAGAACACAGAGGTGTGCGCGCCTGTGTTGCGCTCTATAAAACACCCGAACCAAGTTGCAAAGAGTTGACATTTTGAGTCAAATTGAATGATTTATCAGTTCCAACAGTCCACAAGTTTCATCTGATTGAGTGTTTTGCATCCACCGTCCATGTATTGGCTTTTTTTTCCTTCTCAGTTTTCTCTCTGTGTGTTACAAGGTTGGAGTGAATACCGTTTCTGTATGGACTTTAAGGGTTGAACTTTATCTGAGCACACAGATTGAAGGTCTTCTTTTCATAAGATTACAATCAGCATATCACTTTTCTTGCTGCCTGGATCGTTATTTGTTGCTTGGCAACATAAGTTTTATGGAAGTCAGTGGATTGACTCAGGCTCTAGTGAACACATTTCTTTTTTCATTGGAAGTGAAAACAGCAATTTGGATATTTGAGATCAGAGGCTACCGTACTCCGTGTGTATTGATTTTCATTTTTATTTTAACAGGGTCGTGTAAAAATACGTGGGATGGGAGATATTAGTCAGATAAAGACTAAAGATCATCATCCACTGAGGTTTCCAACTGATTTCGGTTGCTATGATCAAAAAAAATTCTTCATATGTGCACATTTCAGAAATAAAGTACTTAAAATAATATAATTTAATCAAAAATCGACTGCACAGAAACGTCTCTGTCTTAGGTGGAACTATTTATCATAAGCAATGTAGTCCTTCCATGTTTGCACGTGTGGAACCAAGAACAATTTTTGTTCGGTGCCCATAATTTGAGGGCTTTTGTTGACAGCAGTTGAGTCGGGAATGATGAGGTTAAGATTAGAGTGAGTAAGTCACAGTTGTAAGTCGCAAGGGTCAGACTGTCACATCACAGATCACCAAAAAAAATGTGGTAGCAAAGGGTTATAAAGAAGCTCTAAACCGCTTCTCGCTCCAGCCTCTTGTTTGACGTTTCGAGGTTGTAAACTATAATTATGTGTTTTTGTGAAAGGCGATTTATGGCATTTCCAAGAGTGGACGCTCTCTCTTTGTATATTTCTGTCAGTAAGATGTCTTGTTCACTACTGCTGTGTTTAGAAAAGGAAAAATAGCCTTTTTAAAGATAGAAATTTGTCAGGGTAAACAAATTCTACAAAACAGAAAACTTTGGAATTATATGGAATGAGTGAGTGAGTTTGGTAAACTAGAGAACATTTAGAACTGAAAATCTCTGATAATTTAAGACAGAGGCTGGTTAATGTTACACAGTCCCTTTAGCATTTTTAAGATATTTTGCTTATCACTTTCCTGTTACTGAGTGTACAATTAATTAAAAGTTTTCTTCCTTTTCTGGATCAGGTGAAGGGGCAAATTATAACAAAAAGATATTACTCAATCTGTCCACTTTTGATGTGCTCTGATAATCAGGTTTAGAGTTACAAATATTCTCTCCTCCCCTGCTTCCTAGTTTAGGCCACTCTGTCTCCTCTTACCTTCTCCTCAGTGTAATAATCAATTAACTGCGGGACTCGGTGGCTTGATTTTTTCAAATTCATTTCCTCATTAATTCATTTCCTTTTGAAAGTGCGCTCCAGTCTGATTGGCAGCTCAGGCTAATTGCAATTCAGGCTGTGAGTGTGAAGATATGGTCTCGCACACATCTACAAACATACACACATGCACATTCAAGAGTTTGGATTAACAGATGGTGTGCACATGCAAATGCCAGTAAAAGAAAAAAAAAAAACACACTGAGAAATGCATGTTTAGTGTGTGTATATGGAAGAAAGATCTTTTATTACACACACACACACACACACACATGCACACATACACACAAACACACAGAACAGAAGGTTCCGTTTGATGGTTTTAATTAGATTGTGCCCTCCGACTCAGACAGGGAAAGAAGGCAGATTACTGCTGCCCTCCATAATGGCTCTCGCAGTATCTGAGATCGTAGTGGAGAGACACGACCTCAAGGTCGATACAGCCAGCACAGACGTGAGACTTGTGGGAGAACGTGTTTAAACGGCTGCAAAAATCAAAATGGAAAATAAATTAGATTCTGGAAAATCAAAGGCTTTGATTGTTCCTTATCTTGGTGGCATTTTATTCTGCTGAGGGTTCCGAATGGCAGCGGAAAAAATGTGCTGCTTAGTTGTGTCTGAAAGTAAACACCTACAGCAGACATATTTACTGATTGCAGCAATGATTTAGCATTATGACAGATTAGCACGGCACAAATATGAACACAAAAAACACTGATTTCATTTAATTTCGTCCAGCCTTTCTATGTTTACATAAACTGACAATTTGACAGCTAATATAATCAGTGCTCCTGGCTACACTGAAATATACTCCACTTTACTTTCTTCCAGAAGCTGCAGTGTATGAATATACTTTTGCTAAACACTTTGCTGTAATGTTGAATATATGTCTGGCCCTGCAGGCAGCCAAGGCTCTCCTCCTCCTGTCGTTTCCCTCCACAGATCAAATTTACACACTCATGAAATTTGGATGCTTGCTTGTTGATCTTTTGCATTACCTTAGATGAAAATTGTGTCAGCGTCAATGACAGGTCGGAGTGGTGCATCACCGTGTGTGGATGTGTGTGTGCGTATGTGTGTTTCCACATTTATCATCGCATTATGAAAGTCACTTTCACTCTTCTCCAGTCACATCTAAAAATGACCAACCCATAAACTAATCCCAGCTAAAAATAAAGCTGTTTGCCCCCTGACTCCATTAATATGATTAATCTGCAGACAGGGTGTAGTTAGTATCGCGCACACACACACACACACACACACACACACACACACACACACACACACACACACACACACACACACACACGCCAATATGTGTATTTTAGGTATTAGTGCATGCAGAGAATCTGTGTCAATATGTGATGTTTATGCACATTTGTGTTCATATCTGATTTATGTGTTTTGGACACCGCCGAGATTCTCTCTTTGTTGATGTGAAAAGCATGCTGGGAGAAAAGAGTCTTTCATGCCTAAAAAAGCAGCAATGTCCCTCACATTGACTGTGTCTGTGTGTGTGTGTGTGTGTGTGTGTGTGTGTGTCTGTGTGTGTTCTTATGTATGTGTGGATGAATACACTTTTTGAGCGCCGAGCTTTTATGTAATTACGGTTCCTTTCGGCATTACCATGCTAACTAAAATGCTGATGGACAGACAGCGCTAAGCTGACACCAGTGAGCCTGCTGCCTCTGTGTGTGTGTGTGTGTGTGTGTGTGTGTGTGTGTGTGTGTGTGTGTGTGTGTGTGTGTGTGTGTGTGTGTGTGTGTGTGTGTGTGTGTGTGTGTGTGTGCCTTGAAAACATGCAACTAGGAAAAAGTCTTGATGTTTTGTGAACGTATGTGCGATGTTGTACAGAAGTCAGTGCTTCTGCTGTCTAAGAATAGCCTGAACACACAGCGCCACTAAGTCTCGGAAGGCCAGCTAATGTTTGAGGATTGTCATAAGTGGAGTTCCGATGGCAGATGTGATCCGTACAGCAGCTCTTCTTCTCTTTTTCTTCTGCTCTCCTAGCCTCAGAGACGAGAGGGACACGTGGTCTCTCACCCTTGGACCATCATCGGCTCACTGACGTGTGCTTCTTATCAACAGCTGGATTGGAAGTTTCCCCTCTTCATTTACAGCCTCTGACAAGCACCTCTAAATAACTCCCCACTTCAGCTGGACCTGTTCTCACAGCACTGAAATGTCTCACGGTTTTAAATTAGTTTACTTAAATGTGTTTTCTCTCTCTCTTTTTCTCTCTCTCTCTCTCTTTCTGTAGCCATCGGGGTCCAAATGAACCTGGAGGCTTTTGAATCTAGATTTTGGGCGATTGCATCACAGGTAAGCAAGTGCAGACACTGTCCTACTACTAATGCAAACTCTATATTACGGAAGTTATACATAGCGAATGTTCATTATTCCGTATTCAGCAGAATCTGAGCTGCCTGAAAATCTGCAGGCAAAGCTTTGCTGTTGTGTGCTGCCATGAGTGTTATGGAATAGCACTGAAAAAGTGTTACGACTGTCCACTGAATGACTGGCTGCAGGTGCTACTCTCACCAACCCCTGAGCCTCTTGGTGTCGGTGAGGTGTAAAAACATATGCAAGCATATTTGTTTCTCTGTTAGTGCGCAACCATTGGCGGGCGCCATATGCACCGCCATCTGTGTCCGCATATTCATCGGTTCTGAGCGTTGTTTGCAGCAGGCCCACCTTTGTTCTGAGTGTGCTGCTGCTGCTGCTGCTGCTGCTGCTGAAATCACGGCTGGACCTTTTGGTGGCCAGTGGAAGCTGGCATTGGGGTGTTTGTTTTTGTTTTGAAATGACCTCTGATTTTATTTAATGCTTCTGGTTTCGTCAACATTAGCGGTAGATTTATTGTAGAAATATTAAAACTCATCAGCGCTTCCAAAACGTTCTAGTTACTCCAAGTCGATTAGTGTGATATCTACAGAATATGAAATGAACTACACGTTTTTTAAAAAATTAACCTTACACTCTGTTTCCGAACTCTCATCCCTTTGCTAACCCCTCTTATCCCCTCCCCTCCTCATTCTCAGCTTATATAATCACTTTTTATTTTATAGGTTTTGCATGCACACGTCTCAACTGTGCGTGTTCATGTGTGTTGTGTGATGTCCTCTCCGCAGTCTATTTTCAGCACTTCATCTCCCACAGGGAAAAGGAGACCATACTAATGTTATATATTCTGGCACGCACAACACCAGTCACACGGCGGGTACACAGCCATCCCACTAAAAAAAACACTTTTTTTCAATGTGGGAACCACAACACATCCATGGCTCAGGGCGGGTTTGTGCAAAATTTAACACGTGGCACACGTAATAAATACAAACATGCTAGTATCCTTAATTTTATTTCATTTTAGGTGTTTTATGATTCAGTCTGCGTCACCCCCAGTTTTCAGCCGAAAGCTACTTCCCTGCTAACAGTGTCAAGTTTGCGTAACCCCCGTGTTTTACAGAGCCAGTCGATGTGAATAAGCCTCCGCACAGGCCTCAGATGTGAGAGGAAGCGTTACATAAGTGTGGGGAAACCCTGTCTGACCTTATAGTGACAGTGTACTGTCGGCTGCCTAAAAATAACATATTATTAATCCATGAATTATGAATTAGACAGGCGAAGAATAAAGCATGAGGTTCCGTCCAAAAGAAACCAATCAAGATGTGACTGGGCAAATGTTATGACATTGTGCAACAATTAAACTCGATATATTCATATATCAAGACCAGAATACTAATGCTCTGGGGGTGTGTGCGCATATAAGCGGTCGCAGTGTTCTACTGAGGCTCAGCCAATGAAGTGATAATTGATGCTCTCACCAACGCCGCAGTGACAAGATGAGACAGTTTACTCACACTCTGGGCTCTATTTCTGTACGTTTGACACAGGAGATGCACGGGACTCGTAGGGGGGCGCATGATAAGGCGATAGCGTTGGAAGCAGTCTCTCTGAAAGAGTTACATTCTCATAAAATGTGCTGCACTAAACTGGAAATGTGCCTGTGTTTATCACGCCTGGGCTGCAGCACAGAGAAACACGGCCCCGAATCTGGAAAAGCAGCCGAGACTCAGACAGCGTGCTTGAAACAAGCGAGGCAGGACGAAGATGAACACCTCTAACAAATTTGAGTGTCCAGCCTATTAAACTGGGCTGATTAAAATGCCACTTTTGATTTCAATTAATTAACGTTTCGAGAGTGTGGATACAGGAGATGAGTCTAAATTCCAGCCTGGCGCAATGTGGAAGCGGCAATGATGGAGGGTTTCCAGGAGTGGCCGTAAACATACATGTTGCAAAATTAATATTTGTTTTCAAAGTTCCTGATGTTTTATGGATTGATTCATAAACCTGACTCAGCAAAGCCACAGGAAAAGAAGGTCCGCTGCGTTCATAGACCTGTGGGCTTTAGCATTAATTGTCATGATGAGCAGAAAGGCTAATGGTGATATTTTGAACTCATCAAACCTCCATTACGTAGACAGGTATCGTCATTCCTCAAAGTGTAGATTACCTCAGGGGCCAGTAATGGGGAACAGACCAAAACTTACGCTTTAATCCAATGGAAAAGGGTGATAGATTATTTCATTCACTGTCTGACACGCTCTATATATCCCGGCTGTGATTCTAAAGACATATTGTCCTTCAACGCCGATCTTCACATGCCACAAAACATGAAATGAGATCATAAAGGCACAAGGAAAACTATTGACACTTTGACTCATGACCCTTCCAGTGATAAAAGCGAGTCCTGGGAGATAAAGGAAAAACTCTGTCCACTAGATAAATCCTATTATAGCAGAGATACCGATCATCAAAGTGCACGTTTCACATTTTCTTTTTCATCTGTGTAAATTGTTTATTGATTTGTCTTCCACCTGCTAGAGGACGAGGCAGCATGATGCATCGACTTACACGTCATTAAGTGAAGTAACACTTCTCCCTCCTCTCCCTTCTTTTTACTTCACAGCCAAATGATACAGATGTAAGTATGCATCACCCACCCCACCCCCACCCCTTTTACGCAGAACCAAAATGAAGATCTTCGGCACCTGCTGAGCTCCGTGAAGTCAGCTTCACGCTCCAGTTGCAGCAAATTACACGCATGCACACACAGTCACAGACGTGTGGACATGAAACATTGACTGTTAGCTAGCAATCACGGCAAGGCTAGGCGTATCACATGCAAATTGGCAGATTCCCACTTTTTTTTTTGTCAGTAACACATACACTCGCACTTGTCCTCACTAACACATGTTCGCACATAAACACCTCGGTAGACAGTGTTCAGAGTGTGTGTTCAGAGCTCGTCTACACTGTGGAAATAACACATATGTGACTGCATGGGAATGGTGACATGATGGAAACTTTCCTCCCTTTCCGTCTATCCCTCAGTGCTCCGATGTCGAGGGGATTTGTCCTCTTCGGTGTGACAACTTTGTGAGTGTATTATGGATTGATTCGCCAATTTAAATGTCAAACATTAACTGGGACAGATCAGAAACCTCATGTGTGAACTTGTAAATTATGATGGGCATTTTTGGATTGGTCAGGCTGGTTGTTTTCTCTCTGTTTCTCATTATAGGATTTGGACTGCTATGTAATTGATAACCATGGTTTTGTCCTGGTTTCCAAGCAGCAGAATGATGTGAGTGCACTCACACACAGACAAATGTGTCTCCCACAGTTTGCAGCACATGGAGGCCACACTGATGTTCTATCTCTTTTTTCTTCTCATTTCCTTATAGGCGGGAAGATTTCTGGGTGAGATTGACGGCTCAGTCATGTCCACATTAATCAGAATGGGCATGTTCAAAAGGTATTATCTTGTGCCAGTCTGGTGGATTGGATCAGCACGTTATTCCATTTGTTTGATGATCTCCTGAAAGAGACTGTGCTGCACAGGATGTCGTCCATTTTGAATTAATTAATGTAATTTCATCTAAAGCATGCAGTAGCATGCATATCAAACCCATAATGTGGACTGCATTTTTTTCCAACATAGATCCTCCAAGTATTGTATTCATCATGGAGATTCTGTCATGCGTTGCACTCTCCAGTTACAAATGCAACTAATTTGACCATCTGTATCGCTGCAACAGCTTTTGTTCTCTTTTGCACCCCTTTAGCTTCTTTAAATACATGTTTGCCCGTCCCATCCCTTCCCATCCCATAAGTAATATGCTATTTATAAATAGATAAAACATTTCTTCATGCTTCGTTTGACATGGGACATTACATAACTGGTTTGTAACATGCACTTCAGTGGTTAGACATTTTTTTAAAATACGTTGTGGGAAATTTTATCTGTGTGTGTGTGTGTGTGTGTGTGTGTGTGTGTGTGTGTGTGTGTGTGTGTGTGTGTGTGTGTGTGTGTGTGTGTGTGTGTGTGTGTGTGTGTGTGTGTGTGTCCGCAGGGTGTCCTTGTTCGACTACCAGGCCATGTGTAAGATGAACTTGCACTCTGTCAGTGGCACGCGTCCACTTCTCAGTGTAAGTACAACATGTTTGTGTTAAAGTGTTCTTAACGCGATAATTGAGTTATTTCTGCGGTGTGAATAAATGAATTTATCGATGTCTTTTCAGTCTTTCTACGGTTTGGCTTCAGCCCTTAAGTGGTTCCTCTCCAACTTTGTACTGTAAGTCTTCCAGAATGAAAGTACAGTCTGTTCAGAATCAAAGGGGATAATTTTATTTCCTGATATTTTTTGCAGTCCACAAACTAAATGATTACATTCCTTACTGTGTTGTGAAAGAGGAAAACAAACGAGCAAAGGGATAATGATTTAAAGATAAATATTAATATTAATTATTAATTGCTTATTGAATATTTAAAGGGGAAACACAAGTAAATTAGATCCATTATAAGAAGACATATGTAGGAATCAGGTAGTGCACTAGAACTTGGCCAAGACAGGAAAATGAATTGCAGTGCCCCCTCCCACTGTGAGGTGCCTGTAGTTTGCAGTCGAGTTGAATCCTGAGAGGACATATGACGCTGCTGTCGCAGCTTCGGATGTGGCCCTAAATAGACAGCTGGAGTCAGGGCAGAGAGGAGATCAGAGAAAGAAGAAACTGCAGGGTGATCCTTATGCCGGGCTTGCAGGCGTTTTTAAATGTGTTTATTTGCTTTCAATGTGCAGCCTGCGCATGCCTTATAACTCCATTAAATTCAACTGTCACCACAAACAGCTGCCCTGGAGACAATCTTGTGTTAGCCAAATTCAAGAGCTCCATCCAAATCTCTGGATTTCCTCATGGAATGCATTAGCTACCCCAGCTAACACATTCCTGTCTAATGTTTTTCTTATTCTTTTTTCTTTTTTACTTCTTAACACTTAAAATGATTTAAACCTGCACATCGATGGAACAAGAATATCTCGATGGTTTTGCATCAGCATCAATGCACAATTGGCTCAGAAGCTGTCAGATCCTGTTTGTGCAGGAAATGCCGGACCGAAGGTATCAAAAGTGCAGACTACAAGCTGCCAACTGCAGCTTGATATTCAATAAGGACTTGATTTAATCCACAAGATGTTAAAGTTTTTTTTAATAATGTCATCGGCACACATTGATCACCTTCTTTTCCCTGCTTCAGTTTTTTTTTTTTTTTTTTTTTGCAGTGGTGACCTCTTACTCGAGTTAAAGACAAAAATGGTCTCCACAGATAACAATTACTGCTAGATAACTTGAGGGACCCACTTTAATATTCCCATGACATCAACTTTGGATACTTGCCCAGATTTGCAACTCCAAGCAATATGGCTGCAATCAGCTGTGGTTTATGGCGATGACTGCGTAATTGCCTCCTTCTCTCTATGCCCTCTCATCCTCTCTCTCCTTCAGATTTCTCCTGGAGTTTAATATCTGCAGCTTCTGGCACCCGGAGCATTTCACAGAAGGTGAGCTCTCCAAGAAGAAATGTGACCAGATCAAGTATTCATCCACATTCAAAAAATCCTAATAGGTGTTTTATAGAAATGTGTATAAATTATGCAAATCCCGTAAATATGGCAATCTTCAGTGCCAATTTGGCTTGGCTCAGGGTATTTCCCTTATAAATGAAAGTCTTTAAAGATAATAATCTACAGCAACTCAATCAAAATTCTTAAGAGATTCATGATTTAAATGTAGATTTGATTTAAACGTAAGAACCTCGGCTCATAATTCCCCATTAAGCCTTCTGTAATCTAAAACACTTGCTATCTTTTCACTGCATCTCTTCCTGCCCTGTTTGCACATCGCCCTGATCTCTGTCTGTCGATCTCTCGTGCTCTTCATCTTCATTACCCTACCTATCAATCATCCACTCCTGATCTTGCTCCACATCGTCATCCTCCCATTCAGCCAAGCCATCTTTCAGTGTTTGTGAGTATCTGTTTGATCGTGCTTAGTTTATTTCAGCTTTCTATTTAGGTAGTCAGGACGGTTTTTGCACCTGTCATTTTAACTGTAATACCCAGATTTACTGGGTGGAAGGTCATAATTAATGGCTGAACAATGAGGTATTTCAGTAATAGCCACAGTAATAGTCTCACACACTCTCAGCCTGCCAGTTCCAGATAAGCACACTTGGACACACATTATTTCTTTTCACCAGTGACATGTATTAATTCTCCATTAGCTTCGTCTCACAAGAAGAAGGGAGACATACTCCAACCGTGTGACACTGAATACCCCAGCTTCGTCTATGAGCCGTCAGTCAAAGAGACCAACAGCATCATCAAGTGTGGACGTTGCCAAAAGTAAGCACACACTCATCCAGTTATGCACTCACAAATATGCAGCGCAGACCTTTTTAAGCCCTTTACTAGTTGTATTATACTGTTCTTCTAAAACCATTTTCTGTGGCGTGGCGTTGCTCTGCTCTGCATACTGAGAGCAAGAGTACAAGAGCAAGATAGGAAAGAGAAATAAGGAATGGAATTAAATCAGGCTGCAGGTGGAAATGCAGCGACCACTATGCATGTGAAGAGGACTTAACTCAAAGTAATTTAAAAAAAGAGATGCAGACTTAGTGCAGTTCGTGTACTTTATGACTTGATTTTCAGTTATTTGATGATCAAAAGTTGAAGGAGGTCGCCCTCTTGTGGTCAAACGTGGGAAAACAGGGTAAATATTGCAGAAGCTTTTCTGAACCTGATGAATTTTGTTATATTAAATCTTCCATCCGAATACATGTCAGAATGTTTATTTTTCGTTTCATTGTGTTTATTATATTAATACTTTAAGGTAAACTCCTGGCAGGTCTGAGAAGATCTTTTGATTTTGCTTGTCTGTTCAGTCTTTCTAAAAACTCATGTTGATGTGTGTCAGGGTGTTTGTGGCGCAGCAGATCCCAGACAGCAACCTGCTGATGTTAGTGGCACAGGCAGACTGTGACTGCTCCAGACAGTACCCACCCATCACCATGGAACCCAAGGAAGTCAAATATATCCTTTCCCTTTATGTTATACTGGACCCTGCTGGTGTGTCCAGTACACAGGCGTTTTATCCCATGAAAAGTGAGGATAATTTGTTTCAGAAATCACAGTCTGTCTCCTCCCGTCACTGTTCTTCTTTGACCCCATCACACATAATGCCTCGGTTAAATGTGACAGGATGAGGTCACAGAAGATTCGCAGACGGCCCGAGTCCTGCCATGCCTACCACCCCCAGGTTAGCTTCTCATTCCGATTAGCCAGAATTATCATTAGCATCAACTAGTATTTGATTCATAGGATTCAACACTGTTTTTTTAATTATCGTATTTCACTTTATAATTGTACTCATACTGTAGCTTCACACGCACACGCGTGCACACACACACACACACACACACACACACACACACACACAGCTTCACTAATGTTTTTTTTAAGATGAATAATGTCACTTTCTTATTTGTCCCTGCAGGAGAATGCCAATGACTGTGGAGGAGCATCGGTTCTCTCGCTCTCTGTCTCTCTTTTTCTTACCTGTCTCTATTTTCTGGCACTTGTCTCCAGATGATGGACCATTTTCCTCACCCTCATGAGATATCCCCATATAAACAGAGACAAGATTGAATCAAATAATGTGCTTTGATACACTACACCTTAAGTGGATTTTTTTTCCCCCCCGAGTACCTAATTCTGCACATTGTACACATGACAACCACCCAAACCTAGGTTGCAGTAACTGAACTTGGAAGAAGTGGAACATGCTCAGATGAGGAAATGGGCTGTAGTGTGTGTAGTTTACAATAACAGGTTTAAAAATAATGTAAAGTGTATAATGCCATTGTGACTGCTTCTTTTATAAATGTACTTTATTCAAATTGTAGAAGAAAAAGAATGACCACACAGGATTGTGGTGTGCTGCAACACTATTGTTTTGCTGCAACAATGGTATCTCTGTGGTTGAGTGCCAAGAAAGTGAGCTGAAAGAGGTTTTTGATTCATCACAATATTGTGCATTTTTACATTGACCACATTCTGGCATTTTTGTTGTTTTTTTTAACACATCTTTTCATGTGATTGTCTGCCTTTCTCTCTCTCTCTCTCTCTCTCTCTGTGTGTGTGTGTGTGTGTGTGTGTGTGTGTGTGTGTGTGTGTGTGTGTGTGTGTGTGTGTGTGTGTGTGTGTGTGTGTGCGTGTCCTTGCAACCACAGTACCAATGCAACATTTCACCCCTGTGGTCATTTTTGACAAGTTAAGAAAAATATTTTGACAAATTTAATAAAATACTCAGATGTGAAACTGAGAAAAGTAGTATGGATTTATTTATTTATTTGTTTGTTTGTTTGTTTGTTTGTTTGTTTTACACTATAGTTAAAGGACTGCTGCTCAGTGCTGATTTCATTTTAGGTTAAAGTACACTGACAAAAAAGGATGGAATTACTTAAATACCATTGCTGCAGAATCTACAATTTTAAATTGTCGCAATCACCAAAAAGAACACAAGCATAAACAACTTGGGAGCAGCAGAGTCATAAATAGGAGAATATTCACCAGGAAGTAGAGTGAATTAAAATGCCAAGGAAAGAAAGCTATGGTGGGTAGTAGTCACAGTCGTCTGTTGTCATATGACAACAGATGAAAAAAAAAAAAAAAAAAAAGACACATGGCATCACTGGGACGTATCTGTCTGCTTCATGGCTTCACCATTTCTTATTTCTCTCCAGCGTTCTCTATATGTAGTTGTGTTTTGAGCAAAGCCTTGAATTCGGACAAACAAATTCTCCGGGCGCGTCTTTAATAAGTCAGTGTACAAGCTGTACAAAGACATTTTAATTAAAAAAAAACGAGAATCTCTTTGAAAAGAAATTCTACCTCGCTGGTTAAATATTTTCAGGAATTTTCGGAATTAACCAAAGGTGGGCAGTACCTGCTGTAATTATCAGCAACGACCGACAGGGACGCTGTTTTGGCTTCATTGTTTGGAACATTCGGCGAACGTTTCTCCGTCAGGCAGGCAGCGACCGACAGGCCAGTAGAAAATGGCGGACGGTGTGGATCACATCGACATCTACGCCGACGTAGAGGAGGAATTTAGTCAGGTAATACTTAAATGTCCGATCTATTTTGCAGTCTCCTGTTTCATTTTGCAGTGTTTTGATATTGGTGTAATTAGAGAGTTGGTTGCACATCTTCAACTAGTTTTGAATAAGCGCAGGCCCCTGTTCGCCATGCTGCCAGTGCATCTTTGTGTAGACTGTGTGCTCACAATATTGAGTAGTAGCGTTAACGATAATTGTGGTATTTGCTGCTCGTAATAATGAAATTACTTTTTGCAAGTCTCGTTTTTGTTCAGCAATAATTACAGCTCTTTAAGGAACGGGTCCGGCCTTGTCACTAATGGCGGGCTAGCATTACAAACACTTAAGCTAGTTAGCATTAGCGTCTATTCTTATTGCGCTTAATTCCGCAGATTGGTTTGAGATAATTTGTGCCATACCGTGATAGAAACAAACGCTATATTAATGAATGTGTGTATGTTGATACAGTATTAACAGTTTTACAAGACCCTGTGTTTTAAGTTGGAAGATGTAACGTAAGCAGACTAAATGCAAACGTTTTCCACCTTATAGTTATAACTCCCTCAGTGTCTAAATAAACTTCCAAAACGTTGGCATACGGTGCAGGAGCTGTACCCTTGTTTCCAAAGTGCATGCACTCACAATGTCTTAATCTTTGGTGTAGATTAGGCCTTTGACCAACTAGATTTGACCAACTTCCTGCTAGTTTACGGAAAGCTCGAAAAAGTAAATGGGTTTTAATGTCCTATTATTTTCAAGGCTCACAAATTAGTATAGCAAAACATTGTTATTAGATATATGATTGATTGTATGTTATTGTTGTATGTATATGTGTTGTATTGTTATATGACTGATTTATGTTGATATTGGTTGTTGATTTATTAACTACATACCTGTATTCAATATATTTAATAGTAAATGGCAAGGTTACTCAGCCTAGTTTTGGACATGAATTGCTAAATTAGTGTAGTGAAAGCATTTTCCTCAATCTTTTTGTATTCCATGCCCAATTTAAATAACAAATAGTAATGACTCAAATGTGATATAGGTGTAATACTGAACTCTAAACATTTAATGAACTCTTAACAGGAGGCCGACTACCCTGTCCATGAGCAGATAGATTTATACGATGACGTAATATCACCATCAGCCAACAATGGTGATGCTCCAGAGGACCGTGATTATATGGACGCACTCCCTGCTCCTGGTGGCACGGAGGGAGGGAAGAGTGCGCCACCCAATATGCCATTTAACTATACAGGCAAAAGAATTGCCCTGTACATAGGAAACCTCACATGGGTGAGTCCTAGAATTCTGTGTAGGCGACTTGTGTAGATATTTTAAGCGTTGTATTTTTATTTTCTCATTTTCTGTAGTACATAGCTAATAACACCTTCTCTTTTACAGTGGACAACAGATGAGGACCTGACAGAGGCCATCCGATCAATCGGCATTTCAGATGTGATTGAGATTAAGTTCTATGAAAACAGAGCCAATGGCCAATCAAAAGGGTAAGGTTGTGGGATTAATTTAAAGTTTACAGTTGTGGGATTAACTTAAAGTTTACAGTTAAACGATTACTCAGGGGACTCCCCCCCTTGCTTAAATCTTATTGTTGATGTCCTTTCAAATAGGTTTGCACTTGTATGTGTGGGCTCAGAGGCATCATCAAGGAAGTTGATGGAGCTTCTTCCAAAGAGGGAGCTTCATGGTCAGAACCCCATTGTCACGCCCTGCAACAAACAGTCGCTCAGCCAGTTTGAGATGCAGTCGCGCAAAAGTAAGTAGGGCAAGTAAAAATATTTTGACACACCAGTTAGTATAATGAAAATGCTTTTGTTCTAGAGTTAAATAAATATTACGCACTTGATGGTCATATGCAGTTGGTTGCTCATCAATCAACAAACCACACATTAGGTTTCTTAGTACACTTTTTAGATCAGAATGTTAGAAATGAAATGCATTTCCATTGTTTTGTTATTTTACAGCCAACCAGTCAGGCCAGATGTCTGGTGAAGGTAAAGCTGGTCCCCCTGGTAGTGGCCCTCGTGGAGGGTTTCCCATGGGTCGAGGCAGAGCCAAGTTTCCCGGACCACCTGGTCCAGGAGGGGACCGTTTCCCTGGTCCTGTAGGGCCTGGTGGGCCACCACCACACTTCCCAGGTAAGTGTATTCATTGTTTTCTTTGGTCAGGACATAGTCTCTCTCCGCTACAAGAATTAATGGTACTTGAGTAATTGCTAAATTCTGATGGAATATTCTTTTTTCACAAATTCTGGCCTTTTGTACTTTTGTTTGTTTGTTTATTTGTTTGTTTAGCTGGGATGCAGGCTCCCCCACGCCCCATTCCTGGTCCACCGGGGCCCCCTGGCCCTCCAGGTCCTCCACCGCCTGGCCAAGGCCTTCCCCCTCCACTTGCCGGTCCACCTGGCCGTGGGGACAGACCCCCTCCTCCAGTCATCTTCCCTGGTCAGTTTGGTCAACCTCCAGTAGGACCACTCCCTCCAGGCCCACCACCTCCAGGTTACGGCCCTCCCCCTGGTCACCCACCTCCTCAACAGGGCCCACCACCACCAGGGCCCTTCCCTCCTCGTCCTCCAGGTCCAATTGGACCCCCCCTTGCTTTGGCACCACCTCCACACATGGCCGGTCCGCCACCAGGTGGACCACCACCAGCTCCACATGTCAACCCTGCATTCTTTCCACCGCCTGGTAACAACGCTATGCCCCCTAATGACAGCCGAGGGCCCCCTGGACCAAATGACCCATATGGACGTCCACCCCCATATGAGCGGGACTATGGCCCCGGAGGCCGGTAAGATAAACAGAGGCGACAGAAAAACTGATGAGGCAAAAAAAAACAAACAAAAAAAAAAAACATTTACATTCATACATGAATTGTTTAAAATGTATTTTGTTTGCATATGTAATCTTTGTAGGGAAATGGATCCATCCCGGGCACCTCTGAGCGAGGCAGAGTTTGAGGAGATCATGAACAGGAACAGAGCCATCTCCTCAAGTGCTATTTCTAGAGCTGTGTCTGATGCCAGTGCAGGTAATACACATTGATACATAGACTATGCTATATAATTACTCTGGGGGTGTTCCTAAATATGAGGCCAGTGTGAAGACAAGTTGACATTTTAGGCATAATCCATTTTTGGTGTTCTTTTCAGCTGACTACGGCAGTGCCATAGAAACGTTGGTGACAGCAATCAGTCTGATTAAACAGTCCAAAGTGTCAGCAGACGACCGCTGTAAAGTGCTCATCAGTTCTTTGCAGGATTGTCTCCACGGGATAGAGTCCAAAAGCTACGGCTCAGTCTCCAGGTGAGGTTTGCTCTTTTTGTGCTGTATGAAAAGTCCCCAATAGTTCCTGTTTTTGAACATGTCCTTTCACTCAGAAGAGAGCGTTCCAGGGAGCGAGACCACAGTCGCTCCAGAGAAAAAAGCAGGCGTCACAAGTCCCGCAGCCGCGACCGACACGAGGACTATTACCGGGAACGGAGCCGAGAGAGGGATCGCCACCGTGAGCGGGACCGTGACAGGGACCGTGAAAGAGACAGGGAGAGGGAATATCGCCACCGCTAGACGATGAACAAGGTGAGTACATCACCTGTTTTGTTTTCTCCACTTTTTGAATTTAACTTGTATAGTTAAATTCAGAGTCCAGCCAATAAAAGCTCAATACAGTAAAGGAAGAAACCCAGTTGAGTTTCATGAAAGTCCACTTTGGTTGCTCACCTCTTCTTTGAAAGGTTAAGTTCAGCAAACAAGTCAAATTTCCTGTCAGGCTCTTGTCCACAGCACTTTGTTTTGCTCATTGTGGTGGTGTATTGCCATGTATTCAGATGTTAAGCATGTAGCATTAATATTGTAAATTTTGGAATTTCAGCTTAAGTGAAGTTGAAATATAAAAGCTAAATAAATAAATGCAGCACATAATGGTGTAATATTAATTAAAATGTTATTATGAATATTTAAAGAAAAGGAGAGACGAGGTGAGCAAGGAAAAGACTTTTTAAAACTCATTTCAGGTAGGTGTAAGGTAAGTTTGGCTCTCCAAATATCAGATCATTGCCATCTACTGTGTACTTGGTGCTATGCTTCTGTTTCTGATTCCTCCTGCTTTGTAAAAAGTTCTAAAAGGTTGTATCTACACTTTGGTTACTCTTAAAGGTTAACAAAAGAAAAGCACAATTGTTGGTGATTCTAGACACTGTCACTTTTTGGTCTACATGCCTTGGAAGCTGGTAAATTTGCAAAGATTTCAAAGCCACTTTCCTAGCAATCCCCCCCCCCCCCCTAAAGTTAGTTAATAGTCTACCCATTCTCTTTAGTTTACTTAGAGGCTGTAGGAAGACACTTTGGATTCAGGGGTTAAAGTTTTTGGCTAATAAAATTTTGTTTTTACCAGCTGGGCGGTGGATCCAAAATTCAAAGTTGGGTTTAATTCAATGTATGACTGATATTTACTTGTATGCCAGTTATTTGTGTATCGTGATTGCTGAGTTGGTTTGTCAGTGTGTTTGTTAAAATAGCCATTTGATTAACTGATTGATATCAAATGATTTCAAAGAATATCCCTCTCATTTTTATATTAGAGGGTACAGGGTTTAGCACATGTCAGGTGTCCATTTTGATGCAAATGTGTTTTTATCAGGGAAAAAAAATGTTGTTTACCCCATTTATAGAGTAATTTTCACTTTGTGAATGTTTTGTTCTGAGTAATATGTCGTATCCCATTCTTTGAAATGCAGTAATGGGTTGTTATATAACTTTAAAAAAAAAATTATATCAGCAATTGTTAGTCTATGATTTCAGATGTTATGTATGCATGTCAAGTTGTCTGACAGTTCCTTTTTGCTAAAATACATGATTTCCAGCATTACAGATTCAATTTTGAACTCATGCACCTCAAATTAAGACTGAGGTAAAGTGTTAGAGAAAAATACCTTTCTCTTTTGTTTTGAGTTCATGCATGTTAGTATATTTTTGCAAATGTTAGTGCAAATAATCAGCATAACATCACATAATGCTCAAGACATGAGAAAAAGAAATTTGATGTTTGGACCAAGGTTGCCTTTAAATTGTTTTGTCTGCAAACGAGATAATACATTTTAATGTATTTAATGCGACATATTTATGATTTACATTGCTGCTTAATACAGATGGATACAAAGTAGACATGTTAATTCTATTTTATTATTACAAGTATTTATGAGAATATTCCCAGATATGAAATCATTTTAGGCTGCTGTGTATTGAAAAGATAAATTGCCCTTGTTGTTGATGCATATGGGGATTCTGGCTTTTAGTAATGTGTGTTATGATGGCTTTTCGGCTCTAAAGTCATGCTGTGGTGGAACTATAGCTAAAATAAGCTTGAGTCTACTTGGCAACACTTTGTACAACCTGCCAATGTGCTCATTGTCCAACCTTAAAACATTTTCAGTATTTGTGATGCTCTTGGAGATGTGCTCTTCCATTGCGTGATGAACAGTTTAATTTTGTAAAGGTTGGGATCTCGTTTTAAAATATCTTGTTTGAGCAGTTGTTTGACATTTTAATGTCGTTTCCTGCCAAGTCACGAAGCTGTTTGTGGTGTTGTGTATAGCTCCATCAGTTGATCTAGCAGAGTCACATGAGTTTACATTGAGCCTTCAGCATTTCTGTACGGTTCCATATCCTCCAAAATATTTCTCCAAATCTTTAAATGGCTTTCATACTTATTATTTTTACATCTTAATGCTTGGGCTGCACTCAAAGCAGTACCTTGCTCTGTGCATGAGATTTTTTTTTTTTTTTTTAATTATTGTGCATGATTAATATGTTCACCAGAGAAATATTAATTGGGTGGTCTGGTTCATGCAGTTGCTGAAATTGTGACTGTCTCAGGATTGCCGTATCATAGAATGTGCTACAATAGTTTATCTAATTAAAATATTATCTTTTGCTTCCAGTAGTCGTATTTCTTGCAGATTTTATGTCTACTAGGAACCTCTCATTAAGAGTGATTAAAAAAATACTAAGTTTATACATTTTCATGGCTCAAAAATATGATTACTGCTTTTCAATGACTGCAGCAGTTAGGCTATAGCTCTTTTTGTTTTGTTTTAAGAGAGTCCTAGTTTACATAAAGTGTTGGTTATGTGCTAATGCCAAAAATCATTTGACCAAATGTTCATTGCAGTGTAAAATCTAATGATTACACTTCATGAGCATACCAATCTGAGGAACAAATATCATGTTGTCTCTGGAGGATGTCAGGCTTTTGTGTCCACATTTGGTGACCTGAGTGACCTCTAATGATCATTTTTAAGTCAGCTTTTTGGTTGTACATTATGTAGAGTGGGACTAAAAAACCCACGATTTTTAATTAATTAACCTTCATACTCATGTTAGACCAGGGTCAAATGGTGTCCACAGTCAGGATCTGTGTCTATTTAAATAATACACTAATTATAATGCAGTAGATCAAAATTGATATATTTCCCCCAGAGGTCCTTAGTGGATGGTATAAAATATACCAGTTAGCATTATACATTTCAGCTAAACAAGTCAGTTGACAGTAGGGTTGGATCCGAATACCAGTTTCATGGTCTACTAAAGCAGCGTTGGCCATCCCAGTCACGTCACAGACACAGTCCAGCAGGGTTTTCTGTTCTACCAGGTAGACAACAGCTTTCACCTGGAACCTGAGGTCCCTTGGTGACTGTGCCTGTCTGCCTGGTAGGACAGAAAACCCTGCTGGGCTGTGTCTGTGACGTGACTGCGATGGCCACCCTTCTACTAGGGAGTAAACAGGTGGTATACTACCTGGATTTTCTAATCTGTAATGTAATGTAAACGTTTTATTTAAACACATCAAGGTGGAAAAAGGTGTTTCCTTCTAATATGTTGTCAGTGCTTTCTACCTGAAGGGATTTCATGGACTTCTTGACCCTGGTTTGACTCCTAGCATATTAATGACAGACTCTTGATTTGTTGTTTAAATGTATTAATCCATGCAGATTTCTCCTGTAGAGGTGTACTTTGACAAATAGAGAGTGCCCACTGTATTGTGTACAGTAATGTGATCAAGAACTGTATTTAACTTTGGCTTCATGTTAAACAAATTACGTTCCAATCTACAAGTTTTAATATGCATTCAAATTCTTTTAATGTAAACATTTTTGTCTAATGTTAGCTGCCTGTAAGTAAGGCTTTTGTGATAAACGTACCCATTTTAATTCACCCAACAATGCTTATTAGATTGTATATTAATTCACTTAAATGCCTTACAAGTATTTAATCAGTAGATGAGAATTGTCATTTATATGAATAACTATTTTAAAACATACAGAAACTTATCACTGCTACTATTTTGGCTACACATTGCACTTATGCAATCATTATCATATCATTCTGACTTTATCTCTTAAATACTGATTGGAAATTATACTAATAATTGAATTGTGATATTGAATTTCACATTATGAAGTAACGTGCTGCCTCTACTTAATGATATTAAGGTAATGTTCCACGAACGTTAACTCGAGCACGATAGAGCTGACCCAGTTAAGTCAGGCGAACAAAATATTTTTCAGCACTTATATTACACCCCATAAACCAAATCTGTCATAAACAAACTGCCTAGTTTCACTGTCCTGTGTCTTTTAAATGGCTGTCAATTCTTGTCTGTCAAAGTTCACAGTAAAGTTGACGCAGCAAAAGATAGCCTTCCTTGACATGCATAGAATTTATTGCTATGTTCTTAAACTAGAGTTTTCAATATGCTCATCGGATTTGAGTTTGCATGACATATCGTGTGTTTGTACCAGGGTTGGGAGCAACGATGCAGTTAAATATTATATCTATGCCCTGTATCTAGACTTCTGAATTATATGCTATGCACAGCTGAAACGCTCATGTACAGAGCTGACCGTGTCTATCAACTATCCCTTTATCACTGCATACTGCCTCCTCACCTGTGGTGCTGTCCAGTTCTGAATTTGAGTTGCTTGATTTTTTTTTATGTAAATAAATATAACAACAAAAGTGACCTGAGCTGATTGATTGTTAATTCCGTTCAAGCAAAGTAATGCCTAGCAACATTAACTTGCAAATTGGTTTAGATGAAATTCACGGAACAAGTACTAAATGCAAGCTCCTGCATCTAAACGTCCCTGAAGGGCTTCCAGCGTCCCTGTATAACGTGAGTAGGTAAGGATTCGTGCAGTGCAAAAGCATTAGAAGTGCTGACTTGCACCCAGCCCTGGTGTAAACTGTGTGTGTAGTCTAGAGATTAATTGGTGCGGGATGGGGAAACTGTTCACTGTTGGGCTGCCTCGAAACCAAACTCCACCCTTCGTTTTGACACCTTTTCAGCTCACAAGGATCATGGATGGATGGAAGGACACAGAGGACGAAATTACCGCCACCTCCCCACCATGCATGCCTGGAAAGGACTTAACCCACCACTACCTTCCTCCTCTACCACCCCTTCATCTGTTCTCTCCTCTTCGTCTCCACCCACCCTTCTCTGTGTGTTCATGTTGTCTGCCTGAGCAAGAGCGGTGGATGGAAGATCCTGATGTATGTAAGGCTTTGTTTCTCTATACTCATAGCAAATGAAAAACTTTCCATACAGCTTTTATTTTTAAGATGTTTTATTTGACATGAATAGGTGTGAACCTTTTTTTTGTAAAGGAACTATATGATAGCACACAAGAATCCCTCACACACTCACGCAAGACATCTTTTTCTTTCTGTTTCCCCTTTGGCTCACTGTACTGTGTACATCCAGCTTAGTGATACCTTTTTATAGAATGCATTTCCCCCCCTTTCACCCCTCCCTTTCATTCTTCTTTCATGGTTAGTATGTTTGTAAATGTTTCTCTGCTTTTGATTAAAACAAAATTGTGTTGTAATAAAAAATGTTACTTGATGCATTTGTTCAGTTTCTATATCTTGGCTCAATTATATTAAATGTATATTTTGGAGTGCACAAAGATTTTCAGATTGAATGTGTCCACAGAGGTTTTAAGTGCCTGTAATTTTGCAAAGGGGTTTTTTCTGTTGTAGTATTTGCTCTTCAGTTGGATGAGTCTTTGATCAGGTAAGAAAAAAAAAGATCAATATACAATTTTAGCTATGTAACAAAAATCTAAATGTTGATTATACAGACTACAGTCAGTATTCACACTGCTTTATGTGTTTGTGTTTACAGTCGCTGTGAATGGCTAAAACCAAATTGTTTTATTTTTGTTGCATGGTCATCTTTGAATTTTTGACTGTGCCATGTCAAGTGATGCTTTCCCACTGTTTTTGTGTGTTTTTAATATTGTTCTAGTATTGCCAACCAATTCAGTTTCTTAAAATATATATATATATATATATATTTAAGGCCATTACTTCTCAATGCCCTCTCCGAAATTTGTGAATTTTTAAAAAATGTGCAAGACGATCTCATTGATGCTTTTTATTTTTAAGTGAAAGAAAAATTTGTCTTCACAGATGCCTCTTGATTCCTTCAGAACATATCTAATTCAGGAGTATATTTGGATTGTCTGCAAATTTTTCTGTTTTGCCAAAAATCCTCTTTATTTTTTTGTTTTATTATTTTTGTGAGTCCTTTAAACCATAAGTCTAGTCCATATCTTGACGGAATTTATAATGTCAAAGGTCTATAACCTTCATCCTGACAGTTATTTAAACTTTGTGAACTACTAATATTGATCTAATTTTTTAAGTGTTTGTGGTCAATGTTGGTCCCTACTCAACACTGATAGAGTTTGTAAATTGGATTTCGATACAAAAAAGCTGATGTCCCACTTGATGTACAATGTTTCATGCAAATTAAACCATTTTATAGAAATATTCCACTTTTAACAACATATTTTAACAAGCTGGCCATCCTCTTGGGAATATTTGTGATCAGTGATGGCTGTCATTTAGTGGTATCTTGACTTTTTTTCAACAGCGGTGTAGGTAAGTTTTTACAGGTCCTCATTACTCCTGATGAAGGAAGAGTCAGGACTCATCAATGCACTTCCATGAGTGTATGGAAAGTATACAGACCAGAAAAGAGTTTGCAGATTGTTTAAATCTGATATCCTTAACTTTTTAGCAAGATTGTTGCAGTTCTAAAAAATTGGTTGAAACATTTATTTTAAAATTCTAGTTGTAATTAGTGTATTTTTATGTCTCAATTTAAGGAGAACAGTGAGACATTTTTTTAAAATAAACTGTTACAAATTCCCCTTTGGTTGAATGGCTTTCTGTTTCTATCGTGTAGTGTGTCTTAGTTTTAGACCATAGGTAAATTCTCTGGGTGTGCACCTTGTGACAACTGAATGTGTAAAGATTTAAAATACATAATAGGGAGCGCGTCAAAGGCAAAAAGTAAGTACATGCGAAGTTTTTATAATGATTAAATAGTATTTCAAATGGAGTAGAAAAACATTTGGTTAAAAATTACACTTTGTCAGTTTAAACATTAACATTTTGCCTGTGCACTGACATATCGATATATTTTAATTACCTTTGAAGTGAAAAATTCTGTAACAGGTAAATGACGGAAATTTTAACTGCATGTAAAAAATTATTTTTAAAGATTTCTGTGGCGTATAAAAAGTTACGTACGATTTCTAAACATCTGCCGGAACTATTTGGTTCGCTTGTTTTTGTTCCGTACAGTTTAGGATGGTGCACTTTCTTCCGGTGGTTCCGGTACTTTGAAATGAGATTATTGAGTACAAAAAGCTGAGTATCAAATGGCCAATCTTCTATATTTTAACTCAAGCTGCGGAACAAGAAAAGTACTGTAGGATATATCTCAGGACCAGCATAAGTGTCTTGCGACCGTAATATGTTCAAAAAGATGACTGAATTTGGTCCAGATTCCGGGGGACGAATTAAGGTAACGAAAAATGCGGCGCTATTAGAATCATAACGTTGTCTTCCCGCATGCATAATAATGTAGAACATTTCCCTGCAAGTAATAGTTAAAATGTGTATTTATGATGCATAATTACAAAATACATTGTGCTTTATATAAACTACAGAACTAATTATTTTGATGATTGTTTTTAATGTAACAGGGAGTTACCATTGTAAAGCCGATCGTGTTTGGAAACGTAGCCCGCTACTTCGGGAAAAAGAGAGAGGAGGATGGACACACACACCAGTGGTCTGTCTATGTGAAACCTTACAGAAATGAGGTCAGATGTCCAAATACCCCAACACAAGTAACCAAATGTAATCACCAATTGTATTACGTTTGGCAATACCGTATGCAATATTTGTTTTCCTCAGGATATGTCAGCATATGTGAAGAAGATCCAGTTTAAACTACATGAGAGCTATGGTAATCCATTGAGAGGTAAGCAAATTTCTTCAATCTGGATGTATGAAAATCTAAAAACTGCACATTGGGAAGTGCGATGCAGATTGGGTTTGTACTACGTCTGAATTTTCGTTTTAGTGGTGACTAAGCCCCCCTATGAGATCACAGAGACAGGCTGGGGGGAGTTTGAGATCATCATCAAAATCTTCTTCATAGACCCAAATGAAAGACCTGTGAGTGTCATGTTAATGAACTATGTTCACTGAATGGATTTATTTGCATGTCTAATCTTGTTTATGTTTGTGTCAGGTTACTCTCTACCACCTGTTGAAGCTCTTTCAGTCAGATTCCAATGCCATGCCCAAGAAAACAGTCGTCTCTGAATTCTATGATGAAATGGTATTTATTTATTTTAAGTTATTAGCTTAGTTAGGGTTTTGATTGTTGTTTGTTTCACACAAATACGATTTTAATTCTAACTAAAACTTTCACCGTTTAACCAGAATTTGTTTTATTATACAACATTCAGATTTTCCAGGACCCTACCGCCATGATGCAGCAGCTATTGACAACATCGAGACAGCTAACACTTGGCGCATACAAGCATGAAACAGAATGTAAGATAACACATTCAATGAGAGCACAATGCACAGTTCTAGTTGTTTTAACAACATTCTTGTCCTTAATGTGTCGCCTGTGCATCTGCAGTTGGGGAGCTGGAACAGAGGACAAAGGAGAAATTGGAACTTGCAAAAAAGAAAACCAGTCAGGAGATTACAGAGCTGAAAGACAAACTTAAAGTTAGCAGAGAGAACATCAACCATTTGAAAGCTGAGATCAGAAAACTTGAGGAAGACAGTGACCACAAGGAGCATTGAAAGTGGAGGAGTATACAATTTTGTTATTAGTCATGACTTTTTCAAATATATGTTCAATATTAAACATCCGGTTTAATGTAAGCAGTGCATTGATGTTGTCATCTCTCTGATTAGTAACTGAGCTGAAGGTTTTTTGTGTGTGTTTTTATCTTTTATTGTTTACTTAGTTCCCTACTGAGAGTTACACTGAAAATAAATAATATGTTTTCATATTTCTTTTTTCCAGTTCATGTTTTTTTTCCCCCGTCCTCAAAATGGCCTGTTGATCAGCAAAGAAAGAAATACATTCAAATACAAGTTCAAAAAAGGCTTATCTTCAACTTCATAATCCGACACCTTTCATTTTGCCACACTGAAATACCAAATATATATCAGTGGGATTAGATTTTGGTGTGGGTTTTTTTGTTTGTTTTTTGGTTATTTGTTTTGCTTTGTTTTGTTTTTATTCCCTATCTGGAAAATTCAAATTCAACTTAGCCAGTTCGCCAATGATTCGAGTACCCTGATTTCCAAGAGGCCATGAAAGCATCTCAGAGGTTCATGTAACGCTTGCTACTCAGAGACTTCGAACAACTTTGTTTGTTTGTTTCTTTTAATAAATATGGTCGAACACAAAGTCATAGAATGGAAACTTTGTTCAGACCTGTGTGTTTGTTGCCGTGCTATAGCCGGAAGTTTAGGAAACCCACATGGCGACAGCGCTTAGCCGGTTTGCTCATGTTCAAAGTTCAGCAGGTATTCTCCACCAGGGGGAGAAATTCAAGGTAAGCCCATGAAACGCTGAAATCAAACTCCTGAATCTACTTAAAGTGATACATTTGAAATTTATATCTGTTTCTGATTTGGCCTGATGGACTAAGTATTTGTGCACCTACAAGGATTTTTGTCCATGCAATAACAAGGATATTTGGGCTACAATTAGGCATGATCAGTGGCCTTTGGAAGCAAATTATAGTGGAGGGCAAAGATAACATGACAGTACATCGAAAAAAAAGATTGTAGTCAATACATCTGAAAATGGATTTTTAATATTTAAATTGTTAAGGGGTTCTTTCTTCTTGAATATTATTAAAAATTTTAAATACTCTATTTTAGAGGTTTCCGCTGTCACGTGACCAGAGGTTTATACACCTACGTCACAGCAAGCTTTGCAGATTGGTGATCTTGCTGCGTTGAAACGCCATTATTAGTATCTGAACGTATTTTTCCGAATGCGTTTTTGTTCTTTTGGAGTCTCTATCGCAGGCGTTTGCGTCACACGTCAAGCTAACGTTAGCTGCGATGTAGATGCTTCGTTAAACGATTAGCTGTCGGTAACATCATCCCCATTCGGCCGGCCGTGAACGCAACAAACATGTCAGCCCACGAAGAAAACCAGTGATTTCAGGTTACCTCTATAGTTTTAAAGTAAGTTTTGAAGTGGTGACATTTTTTTTTATGTCCACCATCGGGCTTATGTGAGCCTAGCAAGTGTATGTATGGTGGTCTCGTGCACGGTGGCATGTTGATAACTTATTTAACAAGCCAATTTCTTTTGTATAAATATATGACGCGAATTAATGGATACCATAATTTTATATGGCAACGCTTGTCTGATAAATTCAGTTGTTTCATTCATGTGGCGTGAGTGGCCATAAGTAGAAAAACGAGATATCAGGCTAGCTTCTATTTATAGAAAGTTTAATTTAATTGAAAATCGAGAGAAAGAGCCTTAAGTTAAAGATCTATTTGGTGTTTTCCTCCTCACAACACACAGATAATGTGTTTGCATTGTTGTTGTCACAGTAATTGTGTGCAGCCTGCAGCCCATTCATGGTGAGGTGCATCATCAGCACTCTGAGGTTTCAGTGTTTGGAGTTCATCAACAAATCCTGTGGCTTAAATTGCTTCACTGATGTGTTGGTTGCAGTAGATGTCTGTTAACTTTATCTGCACCAGATACTGGTTCATGTAGAATACTTCCTACTAAGGGTGTGTACCTCATGAAAATGTCATTTAAGGACGGCCTGTCATGAGATATGTAGTTAAAACGGACAGATCTTAAATAAACACATTCAAACTCACACCAGTTAGCATATTTATCATGGGTCCCATGAATTAACTGTTCAAAAGAACTTAAAGGAAAATGAAACGGAGCCAAAGTTTAGTGGGATAGAGGACTTTTTAGTCTTCTCGTGCATCACTTGTGATAGTGTGTGTTTGAATCAAGAGAGCCTGTGCGTGTCTGTTGATCATCTTTCCGTCTTGTCAGCTCTTGCAGAAGGTATCAAAAGCTACTGTGATGTGCTGCTTTTTCAGTGCAGCAGTCAAGTCAGTCAACGTGTGTGAGTTCTGAACACATTTCTAGAAGAGGAAGTGGTGTCAGAAAAGAGCTGAGGGTGCAAACGATGATGTCAATGATGGTTACAAGCTATAATTATGTTTATTTAATATGAATAAACTATATTACTGTGTGCTAGGTGTGGCGCTGAGCTCATGGAGAAGCCGTCGTCTTCAGAGAGGGAGGCACTGGAGGTAAACAGCTTTATTAGAAACTCAAAACCAAATGGTATGGGGTTTTTTTTTTTAAGGAACTTTCTATGTGATAAATTGCTTTCAGCAAAACCAAATAAATCTATCTTCTGTCTATGCTGCAACCACCAAACTTTGTTAGCAAATCTGACATCAATTGTTAAAATTTGACCTTTTTAACTGCCGATTCTTTAAACAACGCAAGGTTCGAACATATAATGTGTGTATGGTTTTCCTGAGGAACGTAAGAATCACAGCAGCTGCTACTAACTTATACTTTGTTTTTTCTTATTAGTTCACAGCCATTTCATTGTTCCTTAAATAAAGCTTCCCTTTAAAACAATATTCACTGTATTTGTCAAATATTGAATTTCTGTGGGCCTAGGGACTTTAGGGAAGTGTATAAAAATAAACAAAATAGCATTTTGTTCAACTTCTTGTCTAATAATCACACTAACATGAGACCGAACACTTCAAGTCACATTAACTCCCCGAGGATAATTGTATTGAAAACAGCTTTGTGCATTTTTGGAAGCCACATTTAAAATTTCATTGCAGAAGTGTGGCTAATCAAACGCAAATTAACAAACTAAAGCCTCTTTGATGTGTTGTCGGCATGATTTTCTGTTGGTTTTAGAATGTTGGGTTGCTTAGAGGTGCTGAGGGTGGAGAAAGCGATCCTCAGACACAGAGGAAGAGCAGCTCCTCTCGCAAGAGCTTCCGCCTGGATTACCGGCTGGAGGTTAATCGCACACGTTCACATTCATTTTACCATCTGCTTTGTTTCTTTTGAAACACCTTCCTTTGTTGTGTTTTAGGAGGAAGTGACAAAATCCTGTCGGGACAAACATGGCCGCTGGACCAACCCCTGGCCCACATGGCAGTTCCCTTCCTATGCAACTCTTCTTAGGTTCCTGTTGCTGGATAAAAACCACAGCAATATCCCATCAAGTAAAGAGGTAGATGAGGCCTTTAGAACAGAATGTTCCAGGTTAGGCTGTGTTGTCAGATGGATAAATCAGCAGAGGTAGAGTGGGTATGTCTTAAAATTGTGTAAAATGGAAGCACTACTTGGAGATTCTAGTTATTTAGTGTTAGAGTTTCCACAGCAGGTCTCACGCCTTTCTTATTAGCACACTCAGCTTGTCATACCACCCTATATAAACAGCTTATGGAACTCGGGCAAGCCTTTCGGTTGAACCATTACTTGGAAAAACTAAGACTGGATTTGCATCATGAGGTTGAGCTGAAGAAAATGGCTACTAAGCGTCAGTAACCTACATCCAGAAAAGAGTGCCAATAAATAGGCCCGTAGCTGCAGAGACAGAGCTTTCCTAAAAAGAAAAGCAGACTCTGATGTCTGCCAGCCATGCTGATCTGGAGTTTAACGAAAGGTTCAAGTCATTTTTCTCTTTCTTTTCTCCCCTGCAGATTTTGGATGGTGAGCTCCCAGTAATGGAGCCTTACTTTGTCCAAAAACCAGATCTATCCGAGTCTGGGCCAGGTCTGAGAGTCACCTGGCTGGGCCACGCCACAGTTCTGGTTGAAATAGATGGGCTGAACGTTCTGACGGACCCGATTTTCAGTCAGAGGGCCTCGCCTGTCCAGTTCATGGGACCCAAAAGGTACCGGGGGCCCCCCTGCACTGTGGAACAGGTTGAGTACCTTTTTATCGGAGTATTTGACCCAGTTTGGGATTCTGTTACTGGTTTGATTTCGTCTGTTTTTTTGTCAACAGCTGCCCAGGATCGATGCAGTGGTCATCAGTCACTCTCATTATGATCACCTGGATGCTGGTTCTGTTTCCAGCCTGAACGCCCGCTTTGGCGGGACGCTACGCTGGTATGTTTACTCTTTACATTTACATTTAGCCTTGATTAACTTGACCAGACCATTCAAGTCACATGTTGGTGTGATTTCAGCATGCTCTGCTGTCACGTCTAAATGCTCCTCTGCAGGTTTGTGCCCCTGGGTTTGATGGACTGGCTGATGAAGATGGGCTGTGAGAATGTGATCGAGTTGGACTGGTGGGAAGAGAACTGCGTGCCGGGTTATGATGACATCACATTTGTCTGCACCCCCTCTCAGCACTGGAGTAAACGAACAGCACTAGATGATAACAAGGTACTGCATTTCTGACATGTTTATCACACATCAGGCCTCGTCAGGACAGTGTATTCTCGTAATGTATGAATTCTTTTTATTGCTTAGTCTTTGTGGAGTAGCTGGTCTGTTTTGGGTCCAAACCATCGATTCTTCTTCGCTGGCGACACTGGCTATTGCCCTGGCTTCCAGGAGATCGGACGGAGGTTTGGGCCTTTTGACCTTGCAGCGATCCCGATCGGAGCTTACACGCCCAGGTTCTGCACACAAGACACACTTTATTGGGCATCACTGCAAAAGGCTATTTATATGTTTACATTTTTTTTGTTTGTTTGTTTAATCACTTTCTTCCCAGGGATATGATGAAGGGACAGCACATCGACCCAGAAGAGGCTGTTAAGATTCACCAAGACCTTCAGGCAAAACAGTCTGTGGCCATTCACTGGGGAACCTTTGCTCTTGCCTATGAGGTAAGGAGGGAGGGGAGGGACCCTCTCTCTACCCCCGCATCTATCCACCTACCTCCCATCTAGCTCTCCCTCCTTAAGCCCCCTATTAACAGTCATTTCTTACCCATGTGCAGTTCTACCTGGAGCCCCCGGTTCGTCTCAGAGAGGCCCTGGATCAGACGGGAGTGACGCCGGAGTCCTTCTTCACACTGAATCACGGGGAGTCGCGCCTTATATCACCCCAGGGAGGAGACGTGTTTGAGTAAAGCTCTTTGGCAGCTGCATCTGTCAATGCACAACAGCTTATCTCCATTTTGAATCGTGCAGATCAAATTAAAATATATCTTTCCATACGTTATGACACTGTTTACAGATTTCCATTTTTGAATGTACACACCACAGATGTTGGTGTTCCACACTACCTGCAGGAGGTGAAGCTCCACTATCAAAAAAAAAAATGTCTGTAAAATAGCTTAATGTATTCTTGGCAATAATAAAAGATTTTAAGTGTGATTTGAAAATGTTCTCCAGCCAACTTATATATACATGAAGATATTTTCGTCACATTAAATGCGAGCCAGATGCGCTCCACTGGCAGCGTACAGGTACAAGGTCTTCCCACCACACCTCAGAGGCACACCATCTGAAGATCTTCCCATAGCCCTCTTAGTGATTTGCCCCCCCCCCCCCCTTCAGAACACCAAGAAAGGTTGCTAGCACCATAAGCCAGTGGGACACTTTATTTTTGTGTGTTTGGTCAAACAAACAAAAAAGCTGTAGGAGCCACATTGTTCGTTGTTTTTCTTGATGTCATGCATTTTTGTGCCACAAGGTGGCAGTAGGTAACCTGGTGGCCTGTCTAGCAGGCGGGTTCATTAGCACAGGTGTGCACGCTTTAGAGCAGACATGGAGTATGGTGGACAAACGAATGTCTGGAATCACGTCACTTCAGAAAATAAATCAGAAAAACAACAGAAGAGAAGGTTTGAACATTGCTGTTTTCATTTACACTTAAACGTTTGTACGGGCACGCGTACAAGCCAAGAAAATGAGTGTGTGCCACGCATAGTAGCACAGGAAAGCTACTATAGTTCCGGTCACGTTTGTGGGACATAAACTAGTCTGTTATTTTAGTTACTGGGTGAAACCTCGGTAACTCCTATACGGGAGAACAGAAATCCCCTTAATCCATCTACTGAAGTAAGTGCTTTTCATTGACTGAATCAAAAGCGTCTTTGAAAAGCATTTCCTTAATTACAGAACAAGAATAATTGTCAAGTGGTTGTAAACTTTAAACCCACCAGATGAGGGCGCACTCCGTGTCTCGGCACTGGGGCCACCAGGTGATGCTTCCTCGATGCTGAGACCCTCAGGTGTTGCTCCAGACATGACTGCTCACATGGTGCTGCTGAAGTGCCCCACCAAGTTTGACCTTGAGCTCCGGCTGCATTTGAAACCTGTCCTGGCACATGGGACACTGCGGCGTTGGACCAGGAGTCTGTGACGCTCGTCTTGCAGCAGTTGTGTCCAGAGACCGGCTCGGTATATGCGTGCAAGCAGAGCGGACACAGGAGCTGCCCTTCACAGGAGGGGGCCATGTCTGCGAGGCAGAAGATCTGTATTCTGATGTTCAATCCCCAATCCAAAAATGCAGAAATCAGCTAAGATACAAACATTCAGACATATGAACTCATATAAGGGATCCAATATGTCAATAGTTAAATATACATCTTTTTAGTGGCCGAATGCCTGTAATTTTTGCCAGATGTAGGAACAAACATTCAGTGTTTCCTAGGTACTGCCATAAAATCCAGCTGGTATTAATGCAGCATGATATCTACAATTAACTGAAGTCAATATGTGTAGTTTAAGTATGTTCAGTAGCTCAGAAAGATGTAAAAATTCTACTACATTACTCTGAGAAAGGGTTTACCGTATATAAATATGACTCACCAATAAACAGCTGTGGTGACAGCACAGGTCCTCAAATTACATTTTTAACCAATACTTACTTCATACTTTTTGCTCCATTACATTTGGTAGACAAGTTATTTGAGTTTAAACATAAATCTTTATTTCCTGTCATATATTTAAAGGCAGAATTGTGTGGATTTCAAGGAAATTGTAAAGTTATACAAACTCCAAAAAAAAAAAAAAAATCCTGTTTAAAAAGCAACCAGTGATGTTCACCTTATTGTCTATGTTGTTCAGAAGAGTTTAGTTTCAGGTTTTGGTTTTGGTGTTTGTTTCCTGAGGAAAAAGGCACATAAAACGCCTCCTTTATGTCTCAAGAAATGTAGTTCCCCCCTCGCCCTTTTTTTTAAACAGCATTTCTTTTTATAACTTTGATGGTTTGCTTTGAATTTCCTCCATGTTTAGAAGTATCATGCAAATGGTACAAATGGATGGATAATAAATTCTTTTATTGGCACCAAACCACTTTATTAAAAAAGCTGCACATTTAAATCATCATCATCACAAACTGTCTGGTGTCAGCGAAGGTTGGCAACACAGAATGTTCAGCATCAGAGGATTAAAGCAGTAGTATGAGACCAGCAGGTTGCTGAACGGCTTGACCTTTGACCCTGCTGTGATTAGCAATGATGTAAAGTTCAAATTACCAGTATGTTTATAAGTCACTTGGCTAAGCAGAATTAAGGGTACTGCAGCAGAAATGCATATATTAATGTAATACTTTTAAATTTAGTTTTTTAAACAATGGAAGGAAACTTTTAATTTAGTTCCGATATCTATGAGCCAGAAACATCCCAGCGCATCAGTGAATGCGCATCATCAGCCACGGGAAGTATCCAGTGCTCTGCATCCCGAAGGTGCTGATGAAGAAGTTGAGGACAGTGGTGATGAAGACTAGTATGGTTGTTAGATTGTTCAGGTAATCCAGACGGTTCTGCAGGGCGCCATTATTCAGATCCCGACGACCTGTGATGACCACACAAATGCAAACAGACGCACACAAAGCAGAAAATAAAGCACATTTACACATGCACGTGTCACATATTTTGTCAATATTCCAGAGCAAAAACACCCCTGTGTCCTCAAGTTTTTAAAACACTCAATCTATTCACCTTTTCAGGATGATTTACAGGTTGTCTCTGTCATTTGAAATGATTAGTGCATGAATGCACAGGAGAAATCAGTATGGAATACGTGAAACTGAACACCTGCACTTTTTTGGCACAAAGACATGATGACAGAATTAAAATTTACAGAAATTATTTGTAAAAGTGAGAATATTTTAGTTGTGTTAAAGCATGAGTAAGCAGTACTCTGTGTGTGTGTGTGTGTGTGTGTGTGTGTGTGTGTGTGTGTGTGTGTGTGTGTGTGTGTGTGTGTGTGTGTGTGTGTGTGTGTGTGTGTGTGTGTGTGTGTTTGAAGGTCAAAAGTGGAGTCGAGCCAGCAGCCAGCGGAAGAATCCAGTCCTCTTCGATCCGAAGAAGCTGACGAAGAAGTTGATCACCGTGGTGATGAAGATGACACCCGTCGTAACGTTGTTCAGGTAGTCGAGTCGCTTTTGATTGGACACCACATTCAGGTCTCTGCGGGCTACACACACACACACACGCACACTGCACTCATGTACATACGATACAACTAATACTGCTCAAACTACTCCTACTAACAATAATGATACTACTGTAATTTTAATATAATAATGATAGAAGAAGATATTTGGGCACTATGAAACAATATTACACAAATTGGAAATACAATATTTTATTGATACATTTATGTTTTTTCACATAAAAACACTTAATACCATGTTTTTTTTAATAGAATTTAATTCAATTCTAGGTAAAGATGTGTATCAAAGATTATATTCTACAGAATATATTCACATAAAAACTAAGATAATTCAAAATACATAAATGGATTAATTATACTATATACAGTATATTATTACGTTTTTACATAAAAGTGAAATAATAAGCAAATAATTATGGTCTAGGCAATCACATCCCATTCCATTAAGGTAAAAAGGTAATATTCAACAGGAGATGCAGATTGGAATTTGGGCTTTTGGGGGTGGTGGATGATACACCAATGCAAAAGTACCAAAGCAAAGTTTTGCTGGTAAACTAAAGGTTAGTCATTAAAATCATTAAACTTATGTGAACTATCACTAAACGGAAACATTATCAAGAAAAAATGTAACTACAAAATGGACCTCTTTTTCCAAACTCTACAAATGGGTTATCTGACTACCAACAGGAGGACTGCATTGAGCAATTAATAATCTTTGGAAATGATATTTAAGAAGTCAAACAAAATAAGCAGTATGACTGATTATTCCAGCTATAACTTAAAACATGAAACATGAAAGCAGAATAGCAATTGCTTGTGTTTGGCGCTCTCTAGTGGTAACTCAAAGAACATCGCAGCGGTTTGAGCAGTGTTAGTCTGTGTGCGCGTGCGTGAGTGCGTGCGTGCGTTCACAGAATGAAACGCTGCAGCAGCCATTGCAGGAAGCAGCTGCGTTGTGTGCCAAACGCGGCTTTGATGACATTGACGATGAGGGTGAGGAAGATGATGCCGGTGGTCAGATTGTTGAGGAGGTTTAACACCCGCTGACAAGAGTGAAGGAAGGCCAGCTCGACACGAGCTGCACGCACACACACAAACACACATACACACACTGAGTTGACCCTTTGAACCCAAGCATTTAAAGAGGCTAATAATAGTAATTTGTTAAGGTCCTGTGATATATGTGTTAGTATTTTAGGTGTAATGCAGACAAAGGTTTGTGCATTAACCATTCTGAACATCACCATTATTATTATTATTATTATTATTATTATTATTATTATTATTATTTATATATTATATTATATTATATATATATTATATATTATTATTATTATTATTATTTTTTTTTTATTTATTTTTTTTTAGTAAAAATCAGAAATGCATCCTGCCAAAGAGGCCAGTGCGCTCCATCCCAAAGACGGAGATGAAGATGTTGGTGACAAAGATGAGGAAGATGATAACTGTCACCATGTTGTTCAGGCTGTCTAGCCGCTTCTGATTGGCCTCCTCAGTGACGTCTCGCCGAGCTGTGACACACACATGCACGCACACACACACACACACAAAGCAATAACAACAAAAGAAAAATAGCAATCCACAATACATGTGATCAGTTTTATTTGTGTATTAGTGTGTTAATATGGATGGTTAAGGTATGGATGATCAGAGGTAAACAAGGTGTGACTGGCTCACCGATGATGATGATGAGGATCCCTGCCACTATCTGGAGGGCCAGGGAGAAGGAGATGAGTGTCAGCACTGCAATGTAGTACCTGAGGATGGCAGGAGAGCACCAAGTTTTTCATTATTTATTAAGTTTGTAAATAATAAATGGGATGCAGATGTGCGCAGCTAAAGCGATGCTTGAGCAGCATTTTGTACCGGTATCCAGCTCCCTGTTCGATGACGGCCTTCATGTGTGTGATGTTAGCCAGGAACAGCGCCACGTCCAGCATGCCCTCAGCCACTGTCTTCTTTGTGGCATACAGGTTCATGTTCAGATTTGGGGTTGAACCCCCCTGAAAATGAGATAGGAATATGCAAATCGATTAATTATTTGCTTTGCAGATTGATGTCAACCTCATCCTCATTAAAAATTAATCCACTGTTGTCCTGGTGTTGTCATCATGACATTTTGCCAGCAGAGGGCAGCAAATATCTTAAATACACGGTTGTTTACTAAAGTAATCGAGCAACAGATTATCAGGCCGACAGGAGACGCTGATTATAACTAATTAACACAATTTTAATAAATATAGTCACTATATGTGCTTTACCGGTAGAATTTTCTAAGGAACAATATAATATTAAATTAGGGAAAATCTGTCACAACAGAAAAACTGCATTCAAAGTTTAATGTCAGAAGCTTTGTATCTTTAAAGTAGCAAAACCATAATTTATTGAAATCACACTGCTTTGGCTCAAATTTAGTCTGTAACATTCCTATAGTTGATCAAAAATGGCCAATACAATACAAATATTGCCTTAATCTAATATTTAAAAAAATATATAAAAACAAAAATTATATTTAGAGGCCTGTTGTAGAAAAGAATGAGGAAAAACCCCTGATTTTGTCTTTATTTTACGGTTGAGCAAGGGAAAGAAAAAAATATTGTTACATAAGGCCTATACATAAATCATTTCAGCTCAAGTCTGGGAGCAATATGTCATGGTTCGCTGGGTTTTTTTTTTTTTTTCTTTTCTTTTCTTTTTTACAACATATATAATTGCGTGCATACGCAGGTATCAGATTACTGAGCCACTGGATTATGATACAGGAGGATGTTTCAGGAAAAAAAATACATCAAAGCAGCCTTTCACCACAACCTGAGATGTACTTAAAAAAAAAGACCTATGCGCTTTGTGAAGGCAGTCACATATACACTCAAACGTGGGAGTCTGTGTTCCGCATGATCTCATTCTGCTGTAATATGTTTCACTTCAAAATAAACAGTAATTATTCAAATCTGCAGCTTTACATTATGTGCATCAGTGTATCAATGGTACTTGTTTAAAAGTTTAAACCATTTGCAAGCAAAACAAACAGCACCTCCACCACCTACATTATCTGTGATAACAGTTTTTGAATGCTAAGGTAGAAAAATGATGGAAAAGGTCTGGTTATCTCCTGTGTGCTTCTGTAGATTATATACATATATATGTTGAAACAATAGTAACTTTAGGCATTAAAACTGACAGCTGAATTTATAAATTGTGCAATAATGCCGGACAACTTTGTTGACTTTGCGCCCTCTAGTGGTGCAAAAAGGTAAACTCTCCCAGGCTTCTTCTTCATAGAAACTTATTTAATTTAAGCACTTACTCTTTACATAATGGTCTATAGAATGATTAAAAAAAAAAAAATACATAGTGCTTAAACAAACACAAACATTCTCCACCATTTGATTGCGGTCATGTGTGCACACAAGTGGGTTTCGCAACAGCGCTGCTGAGCACCATGATGTTTACATCTATTCATCCTTTCAGCCCTGGCCTGAGGCCTCCTGCGGGCTAAATTTGGCAGGTGCTCTTAGCTAACAAATACTTTTCACTGACAGTTCACATGAGTTCTGTGATTGCTGTTTTACGATTTCTGGAACAAAACAGCCATGTTGACATTTTGGATGTAGGTTTTGGATTACAATACATAGGCCATGTGTAACCAAGGTTACTAACAGCAAGGAACTATAAATGTACAGCCAAAATCTGTGAACCAATGAGAGCGCAGCTCTGGAATACACACAGAATGCACACAGGTGTGGCAACACGAGACACCTGCTGTGAGAAGGTGTCTCTGAAAGAGTTATATGTGGCCTAATTGTGTCAGTTCACTCAGTCCCTGCAGGTGTTTTGTTCAGTGATGTAGATTGTGTGTTTGAGAAGTCCGCCTTCCGAGACGTCAAGTCACAGGTAAAACTTGGAATTGGTGAGTCGATAAAGAACAACGCTAAGATAATCTGAGTAGACCACAAACTGCGGCAGTGGTGCTGCCGTGTTGTCGGCCATATGAGGTGCTAGGCTGCAATAATGGGCACAAATGAAGTAGCCTAAAGCTGGTATATTTAGTGTTTAGCAGCTACTAAAGCATAGCTGTTGACGGTTAACCTGTTAAAGATGTGGAAAGTAATGATAACATTTGTTTTGAATGTTTGTAATGTGCTGATGCACCATACAAATTCATTTTGGTGACTTTTGAAGAACAGAAAATTTCATGTTCAATGTTATTTATGTTATATTGGTCAGTTTTTCTGAAATGTTTATTTTTGTTATTTAAAGATCTGTTTGGTGTACAGTTTGTACAATATATTTTGTTGAAGTTTGATGTTCTAGGTTAATGAAGTATAATTAGAATTTTTGGCCTTGTCAATAAATACAGGTCAGGTTTTTTTGAGAGGATTGAAATCTGGTGGCGAACCAACCCAGATTTCCAGATTCCTGGAGTGAGGATCCCAGCTTTCCAGTCCAACTGAAGTTGCCTTCACGGTAGGATACCCAATACAAACCACACCAGGCCAGCACCACCATGACCCTCGGGGCCACTTGCTCAGGCTGGTACAGACTTTGACTTTTGACTTTTTTAAATTTGACTTGGAAGACATTTACCTTTGAATTAACTGAGTGGAATGAGTTGTGGATGTTCAATTGTGCAGTGAATGAGTACAGATTTGAATTTTGAATGATAGTATGGAACTGGGTATTGTTAATACTGCTAGTAGATACTGGATCCACAAAGATAATTTAGATTTTATTCTCAGAAACCAAGATCTCATCCAACTCGATAAGAATTGGTGAATATTTTGTGTGTTAGATGTGAGTACATATTTAATTTTTGTGTTAGTTTTATTTTTCTATGCAAAAAAAGAAGGGGGAAATACAAGGTACCAATCCATACCTTTATCATGTGTTTTTGTTGATTATTGCAAATATTGTTCTGCTTCCAGTCAATCCCTGGAGTTTTCTATTTCTGGCCTGGTGGATTTTTACCTAATAAGGTTCATTTAATTATTCTCTTAGCAGCTGAGTGATACACATGTGTGAAGAAAAGCATGTTTCTTTGGTATTTTTTAACCGCTTGATGTCATCGCCATCCAGTCAGCATTATAGCGCAGTTTGATCCAGTTACTTTCCAGGAAAGTGCACAGGCCCTTCCCAGAGACGCTGAGGTCACACCTTCGCCTTTCCCAAGCAGGCACGGCAGCAGCAGAGCAGGGGAAAGGAGGTGAAAGGGTGAAAAGAAGACAAAAAGAACGACTGCAGAGTGGGAGATTATGTATGTTTTCTGGATTGGCTTCGTTCCACTGTTTTTTCCGCCCACTGGGGACTCGTGTGCATGTGGACACTTTATCAACATGAGCTGTTGGCTGGTGGCCAAAACACACACACACACACACACACACAGAGTTTTTAGTGACCACATGTTTTCAATTATTCTCTCTTAATGTTCCAACCTAAATCACCTTTAATTTACACTTGCTCGCTTCAACATCAATCATTCTATGATTTTCTGACGTTCAAAATGTTAAATCAGCAACTTTTTTTTTACATATTATACCAAAGGCCAATTAAAGTTTGACACCAAGCTGGTTTATTTTGTGGGATCTGTGAAAGCGTGACATCAGGATGACGCTGCACATGAAATTCTTGTTAAGACCTGAATAACATTTGGTTTCCATGGAGGTTTTATATCCGTGAAAACGTTCCTAATACAATAACAACAATAACGTCTGACATCATAGCGATATAAAGCCACGAGCCGGGTGGAAATTTGTGGGCAGGGCCGGCAAGATAAACACTCCTGTGTATACAAATACAAGTAGGCCCGGTTATGGCGTAATATGACGGGCTGATTCTCCACTATTCAACCTTTTCCTTTTTTTTTTAATACAATGCTGCTTTTTTATGTATATATGGAGATTTAAGAGAACTCCTGCACACACATTCCCAATTCCATGAACTTTCAAACCAACAGCCCTGCATACAGGGGCTTGGTCACGCCTCACACACACCACATCTGCACACACAAGCAACACACATGCTTGAACCTGTAAGATGTACATGCAAGTTTGTGTACAGTCAGTCTCTTGTATAGTGAGTTCCAGTTACATGACTTAAACCACACACATGCACACACACGGGAGGCGAACTCGCAGGAAGTCCTCCTCCCCTCAAATCCTATTGGTTTCCATGATAGCCAATAGAAGGGCAGCCCAACTGGGAGAGATACTGTGGTTCTCTTAAGTATCCCATCTCTTAGCCTTTTTTCCTTGTCTTTGGTTTCCAAAACTGGATATATAAATGTATGTATATATATTTAATATATATATACACACACACCAGTGATCCACCAATCACAGGGCTGCATGAATGTAGCCCCGCCCCTACTCTACCAGTACTACCCCAATGAAGCGGTCCAGTAGGATGATATTGTAATGAGATAATTATTTTGAAATCTGAATCTGCAGTGACCTAAATCATGACGTATTTAGAAAAAAAAAAAAAATCTTCTGGCATCTTCTGTGTTGTTTGCTCTGGCCAGCTTGTGAAATATTGCATTTGATGTTATTTGTCTGTATCATTTGTCTGTTTTCTGGGGATGTGGATGGGGGGGCGGGGGGCTGGTGAATGGGCTCATTACGTCCTAAGACAAACAAACAGTGGAAAATTCTCAAGCTCCACACAGGAGGACACGTGACAAACTCTATGTGTCATTTTTGTCCCCATCGCACGCGCACACACACACACACACACACACACACACACACACACACACACACACACACATGCTAAGTTCAAAAATGACCTTTGACTGCTGCCCCCGTGAATACCTTTTTGTGCCGTCGGCTGGTCTCCAATTAGCAAAAAGCTGGCAAACACATTTAAGACGGTGGCACACGCAGAGGTTTGTTTCATTTTTTACTGCTGCACAGTATGAGGATGCTGCTGGTCCTTTCATTTTGCCAGAAAATGTGTTTACAAGGTCACCAAATAAATCTGAAGGCTACAGTTTAAATTATTGTGAGTCTATAACCAACACACTCCCTGTGCTGTCATTGAGGTCAGGAGTGAGTGGACCCACATGTCATTTTAACACCACTCTTCGGTTTGATCTTTGACTCCTTACTCACCTCCTCTATTATTAACAGCCACATAAACTAACAGTCTTTTTTTCATCTTCGCCACAATATAAATGAAAATGGATGAAATATTGATGAATATGTGGGACATTATATCATATGAATACAATCCAGCACAAACACTTTCCTCCTCCCTAACTTTGATTATCATCCTCCCATGGTGCTTTGAAAGGGTGAGCAGTTTCCCAGCGGGACAGACGCCACTGTTATTGCTGGCAGGACGCACACAGACGCCATTAGAGCTTGAGTGTGTTTGTTGTGGGAGGACAACTTTACGTTACAGAGCTTCAAACAACAGTGGAATTTCTGCTCCCAGCGTACCTCTGAAGCGTTGTGAGGTTTTGGATGATAATCCAGGACGTGTTTCCAGTCACAGTGACGGTGCTCACGTGCAAAAATGACATGTTTAGATTGGAGTTTCAGTTCTTGCACTTTCAATTTTATTCTTGAATTTCAACCAGTAGATGCTGCTAAATCTCATACACTAGGCATTTAAACTCTGATGATCTACAATATGTCTGTGTAGGATTCCATTCATCCAGGTCGCAGTTATCCAAGGTTAGATCTCTGCGTGCAACTGGACTTGTTTAGGTTTCCTTGACGACGTTTCGCAGCCTCTCCAGAAGAAGCTTTCTTGCACACAGAGATCTAACCTTGGATATATAATATGTATGTATCAGGGATTCTTTTTATTTTAAGCGTGGACAAAAAACTAACTGTAAAGTTTAAAGTGCCTAAGACACAGAAGCACTGGCAACATTTACAACCCAGACAGCAACAGTCACCTTTGACCCTTCGCACTCCAAATGCCCGCAACACACACACACACACACACACACACACACACACACACACACACACACACACACACACACACACACGTGTTTAACGTCACCACACCCACAAGCGCAGAAAATAAATAACTATGACGCACAAGTAAACACCGCTCCTGGGTAGTCATATTTCTTATGCTGCCATAGTCCAAGTATGAAAATGACCACAGGTAGCGATTGTTTTGTGTGTGTGTGTGTGTGTGTGTGTGTGTGTGTGTGTGTGTGTGTGTGTGTGTGTGTGTGTGTGTGTGTGTGTGTGTGTGTGTGTGTGTGTGTGAGAGAGAGAGCGCTTCTGACGTCAGCTGAAGATGTTGACGTATGTTGCAGAGTATCTCCAGGAATGTCAAATGCCTTTGAAGAAGTATTGCGGTATTTGCAGAATGTGTGTGTGTGTGTGTGTGTATGCATGTGCGTATGATAAAGTAGCAGAACCATCCTTGCCAGGTGGATATGGGTGTGTATCCTATGCCAGGAGTGTGTTCACCATCACTGTTCTCACGCTGTCATGGCAATATCGCAAACACAAATGTAAACAGTGTTCTCACTATTCGTGCTTCTTCCTATTTGACAGAAGTGGTGACAAACAGGAGCGACAGCTGTGAAGTTACCATTTTTTTGTTTCCAGTGAATAACAGCATTTTCTTCGATATGCAGCCACATCAGTCTGAGCCTGCAGTGGGTCTCATTTTAAAGGTGGCAGGTTTCCATTTATTGCTCCTCTGGACGACCATGCTGCAGCTTTTCTTTATGACTTCCTGGCTGAATATGTGGCAATAAGGTAGATTTATAGTAGATTTATGTGTGTATAGTAGATAAAATGTGGCGATAAAGTAGATTTTCTCGTAGATTTTCAGGTGACGATTTTTGTAAAAAAAAATGTCGTTAAAGAGTGATTAAAGTGTATTTTATATTTAATTAAAAAGAATTTTAGATATGTTTGGATGTACAGGACATTCTCACTCTTTTTCAATTAAAGAGGGCCATAAATTATGTGTTTGTGCACTTTAACCTCAGTTTCATCTTACATTCTTGAAGGGAATGAGGGAAAGAAGCCAAACAAGAAAACATACATAATCTCCCACTCTGTATTCATTCTTTTCATCTTCTTTTCACCCTTTCACCTCCTTTCCCCTGCTCTGCTGCTGCCGTGCCTGCTTGGGAAAGGCGAAGGTGTGACCTCAGCGTTTCTGGGAAGGGCCTGTGCACTTTCCTGGAGAGTAGCTGGATCAAACTATGCCGACTCTACAGCGATGACTTCAACCGGTTATCCTAAAATACTAAAAAAAAAACATGCCTTTGTTCATGCATGTGTATCACTCAGCTGCTAAGAGAACAATTAAATGAACCTTAATAGGTAAAAATCCACCAGGCCTCATTAGACCCATATGTAAAGAGCAAAATGACATTCTTCAGCATCTTAAACATTCTCCTGAAGCACATGAGCAAACTTAAATTTTAACCCGTGCCTCAACCTTTTTGTTGAGCTTTCACCGTGCACACATACAAACACAAACACACACACACACACACACACACACATACACACACACACACACACACACACACACACACACACACAGACAGAGCTGTGCAACCACTTGAGGAAATACACATGCATGTAAAAAGACTTCAGTCAAGGATGAAATGATTTGTAGAGATGTAAAAACATACTAGTCATTGTGAAGTGTTTGCTTCAGGGCTTTATTACAACAACGGCGTGTTTGGAAAGACGACAGGTTGATGTCAAAGAGTCTTTGTGAGGGGAAAAACACAGCAGCAATAACTGGAATTCCTTGTGTTTCTTTGTAGGGTTTAACCTGCCATAATAGATATAAGTTGGAAGGCGACCAAAGTCAATGAAAAATCAGTGCCAATAACCTACAGAAGAACATCCTGCATTAGTAATTAAGCTTTCTTTATTGCTATTAAACTATTAAGTGTCTACTATTTCTGCAGCTAACTTTCAGGAAATTGAGATCTGAGGATACTTTGGGGTGCAGATGTTTGCTCTCGTGGGAGCTGGCTGTAAATGATCCCTTTGAAGGAATGTTGTCTTTAAACTCTGCCTCGGTGCTCTGCTGCAGCACAGGTCATTCAGCGGGAAACTCTTCGCCAGGCAACGCTGAACCTGCGTGTTGACCGAAAGTTTCGACTGAAATGCAAAAGCCCTGTAGTCTTGAGTAGAATTCATCATATTCTACCGTGGCGACAAATTCAGTGTCTCTTACTGATTTAGACAAGAAGCCACTCACGTCTTCTGTTTTCTTTGGCAGACGCTTTTCTATTATGCAATAGTTGAAGAAGTGTGTGTTACTGTGTTTACACTTTAAAGGTATCTGGACTGTCTGAATCACATGCTACTAAAATCTAGAGTTAAGTGTGTATATGATAGCAATTTTATTTTTATGAATTTGCGTGCAAAGCTAGCAGTTGACATGTTCATACATTAGACAACAGTAACTCTGCAACTTTTTGTCAGGTCATGTCAAGTTCTGTGTGTTTTCTGTGACCACAACTGTGGCCAAACTTGAAAAAAATGCTCAATTAACCATTGAAGGATGCAAAGTTCCTTTTGTTCTTTGATTTAATTTATTAACAGTATAATAGGTTGTTAACATTGAAGATAAACAGGACACATGCATTTGTTGTATTCAACTTGCATATTTGCATAATACTTAATAACACAACAAATAGAAAATATAATCTCAACTCATCATTCACACTTAAAAGTTGTTTTCCTTCCAGTTGCATCTTCTAATTGATCAGACGCTGTGATTGTGTATTATGAGGGCAAGCATAACCTAATGCTACATAGTTGTAATAAATGATGTTGCTTTGAATCAACACCTCCTTGCCCTTTAATCATTCAAACATGAACTGTTCCTTTGATTATGTTTTTTATCTGCTTCTTTGATCTGATCCTTTGATTTGCTCCTTTGATTTTTATGACCTGGTAGAAACAGACAGGAATGGGGAAATGTCGGTGTGGCTGACCCTAACCCTAACCTTAACTCTAACCCTTAGTGGACAATGTGCTTGAAATAACCGAGACATTTCCAGCTACAGCTTCTCAAAAACACGTCGAATGAAGTTTATGTTCAGGCTTGAAACATGATCACAGATGTCTCGATAACCCAAACCACAACTACTTGACATTACGCCTGAAACCATGTTTGTTTGGGTTTATGAGTCATGCAAAAGTCAACCTGTCTACTTTGCTTCCATTCTCACTGCATGAGTGTGGCTATTAACAACAAACGAATAAAGAGAGAAGGAGGGGTGGGGTAGGCAGGATGTGTGTGTGTGTGTGTGGG
>BJFM01001015.1:25740-39491 GCA_016586285.1 Arothron firmamentum
GTGTGTGTGTGTGTGTGTGTGTGTGTGTGTGTGTGTGTGTGTGTGTGTGTGTGTGCAGCATGCGTACCAGAGTCAACAACTTTTCAGCCTTAAATGAACAGAATCTGGACTTGCATGACCATACTGGACACAGGGTCAGAGCAGGAGCCCATGGTTGTGGTTCTGGCCGTACTGGTCATGGTCTACAGGCAGAGTGACCCTAGAACCCAGACATTCCCTCCAGCCTTTATGGCCACAGGATACACAAGTGATGTGTGTACAGCTCTTTTTACACCACAGCCGGTCTGAACAAAGCTGTGAGAGCCATTTAAGGGTTTTTGCAGACAATCGACATTCAGGATTCATCTGACTTTAGGCAGAAAGCTCAAAGCTGAGGGGGAGCTAAACGGATTATATCAAATCACAAGTCATTTCATCGTCAGGTATGGCTTTACCGCAAGATAAACGAAGCAGATAAAACAACTACAGTTAATGCCAAACTGGGACCTCGTCATTGTTTGACTAGTTTGGAACTAACTGTAAGTTGTCTGAAGAGCAAAAATGAGTCATAACAGAATTATCTCTTTGGTTTTACTTAATGTAATAAAATTAATAATACATATAATTTAAAACCTTTAAAAACATCTAAAAGACTTGTCAGGAAGACTGGAGGAGGTAGAGGTACAAACAAAGGGGAGCACTGAAGAGTATGAAGCTGAGAACAGGTTTTTACTTTAAAAAAATGAAAAGGCTTTGACAGTTCTGAAATCGCAGTCGTGGGCAAATGAGACCAAAGTCACCTTGAGAGATGTTCCTCTCTTCTGCTTCTCCAAATGCATCAGAAATGGACTCCAGACTGCATAAAAGACAACTCCTAAACAGTGTGGCTGAACTATACTTCAGTCACAACTTTATGTCTAATCTGTGGTGGAAAACGTGGTGTTCAGTGATTCGACTGACTGAACGGTCCCTCGCTACCGTGGGTCCCATCTACGCCAGAACCTTGTTTTTAACCCAATAGCGCCGCCTGTTGGCTAGTTCTGATCCTGGCTAATGACTGAAATCTCAGCAAAAAACATCTTCCCCTCATCCAGACATGCAATTCTAGTGATCCTATCGCAGGAATTAAGCTGCTCTCATCTCGTCTCACATGTCCCCACACGTGTTTAACCATGCGTGAAATGTTTCTGGCCCTCTGCATGAAGAAAAGACGGTGAGAACATGAACTCATAAGCTCATCAGCGACCACGTTTGTGTTCTCCCTGCTGCCCAGGAAGTGACCTGAATCACCTCAGGATGTATTTTTGTGAACAAATTTGAAAATGCATGAATGATTCACAGACCGGTTGTGATCGAACAAAAAGTTTAAAAAGATGGACTGTCTCACACTACAGGCAGGAAAAAGTAAAAATGTTGGTCATTTAACTCATTTTTAACTATCTATCTTTCTAATGTGTTAATATTAAATAAATATCAAAAAATATTAAATTGAAAAAAAAAAAAAAATAGAATCTCTTGCAAGTACTTAATTAAATCAGTTCAAAGGGCTTGTGTGTGCATTTGATGTGACATCTAAAACACTCGGCATGTGTCAAATTTGGGTGGGTTCCTCCATTCCCCTGCTTTAAATTAGAAAATGTGGATTGAAGAAAACCGAGATCCAACCAGTGTCTGGTATCCAACTGATCTAACATCTATCCTTCTGCTGAGAGATCCAATTAATAAAAACAGTAATAATAATAATAATAATAATAATCTCTGAGGCAAACTGCTTCAGTATGCTGAGTCAAAAGGGTCAGAGGTTAATTTGGATTTAAGCACCTGTGAGAATAATAAACATAACCATGTGAGAAGATAACGTGAGCATGCAGGCCAGTACCGATCCAGATCACATTCTTCATCAGTCCAGCTCCTCTCGCTGACAATAGAACAAAAGCCATTCTGTACAATTCCTGTCAACGCTGTATTACTCCCCCACCCCAAAAAATAGTCTTATTTTGCATCACTCCGTTGAAAGAAACAAAGTTTCGGAAGGAGGGGTCAGAAGGTTTCAGAGTCCTCAGAGTCATTCTCAGTGGTTCCCTCGCTGGAGGGTCCAGAGGGGTACCTGGGGCTGTGAGGCCCCCAGGGGCCAGCAGCACCTTTACCCACCTGCTGGGGTGGAGGCCTCAATAGGGACCCTAGGGAGGGGGGCCTGGAGCTGCAAGGATAGCAAAAAGGCATCATAGTAGCCAGAATGAGAGCCAGACAGTCAGCAACCTCTCTGCTAGCAGCACAAGCCAGAGCGGGGGTCAGACCTGAGGCAGACAGAGAAAGACAAGGGGGAGCGAGACGTGGACGAGGAAGAGGTGGGGGAGGCAAAGCACAAGACACAGTTGGGACAGAGGGAGCAGCATTCCATTAACATTTCACTGGCTGACAGCGCAAAGGCACAGGGAAAAAGGACACGCAAAGAAGCTCTTAGGTCAGAACAGCCGCCATCATCAGCCCTTCACACTCACACCGTTTCTAAACAGTACAAAGGACGGACGCATGTAGTCAATGCAAACACCTGCACCACACAGAGGACCGAGCACACACACAGTGGAGGAAAAGAGAAAGGATTACATAAAATCTCAGGATTAATGAGCTCAACTCAGCAATGATGTCATGGGGTCACAACTGTGACCAATAGAGTGTGACCCCCAAAAAACTGGGTATTAGACTTTGGCTGGTTGTTGACACACGCTGCCCTACATGGGGCCATTTGAAAGCCCTCTGGCCTGTGGCCTGCCTGCAGCTACTGGCCACTGGGTCAAAAGCAACAGGACTCCTAAACTAAAAGAAGCCTGCTGTTGCAGTTCAGACACTGAAAATGGATCTGTCTGGAATTCTTCTTTCAGTTCTAGAATGAGGCGGAACCCCTTTTAAAGACAATCAAATCACACAGGACAAAAGTCAAGTTGAGCCACGAGCTGCGTTCATGCAGGAGGAGGACACCTACATGCAGAGCGGGGATGGCAGCGCGCTAAGCTTCGTGTTGTGGGGACGCAACCGTGCGGACCTACCGTTCTCATCCACTTTCTGAACGGCGGCACCTCTGGACAGCAGCTCCTGAACTGCTTGTTTCAGACCGCTCTGAGCTGCCAGGTGAAGGGGGCTGCAGGGAAAGGGTTCAGTTATTCACAACTCCAGATCTGATTATTAAACGGTGCTGTAAAAAAAAACAATAATCATCTAGATCAGACTAAACAATCATGCTAATTATCTGCTCAAGCAGCCAGCATCTCTGGTGCTTCTGTGGCAGCTGGTGGTTGCCACGCTAACGTTTTCAAATCTCGTTGCTTTTTTTCCTTTTCTCTGTGCAGACCTGTATGCATCAATCACAACTGGACAGTTGCTCCACTGAATCCACACTCCTGGCTAGATCAAACTCCACTCACGTTTGCAGAGCTGCATTTGTGGTATTTATGAGTGCACCGTCCTTCAGCTTCTCCAGGATCAACATCACGCAGCTTTCTTTTCCCTGTGAGGAGAAAATATAAAAAAGCCCAACGGATCAGATGTTATTCACTGCTTTGACTTTTTTTTTTTTTAATATCTGTTCAGGCAAGAGAGGTTAAATCTCTATTTGTTTCTTGAAAATTTGTTGTGCCTAAAAGCCGACATGATGAGGAAATGCCGGTGATCTATGTTTTCGCTGCAGTTAAAATAAAATAAAATAAAATAACAAAATAAAACAGAAGACAGAGAAGCAGCGGTGGACACTCACACTGCTGCAGGCCAGGTGAAGGGCGGTGTTGCCATCTTTGTCAGTCAACCCGAAGTCGGTACTAGAGCTTGTCAGCAACACCTCTGGAACAAGATAGAGGGTGAGTATGGGCGCACACACACACGTGCACGCATGTACAAGCACATACATACACACACACACACACACACACACACACACACACATACACACAAACACACACACACACACACACACACAGTATAAAACATGTGTTTACCAAGAGCTCCATCTCTGCCCTTCTCAGCTGCCATCATTAACGGAGTGCAACCTGATTGGTCCGCAGCATCTACAGGGGCATCGTGGGACAGGAGCAGTTGGATGCAGTCGACGTGACCTGAAAACGCTGCAGCATGTAGAGGAGTTCTGCAGAACCACAGGGAGGGAGGGAATCGTGGCAGATTAGCCTAACTGCATGTGGACATTCTCACAGAACCAGTCAGGGGAAATTTTCCCACACCACTGTGGTTTTCTGTGACAACCCCAACATACCTGCCCTTGGCGTCCCTGCAGCCAACGATGTCTGACCCCATCGCCTCCAGCAGCAGAGAAGCACATGGCTCATGATTATTCCCCCTGCGGTGTTATACACAGATGTGATATCAGCGCACGTAAAAATACACTGAAACCGAGAAATCTTATAAATCTGATCTTCCAGTTCTTGGAAAAATAATTGTATAGTCCAGATGAGAAGCTCCAGGATGAGCATGAGAGCAGGAAGGATCTATAATAGTGATCAGTTAGTGTGTGACCTACACGGCACAGTGCAGCGGAGTGAAAGGATTTCCATCAATACATCGACAACCCTTCTGTTCCAGCAGAACCTCCACACACCCTTCATGACCTGTGAACATGCACGCGCGCACACACACACACACACACACACACACACACATTTAACCAAAACATGAACAAACTTGAATTACAATGATTGCACACGACATTGATTAGTTTTTACACCTTTCTCATTTTTTTTAGATCTACTATTTGAGTGTTTGCAGAGACAAACCGTAATAGCAAGCCCAGTGCAGCGGTGTGTATCCACTAAGGTCTCGAAGAGGGGGCAGCGATGACGCCTCGGCGCAGGCGATATTCAGCAGCTCGCTCAGCCAGGAGGCGTGACCGCGGGCTGCAGCCAGGTGGATGGCCGTCCGACCCTGGGAGTCCCCCAGCAGAACGGAGGCTTCTTGCTCCAACAGACACTGGATGCACTCCTCCTGGCCAAACAGCAGCTGCACAGAGAGGGAGGACAACGCCACAGCTTTCACAAACAAGTGCAAACACATTTGGATGCTTTAAAAGAGGGAAGAGCTTAAAAAAAAAAAAACCCAAATCAAACAAAAACATCATTACTGGGATCAAAATACAATAACGGCAATTGTTGAGACATTTTTATTAAAATACCTTTTGTTAATAAAAAATTGTGTGGACCAAAACTGATGCAGACTGTTCTGGACCTTTATATCTGTTAACATGATTTTACTCCCAACTTGAAAATGGTGCAACATCCTCAATCTTGATAGCAGTTAAAGAGTTACCCCGAGGTGGAGCGCAGTGAAGCCGTGCTTGTTGGGCACGTTGACGCTGGCTTCCCTCTCCAGCAGCAGTGACACAGCGTCGACGTGTCCTCCCACCACAGCCAGCATCAGAGGAGTCCTTCAGACAACACGAGAGAGGAAACGCGTGACGGAACTGACAGCAAAGGAGAAGACACGAGCACAAAGCAGGACTGACTCACTGTCCCTGAGAGTCAGCAGCATCTACCAGGTCTGCACTATCTGAGTCATCCAGCAGGAGGCGCACGCACGATGTGTGACCGTTCATCACTGAGAAAACATTGAGGAAGAAATTAGTCAATACAGCAGTTTGATGCTCTTCATTTACACAAACACTGAATTTTCTCAGAGACACATTAACCGTATTTGAATAGGGATTAGGGGAAGAATAACTTCAAACTGTTGAATATTGTATGTCAAAAACATCGATCGGAATAATTTAACACTACAACGCTACAGACAAAATGATGGCAAGTATAATTATTGAATAGAAAATATTATTCTATATTGACATGTTTATTATTTTTTCAACAGACTACACTCTTTTCCCGTAAATCGACTACTTTTAATACATGTGAACAGGAGCATTCCAACATGAAGTCACCTGCTAAGTGGACAGGAGTGCGTCCATGCTGGCTGTCAGCAGTGTGGGGAGAGGCTCCCTGGCTGAGAAGGGTGTGAACACACTCTATGTGGCCACGGAGGGCAGCCAGGGCCAGCGAGCTCCTGCCTGCCTCATCCCTCTGGTCCACATCTGTCTCGCCCTGCAGCAGCACCTCCAGAGCCTGAGCGTGGCCATGGTAAGCCTGCAGGAACAACCACTCTTTAAGACCTGAAACTTCAACCTCATTTTTTGGCATCAAATACACAAGCACACACACTTGTCTAATTCTAAAGTGGACAATCTGCACTGAACTTCCTTTAACACATCACATGCATGCCTGTTTTGTGCTTGACAAAATGATTTTTAGCTCCTTTACACACAAAAACTCTCTCTCCCTTTCTGTGTGTGTGTGTGTGTGTGTGTTTGTGTGTGTGTGTGTTTGTGTGTGTGTGTGTGTGTGTGTGTATCTCACAGCAAGGTGTAAGGGGCTCCTGGCATCCAGATATTCAGGGTTATTTGGGTGACTGTGGTCTCTGTCCAGCAGCTAAAAGTGATGAAGACACACAAAAAAACATTTATATTGTGCACGGTGACTGATCAATCTTAGAAAACCACAGAAGCCTTGAGCTCTTTGATTCAACTGCTTCCGGAATCCTTCTGAACCAGAAAGGTTTAAAAAAAAAAAAAAAAACGCTACACGGAGTAACAGACAGCTTTGCATGGGTGAAAAGGGTGTTTATTTAATCCATTTAGAATGGAGATAATATCTTGTGACGTGTAATCTTGAAAGAAAGTAGATAGTAGATCTAAAAAAAATGAGGAAGGTGTAAAAACTCATCAATGTCATGTGCAATCATTGTGATTCAAGTTTGTTCATGTTTTGGTTAAATGTGTGTGTGTGTGTGTGTGTGTGTGTGTGTGTGTGAGTGTGTGTGTGTGTGTGTGTGTGTGTGTGTGTGTGTGTGTGTCCTAACCAGTTCCAGGCAGTGCTTGTGTCCGTAGGCAGCAGCGTAGTGGATGGGACGGTATCCTTGTTTGTCTTCGAGAGACGCTGTTGCTCCGCTCTGCAGGAGAAACTCTAAACATCTGCAACACAAACACAAAAAAGCAAAAATCACAATATTAAAATATTTACAGGAAGTGCATAAATATTCACTGGATTTTCTTCTTTTGGGGTGCTACAAATGACAAAATGACAGAAATGACCTTGAATCCCGATTTTGCTGTAGTCAGACTTTGTTCCTTTGAATTCTAAGATCTTACAACAATGGCAGCGATGTGGTTCCGTCCGATGTTTTATCCAATTACATGTTTTGACAGAGCTAGCTTTCAACACTCCTGACTGTAATTTGCAGGTATTTTTACTTGAGTTACTTTTGTCCCAACAACCCTGCCATTGCCCCGAAGACACAGCTGGGACTTTACTGCTAAGCATCAGGTAGTGTTCGTGTGTGACTCACAGTGCTGCCTCTTTCTCCCTCTCCGCCTGAACTCCTTCACTTTCCGGTTCGAGAACATCACGACGCCTGATGGCAACAAGAGAGAGAGAGAGACAGAGAGAGAGAGAGAGAGAGAGAGAGAGAGAGAGAGAGAGAGAGAGAGAGAGAGAGAGAGAGAGAGAGAGAGGGCTCAAGAGGTAGCAATAAAAATATTCACCATGTCAAAAAAAAAATCCATTGTGTTTTTAATCAAGACAAAATACGGTACATTTACAAAACATTCAACAAAAACGTTTCATTAAATTTATTTTCACTGAAGAAAATCTTTAATGTAATTATTATTTTCTGAAAGGTTACTAGTATGAATAGTGTGTAACCTAGAATCTGCCCCCCACTGCCCCCCACCTCCTGTCCAGGTCCGAGGCAGCTGCATAGTGAAGGGCAGAGCGCCCCCACTGGTCAGTGGCATTGATTGCAGTCCCACAGGCGACCAGTGTTTCAAGACACTGATAGTGGCGGCTGGCGGCTGCATAGTGGAGGGGGGTCCTAGGAAATAAGAAAAATACAATTACTTCTAAATTATTTCAAATGGCTAAATAAATAAAGACTTTAGAAAGTGACACCAGTTCCTTAAGTGTTTGTAAATATGGAAGCTAGCTATGATGAAATGATTCAATCAGAAAATAATCTGTTGACCAAAGCAACGTCTGAACAAGTTTTCTTTTACCTGCCACAGTTATCAGTCCTACTGTGGTCGCCGCCACTGCTCAGGAGCAACTTCACACACTCCACATTACTGCAGAAGAATAGAAAGCTTTAATTCCGTCAGACAAGACCCATCGCGCAAACTAAAGACAGAAGGGCCCCAATTTGGAAATCAGCCCAGAAGGTTTAGGCCCTCACCCTCCAGCAGCAGCAGCATGCAGACACGTCCTCCCCAGGGTGTCAGGAGTGTCTATCTGGAAGCCTGCAGACAGGACCGAGTCATTACACACCATACTAACCCTCCACCCTGATGGGGCAGTGCAGGGAGGAGCAGACAACACAAGAGCAGCGGCAGCAGAGACAGTGCAGAAGAGGAGAAAGAGGAGAGGAAGACAAAAGGCAGTGCCACAGTTAAAGGAGGGAATCAGGAGGACAGGAGGGTGCAGTTCTGACTGAGGAAAGAAGACAGACAGCCTACGACATGTTTAGAGATCACACAGGTCAATCTATAGGATAAAAGAATAACAAACAGTACACTGAGCTCAATCTATAGGATAAAAGAATAAATAAAAGTGCACTGGGAGCTGAGAGGCACCTGACCAAGGACTTTCTTAATACACACACACACACTGTATTTCGATTGATCAGTCAAGGCAATGCAAGCGTATACTAGGGTGTAACAACTGTTGTACATATTTTTACAAGCAAAATATTTGCTTGAAATCAAACAATTACTTCACAGCAGATGTAGAAATTACGTGTGAAACCCCACAAAATGTCGAGCTCTGTTTCTTTTTTCAACACACACATACACTGCTAACATTGACAAATGTGAAAACTCTGGTTAATCAATGCATAAAATGTACATATAGAATATTAATCATTTGTTTGGAATGATATGGGGTTTTTTTTTTCTTGGACTGTGGAACAGAGAGAAAAGCCACAGAGACAGGCCCGAGCTCGATACAGAGAGGCTGAACAGAACCATCATACATTCCATTTCAAGTGAAATATGAACCTCCAGCTATAAAGCTGTGTGTTACCTGAAGACAGCAGCTTCCTGCAGCACTCCGAGTGAGCATTCAAGGCAGCCAAGTGGAGAGGGAACATGCCGTGGACTCCTCGTCTTTGCAGAAACAACAGTCTAGTCGGTTAGTAACTGCACCAGCGGAACATGACAGTCATCCAGAGGAGCGCTAACAGACCTGGTGCAGTCTGCTCCGCTGGTGATCAGAGTGTTGATGAGCAGCTCGTGACCGTAACGGGCAGCGATGTGGAGAGGAGTGTTTCCGTCCTTATCCACGCTGTCAATCTCCCCACCTGGCATGAGAAGTTTAATCGAGGCTGCACGAGAACCTACTGTACGGAAAGAAAAGAGGAGACTCACCGTTCTGAATGAGGGTCTGAGAGCGCGTGAAGCGTCCATGCACCGCTGTCATGTGAAGAGGACTCTTCCCATCACGGCTCTGAACAACATGAAGTCATTTTTCAGGTTTAATCGGGCCGTCCTCTCATCTTACGACAGTGAGCAATTCACACAATTGAATGAGCATTTACAAAGTTCGCTGCTAGAACACATAAATCTGCAGAAAGGTCCTGTTCTTTAACTGTGCTGAACACATCAGCTAAACCCGTGGAAGCATGTGACTCAGACACAAGGAACTGGTCCTGAACCTGGACCTGAATTGTTGAGTTCCCCTCTTGTGTGGCCGGCCCAGCTCGTGCACCAGCAGAAAAAGGCCCGTTGATATCTGCAGAGCCACGTCAGCGACAAGGTTGTCCACATTTCTGTCATACCTGCACATTGACATCAGCCCCGTTGTTGACCAGGAACTCCAAACAGAGTGCTCCGTGGGTGGAAGCCGCAGCAAAATGCAGTGGAGTGAATCCCTTGTTGTTGGGCTGGCTGACGTTGGCGCCGCAGTCGATCAGCTCGCTGGCGACCATGTCCTGGCCGTTAAAGCAGGCCAGGTGGAGCGCCGTGTTCCCAAACGCGTTGGATTCGTCGATCTGTGGTCCCCAGAACAACCCAGAGAGTTACGGCCAGTTTGTCCACGCCTGTGTGTGTGTGTGCGTGTGTGTATTTACCTCCACAGCCAAGTTGAGCAGATGCTTGATCACAGCGATCTGTCCACTGGAGGCTGCCGTGTGCAGGGGGGTGTACCCTCGTTTGTCCTTACAGCTGACCTCAGCCCCCTGCGTCACCAACAGGCGCACAACATCCAAATGACCTGCAGGGGGACACAGCAGAGAATGTACACATAGAGACTGATAGAGTGATGAGAGAGAAAAAACACAAGCTCCAGGATGCTTGATGAATTTGTTCCTGGATCAAAGTTTAACTTTCTAACTACCTGCATGTGATTCTGGATGGTTTTAGACCTCCAGCTTAGAATTCAAGCCAGAGCAAGCTAAGCAAAGATTGAGCAACAGCATTTCAGACATTAAAAAACTTGCTAGATATGCTACAACATAACCTGACTCCACGTTTGGCTCTCACCCATGAAAGCGGCCCAGTGCAGAGGTCGTCCATCCTTCTTGTCAAAGGCATTGATGTTGGCTCCTTTGCTGAGCAGGAGGTTCACCATCTGACACAGACAAGGAGATGGAGGAGAAACGTTTCACTCCGTGTGTGGGCGCCGGCCTCGGGGATCCAGCCACTGAGCAAGCGCCGTACCTCGGTGTGGCCATTGAGGGCAGCGTGATGCAGCGCGGTGCGCCCGCCGCGGTCCGACACGTTGACGCTGCTCAGGAGCGGGATGATCACCTCGGCACAGCGCAGAGCGTTGTTGGCTGCGGCGACGTGCAGCGGCGTCTGCCAGTTCTTGTCTCGTGCATTCACGTCGGCTGAGTGGTGAATCAGAACTCGGACTGCCTCCTGAGGAAAAGACGAGGCGTGCTTCTGGGAGTCCGACTTCAAATACAGCAAACAACATGTTGACGTAGAGGTCTTTCTAGATCAGTGCGTGCACGTCTCAGTGTGGGTTATTTACTGCTCGTCGCTGTGTTTCTACTGATTCTAGTGTTTCTGTTCTTTTCAAGTGTCTGAGTTTTGGATTATCACCTTGGTAAACTGCACTCATCTGACGGCCCTGGAAACAAATCATTCTGACATGCTAATGATGTTGACATTTGCAGAGTCACGTTTAGGATGATTTGGCTATGGAAGGAAGCAGTCTGTGCCAAACCAAGATGACCTGCTCAGGTCAGCACAGAGCCGGCGAAGCCGCGGCTCCATTAGCTCCAAAGCTCTGCTAGGAAACTATCACAACTCTCCCACAAACACATCCGTCCTGTCAGTGTTTGCAGGTTCACTTCTACAACAAAACATGGTCCATGGACATGTGAAGAAATTCTCTTAATCAGGCTGCAAATAAAAATTAACGTTTTTTTACCTCACTCCTCGATGCCACAGCCCGATGTAGCGGAGTAAGCCACATAGTGTCTTTGGCATTAACTCGGGCCCCTACAGACAACAGAAAAAGTAAAAGGTAAGAAAACGGTGGTGGCGACAGGAAACTTCACCGCGGAAACTGAATTCACACTTAATTTTCAGGACTGATGTCAAATTGTGTCTTAGTCCTACAACCCCAACAAAGGTCTTTACACAACAAGCACAGAGACAAAAAGGTAATAAATATTTTGATGTTAACCCTTAAAACCTGAGTGCTGTTAGAGCTCAAAATGTAACTTTTAATTACATTTAATCTATAAAAGTGAAGCTCATTCCCTTAGCATTCAATTATTTGCGGCAATACTTTTTCTTTACTTTTGTTTTTGAAAAGTTGAAAAATTTTATCAGAATATTGAGAAGACTGACCACAGTGAAGGAAAATGGTTATTTGTTTATACTAAACACACAACGAAGAAAAGCCCTGACTGCCAGATTAAATCAGAAAAAATTCTTAATCTAGATAGTAAATATCACATAAAAAACCTCAAGAGAAAGAGAAACCAAGAAAAGATTTACCTGAGAGAATGAGGAGCTCGGTGATTTCGGCATCGCCCAGGAAGGCTGCAGCGTGCAGCGGGGTGCGCTTCTCCGGATCCTTCAGAGACAGATAATCTGGGTCACATTCACAGCAGGCTGCAATGCTGCTTCAGCACCGGCAGCAGCGATAGTCTTCATCATAGCAGAAACTCCCACACTTACAGCGAGATTTCTTTTTATTCATTCAAAGAGCCCACAGAATCTATCATTATTCCATAACAATAACTTAGCTATAGAGCAGCCTTTCTGGGATCCCGATGAGTCACAGGACACTTCCACTGGAGCTACAGTTTTACTTTTAAAGTCAGGCGTTTAACACAACTGTGTTCCACCCAAATCAGCACAATCCCTCTGGATTTTGACCTTCTGGATAGAACATAGATAGATAGAACACGTGTCTGTATTCTGTTGCAGTTGTGGGAAAATTCTCATTCGGAAAACATTAAAGCAATGCAGCTGGGCTGGTTTAACTACACAGAGGGAGACTGCTGAACCAAGTCTGTAGAACAAGAACAACCAGGGTGGTGTCAGCAGACGTGTTTCACTCACCCAGCAGCGTGTTGGGTGTGTGTGTGTTTGTGTGTGTGTGTGTGTGGGGGGGTCCTCACCAGAGCATTGATGTCCTCAGACTTGTAAATGAGCATGCGTATCTCCTCAGGGTCTCCGCTGAAGATGGCCTGGATGAGAGGAGGCTGTGCAGAGTAGAAGACACAACATGGAGCTGAAACAGTCAACACACACCTACAGACCTCTTCAATTCACAAACTTATGATTGAAGGCTAAAGCTGAACACTACATTGCTGTTTATTTCCCAATTTGTGGACAGTTAAAATAGTTTTTAATGTATTTCTGAAGCGTCTGTCCGAGTCAGCTTGGACAGAATCTGATTATCGCAGAGCTTCAAATGTACCCTGATATCGTCATCAGTAAATACTGCTATCTACTGTTACTGTTAACTGTGAATACTGTTATGCACAATTGGCAGGTTTTAGGTGCAAATCTTTCAATAAATTCATTCGGTGTCCAAATTCACAAACACCCTCTTGTCGCAGGGGCATCCAGCACGTCTTCTGCCCTGACACGTACGTACATATAGAACCTCCATTCGATGGTTCATCCCCAACAGTTCACGCTGCATTTGCTGTGCGTGTGTTCAAGACCTCCCACCTCACTTCCTGTTGCACAGCCTCTCTTTCTCAGAAACAGGAGAGGAACCACAGTGGAACATTTCACTTCTTCTTCAGCACATGCAGCAATGACACGAAAAGCACTTCCTCATCTGCGATGCAACTGCTCAATTTGGAAAGCAAAACTCTTTAAGTCTTCTGTAAAATAAATACCAGATCCAGAACTGCGCCCTAAAGAAGTCGTTAGCAGCGTCTGTCACCAGAGCAAATGTTCATCTTCAATATTTTTTGCTGATGTTTGCAGGATGGCGCCTAAATTAAACCCAGAGATAAAAAACAAATGCAGCCAGAGAGAGATGCAAATTACCGTTAAACCCTGTTCTTTTGCTGCAAATAAAAGTCTGTGGCGAACCTGCAGGAAGCAGTTTTTGTACTCCTGCATGATGATTCAACATCCAGATCTGATTTCTAAGACATGCATTTGCTAATTTATCTAAGTGAGAAATCAGCTCGTGGGGTTCCTGGCACGTCACAGCCCTGGAGGCTCATTTACACAGTGGGGGGGGGGGGGGGGGGGGGGG
>BJFM01001015.1:39506-88467 GCA_016586285.1 Arothron firmamentum
GGATGTGGAATGCATGTGGAAATGGATTAGCTCCCCATGGAACAACGACAGCAGGGCAACAGTTGCCCCTGAGCCAGCGAGGATCCCCAGAAAGTGGAGACATTACTGTGGCTGCTCCACAAGAGCTCTGGTGTTTCTGTTCAGTCAGAGGTCATTGGTCTCGTTCACACCCAGGAGCGTGAAGTCACCCTCTGCTGAGGCTCCGCTAGATGCTTTGGAGGTTTTTCATTTTAAGAGGTTGATGATCTTTGGATTTGAAGTTTTTTCCCTGAAGCATCAGGTCTCGGAAGCAACCCTGAGGAACTCCCCTTCACCCTTTGCCTTATTTGATCTGTATTCATGAAAAAAAAAAGGACAGTTGGTCATCTGATCTTGTTGCTCCCTTTAGTGTCCGACCTTTACACCCGGATCTCCTGGCTACTGCTTCCTTATCAACCATCTGTACAAACTCAACAGTCTTCATCAGAATGTACCTAACCCTGTTTGGTGAATGAAGGTCGAGGTCTTGCTCAGGCAAAGGTTTGCGGCGTACCTGTGCCCCTCTAATCCACGCAGAAACTCTGTTAAAGCCGCCCTCGAGGATTGAACGGGGCCTGTGGCCATACCCTGCCTCAGCTTCTGCTCCTCTCTGCTGTCGGTTGGGTACGAAGACGTCGTAGACCACAACACTGACAAAGGTCTGTGAAGAAGCTGCCACCAGACATTATCGCCCACTGCGTCTGTGTGCGTGCAGACTTGAACGTCACAGAGCAATAAGAAATAACAACAAAAAATCTTAGCAAACACGAGGAAAAACCTTCCATTTTAACGTCTTCGCTACGTGACTGGGACAGAACACTTCCTGTCATCTTTACAACCTTCACACACAACAACTCGAGGCAAAATGGCGGCTGCCACAAACTTCACACAGAACAACAGTGACCGTGGGAGGAAACAAGCAGCATCTGCTCGCTTTTATAGCTTTGTTTTTTGTTTTTTTTTAATAGCAAAACTGTACAATAGCGTCGTTCTCTGGAGAAAATCACAACTGTTTTAAATCAACAACAAGGACATCCACCTGATGCAAATCTAAAAGCATTTCCTCTGCCGTTCCCCCTCTCCCATGCTTCATTGCATTCTTTCATCGGATTACATATGTTTTCATTTCAAACACATACAGCGACTGATGTGCAACACACATACACACCAGGCAGTGAGCACAGTCGCATGACATCCGGTTTGGTGTCCTGCAGCATAACCCACAGAAACGGGCAAGGCAAACGATGGAACACTCTGCCGCTGTGCACTGTGCTGCTACCTCTGCCTTTCTTTCATTAAAATATTCCATACGTCCCACTATTTCCTGTTCATATATAAAATGTTTTTTTTAGTATTTCACTTAATAAAAACTATCTCCTAAAACCTAAAAAAAATACCTAAAAAGACAATAAGAATAGCAAACTCACTGGTTGTGACCTTATTCTGCACAACCTCATCCTTTATTTTTTCCACCATTAAATGAGAGGTCACCAACTATGACCTCCTAATTACGGCTTATGGGTTGGACGTAAGGCCATTATTTTACATGAGTAGTGATCTCAGTACGCTTTGCTGGTAACACGTTAGGTGAGGGTACACATTTTCACCATAAACTACCTGCTTGTTAATAGCTTCTGGATGCTTCATTATTCATTACAAAGCACTCATTGTGACCTTATTCTGCCTGGTAGTCAGTGGTGAACATGTGTTTCCTCATCTAAAGCGCTACCAAAACAACATTTTACTGTGGATAATGGACATGTAAATTAGAGTCAGAAATCCCCTGGGAGGAGCCCTGAGGTAAAACTTAAGGGCCCCACAAGAATTATCACTTGAGCGATACACTGAATGATAAGTGTCAGTGTGGTGGAGGTAAAAAAACAAAAGGGCAACAATAGGAGATTTCATGGGAGCTGCTGCACAGCAGCATGTGACGAAAGGCAGCAGAAAAACGTGTAAACACGCCAAGAAGCCAGCATAGCTGAGACATTCCCTTATCAGGCACCATCAGCAACTGGTCTGAAACCAACAGGAAGTTGTACAGATCTGGCTTATATGAGACTACTCTTCAGTTCCTTTGGGCGTTAATGTGCAAATATTTAAAGAACACAAAGGTATCATGTTCATTACCTTCAATTCCAACAGTTACACACACAATAACCAGTTATTAACCTGATTTAACAAGAACTTTTGGTAGAATATTTTGGGAGACAAATACAGTTTAACATTTCCGACATGAAGCCCTCAGATGGGTGTGAAGCAGAAGTAAAAGGACAAGTGCAGCTGGTTTTACTCCAGCATCAGGAAATGGCGAGAGGAGTGAGTGAGAGGAAGAGTTAGTCTGCGAGTGCTGGCTGGGACAGGGTTAGGCTTAGATGGACCAGGAGAAGTGGAAATGCCTTCCCAACAACATCTGATGCTTGTGTGATGTGTTGGAGAGGTCGTAAATATGCTGCAGATCTGTGTGTCTTCCTCTCTGACAACTGACTTCATCTCATGTTGATACAACCAGATTTTGGGTGATCAACAGTTTTCGCAACTTTCTGACAACAATCCGGTAATAGTCAACTGACCAGTAAAATAATATTAATAATAATAATAATAATAATAATAATAATGAAAGGAATTGCTTCCGCAGTTAAATTGAACACGTGACACGATCCATTAATTCATTAATAGTGTGAAACGAAAAATAATGAACATGATGACAGATCGATATTATCATTGTTAAAGGATATTTGTAAATATTTGAACTGGTCAGTGATGGATTTTAGCAGCTGTTAGTGGTGCTGGAAAACTTTATCAATCAATATATTCTGACGCTTACAAATCTCCTTTTAAATTATCACCAAATATGCGAAGCTAGAAACGCATTATGTTCTGATCTACGCAGTTTTACAGGTGATTTATTTCGTTTAGATGTCATTGTCTTCCACCAGGCAAAGCCGGGGATGATCCCTCCAGAGCCCGAGCGCAGCCTCGGTGATGCTCGCTGCCATGCTAAGCTAGCGGCGGCTCGCAGCACTAACCTGCTCGGCCAGTTTGAGAACAGCCATCTCGGAGCAGCTTCCTCCGATCCTCCCGCCTCTCTCGACCCACAAGCGGTGCGCTTTCCCGCACCTCTCTAGCAGACAGGCAGCGGGCCGGCGGTAATGTAGGTCGGGCCGAGAACCGCGGCCATCAATGACGCTTCTTCGGTGCTATCTATGGAAACGGTGCCGGGCAGAAGCGACCGCTCCGAGTCGCGGGGGGCCGAGCAGCGGGGACGGTCTGACGGGGTGAGCAATCCACATTTACGGCCGATGCTGCGGCACATCTGTCACACAGGAGAGACGTCCCTCTCCTCCGGGCAGCGAACGCACCAACCTCCCGGAGAGGTTGGTCAAAACTGAAGAGATCACACAGGAAGTCCGCTTGTCTCTCCTCCTCCTGCAGTCTCCCCTCCTCCTGCCGTCTTTCTCCCCTCTCCTGACTGATGTCTCCCCCTGTGGGTGCCCCCTCCTCCTCCTCCTCCTCACCTTTCTCCTCTGAAATCCCAGACTTGTCCTCAGCACCAGCGCAGCTGCAGAACCATCTCTGCCTGCTCCGTTTGCTGACGCCGCTAGAATCCCCCCCCCCACCCCCCACCCCCCACCCCCCACCCCCTTAAATGTAGTTTAAGTTGTTTTAGATTTCTAAAAAAAAAAGGAAAAATCGAATGAGTTTCTGTAGAGATTAAAAAAAAAGAAAAAAAAAAAGAAGTCACTAAGCTTAGAAAAGAGAAATGAAACCCTGGTGGACAGACAAACTTTAGAAGAACATGGGCCTTCTCTGTCTTCCTGTTTCAGGCCCCCTCCCCCTCTCTTTTACACACATACACACATACACACGCACACGCGTGCACGCACGTAAACACGGGTCCCGAGTCTGGAGGGAAATCTGGGTCAGCAGAGTTAAGGCTGGAATACTGAAATAAATGAATGGAAGTGGAGTGGGGGAGGTTTTTCCATGTGTGCAGACATGAAGCCTACACTCCTACAGCGGCTGGAGCTCAGGTTTGGAGATACTTCCTGAAAAAACTGCTGGTTGGGGCAACAGATAGGACCCATATATCTGCAGGAGACGCCCGGGGGGGGGTCTGGCCTGGTCCCCCAGTCCGTCTGTGTGGTGTTTGGTGCAGCCTGGACGAGCAGTTATGGCTGGAAATGTTTCTCCGTGAACATGGTTCCTCGTGGGCCATCCTCCTGCTCCCTGACATTTCTGCATGTCTAATTCGCTCCAGAGTTCACGGATGTCCTGCAACGAGCCGTGCAGCTTCTGGCGTTTAACGCTTAATGGTGACATGAAGGCTCCCAGTCAGGAATATGAAAGAGCAACACTGCCTAGGCTGCATCATGACTTCAACATCACTGCCTGAAAATAGAAGAATATGAAGGCAAACTGCAGATGACCTTCGCTTCAGTAACGTCTCAGGATTCCACTGCTCCTAAATACAAAGCTCAAACTTTTTCTTCTGCAATGCTGTTTGTCTAAATGTTAGTAATTTCATATGGAATAGATGGTCGGTATAAACAGTGCAATAACAACTTAGCTCATGACCTTAGCAGCTCCGTCTGTAGGCGACTGGACCGGACCGGGAGGCTTTCTGGTTCAAATCCTGAATACGGACCAAACTTTACAAGTTGGATGAAAGCAGATGAGGGCCTGGGACATTTTCAGAGCACTGCTGTGGTGCCCTTGGGCAAGGTACTAAACTCCCAGAATTCTTGTGAGGGCAGCGTGCTCCCTCATTTCCATAAAAATGTTAAGTCAAATTCTTTTACTAGAATAGATTTGATGTCAACATTTACCTGGAAATCCTGGTGTTATTCTGTTTTTGTTTTTTTTGTAATCATTTTAAAAGGTAATTTTGGGCTGCGTTTGAGTGCTAGCAAACACTTCTTAAACCAATCTGAGTTTAAAATGTTTTATTTTGCATTAAAACGGTATCAGACAGAGACTGAGTTTTATACAAACATTTGATGGGCTAAAGCAACAGGCTAATGTGGTGCAGAATGGAAATGTGTGGAGAAGTGGGTATAAAGGCTAATCATTATGCACTAACAGAACTGAAGCCAAACAGTTATGACAGATATTTTACTTAAGACTTGTCTAAGATCAACCATTCTTCACACTTGACAAAATAATAAAAAGACTCTACAGTGCTCCTTCTTTTTAATCAATGCTTGTTTTCAGAGACGATCTAATAGGTGGGGTCAAGAAAGAGGCAGTGGGCACCTCTGATAGGAACAGAATATCACCCATAGAAGATACAGAGGATAACTGAAAGAGGAAACCAGGAGAGGTTTTATATTTACAGGACATACTCCAGCTCGTAGCGGACGTAAACGTTCTTCTCATCGTTATAGACTTGAGGGTAGTGGGCAATCAGGGCGTCCTGCGAGCCGATGTAGATGGAGTTGTAAATCTTCCAGTACACATCTCTGACCTTGCGAGCTGGATGGAATAGACCCTAGAAGAGAAAAACAGCACATAATAGGGTTAACTCCCTTAACACGCATAGCAATTCAACATGGCACACTGACAAAGGAGTTGTTGCTAGGTTTCATTTTGGATGACAGGAAGAGGTCATTGTGGAAATAACTGTTCAAAACACCTGAAGAATAAGTCAAAGGCTGGCTGATTGTCCCTACCTGTAAGCAGTACTGCAGCATGCGACAGGGCCCGATGGCGACCCTCAGTCCTTCCAGGGCTCCCATGACAGCCTGGATGACGTGAGGCGACGTCTCAAACACGTTGGGCCACACATAGTTCAGGAGGTGGTTGAGGGAATCTTCGCAGCCGAAGCCGTACACCCCCAGAGACATGTGCTGCACCACAGCACTGGCCGTCTGTCTGTGGACCAAGTCTCTGCAAGGTCACACATACAGCAAGTCAACATTGTGCCGCAATTATCGTACAGCACAAGACAGAAAGGGAAGGCACAGGTCAGAAGATGCAAGCAGTATATGAACCCATGACCCAGTTATGGTTATTATACATGTCTGGCTTCACCAACATCTCCCCTTCCAGAAGCACAAGCCATAGATTAAAAACACATCTAACATTTAGTGTTTCTGTAGGAAAACAAGCTAATGTGGCCACAAAGACCAAGAGAATGAAGTGAGGCCAAGAGTCCTTCCACTCACCGGTCCATGAGAGCGTCCTCCAGCAACGGCGTCACCGCGTAAATGTAATCTTTGCCCATTTCTCCAATATACTCGAAAAGGAAGGAAAGGGACTTGAGCACACCGTTCTGCACATTCAGCTCTGGAACGCGGTACTCATTCATGAGGGCAGGTAACACGGTAAAAGGTGAACAGGTCTCTGCCACAATGGCAATAGCCACAGTAGTGCAAACTCTGTTCTGACGTTCCTGCACCTTCAGATTATTCAGGAGTGTGGCCAAGACATCATGGGGGCTGGGGGGGAACAAAAGAAACAACAGGATGGGTTAACAGAGGATATGCATGAATTTCCTCCATCCATGCATTCATTCAGCAAAAATTACTCACCCAATGGCTTTGGCGATATAACCAAACGTGTTGACCGTAGCTCTGCGGATGGCTTTTTTGTGAGCTTTCAACAGTTCCAGCAGCTCAAAACAAATCCTCATCCACTCCCTTGCTGACACATACTCAGCACCCCTGAAAGGCACACAAACAGGTCAAGCTCTCCGCACTTGATTTTGAAATGACAAACATTCATCCACCCACCTGTCTGCAATTCTTCCCACCAAGTCGATGCAGTTCTCCTGCACTTTTTCATGTCTATTCTTTAGGATGGGAGTGAGTCGAGGAAGTAGGTCTTTAATCGGTGGGGTCATCTTGTGCATACCTGCAAACACAAATGTAAGCTTAAACCAGTCCCCGTTTCCAGCACGGGAAAACGCAAGCATCATTGTAAACAACAACTGCTGAATAATTAGGATTGCACTTACCGATTACATTAACAATAGCTTTGAGTGCTCCCAGGATGCTGCCCAACACTTCAGGGTATTCCTCTCCCAGGTACTCATACAGCACCACACCTAAGTGACCCATCAGCTTTTCCTGTGGCCACAAACACAAAGTTTAGTTTGGTTTTTTGTTTACACAGCTTTGTGCTGGAATGCGTCTTTCCTCACCTCCTGACATGTTTTCATGACCACGGCTGTGCGGGAGATCAGGTCAGCGGCCTGTTGACGGACTTTGGCTGACTTGTTGTTCAAACGCCACAGCACTGTACCACAGATCTGAGGCAGGTAGGGTTTTACCCGCTTCCCAAGGGCGTTTACCACTGTGCCAAAACCATTTAGCATCACAGAGTCCTGGACAGAAAACAATGTTTTAATTACCAAAAACATCTCTGAAAACACATCTAGAACACTGTTGTTCTGTTTTATTACCAATACTTCAGATACCATAATATTGGCATACTTTTCTGATTTATTAACTTGATGAGACGTATATTAACTTAGACATTTTCGCATGCACTCACCTCTGTTGTTTGTTCCTGAAAGGCGTACAGGATACCATCAATGAGCTGCTCCTCTAGCTTGTGGTCAATGTCGGCTGCACCCAGGTTGCCCATAATTTTCTCAATGGTTTCCATGACCATTTTTCTGTACTGCTCTGCTTCATCTTTCAGGTCATCAACGATACGGGAAATGATTTCTGCTGCTCCCACCTTGTTGGCCAACTCCACCGTGGTATCAACCAACTGCAAGCACAAAAACATTGATCACAAATGTTCACAGTTCCGAGCCATCAAACTCTACGCTTGCCAGCCCATATTAATTTCTGTTTGTTAACCTGTCTGTAGTTGCGTCTGTCCAAAGCCATTCTGTGTTGCCAGAAGTGCTTGAAGAAGGGTGGCAGGATTTCTGTTTTAATGTAATTGGCTTCCACACCATCAGTGCCACAACACTGCTTCACCACCTACAGGGAGAGGGGAAAAAAAAACAGGTGAACAAAACAAATATCATCACCCAATAAATACAGTCTTTACTACCTATTACAGGATTTGAAATTATATTGTTAATATTCTACATTATACATGGCTCTTACTTTCAGAACAATCTTCTTCATCTCTTCATCAGGGGACTGGAACTCTCTGATGAGGATGAGCATCACCTCTCTGGTGTAGTAGTTTGCATACTCGGCATCCATCAATGGGATGAGGTAACCAATAGCTTTGAGGAAAGCAGCCAAACCCTGGAGAGGGAAAGAAGAAATGTATTATAAACACAATCTTAGTTGGAAAGTATTGTCTGGTGCTGTCAGAGCATTAATGGTTTTCTGTGACCGGAACTGACAGCATCAACTCCTCTGCAGAGATTTTATAGCAAGCAAATATTCACACTGTAGCCACATGCAGGCTAAGCGCTGGGTGTGGATCTTGCAAGTTATTTTCTCCAAATACTACCCTAAATAAGCTTTAAACCCAGGTTATTTACCTTGCCTCTGTGTTGTCGGATACCCTTCCACAGTGGTTTGAGGACTGAGTCAAAGGACTCGATACCATATGGTGTAGCAGCTTCAGCAAGAGCAGCTATAGCTAAAGCACTGATGGTCCTGACCTTCTGCTGCTCATCCACCAAACCTGAAGCACAACAGTTAAAACCATCAATATCAAGCATTTCTGTTTAAACAGGTCAGAATTGTGTTACATGAATTGTAATGGTTTATTAGGATTTAGAACTGTAATATTACAGTAGTGTGAGAACAGCTCACCATGTTCAATAATCTCCACCAAGCTGCGCAAGTGTGGCAGGATTGCACAGCCCATCAGGATGGCAATCTGCTGCACAATCTTGATGCCTGTGTGCCGGGCTTGCCAGGATTTCTTGCTTTTACACACAGCTTTGAGGAAGGGCAGAAGAGAGGGAATACCGAGAGCTGAAGCCACCACAGCAAAAGCTCTGGCTGTGGTGTTTCTGACGTACTCGTCCATGTTGTCAATGTCCGGTCTCATTGTGGAGATCATTGTAGCCAAACCAGCAGCCTGGAACACAGAAGTATTTTTTATACTGTTAACAAAAGATTAGAACAATATCTGATTCAAAAACAAATAAATTTGTGGAATATACATGTTCAGTCTCAGTTTCTTCTTGTAATCTGCATCAATTGTGTTTGTTAATCGATATAGAGGGAAATTCTATAATTATTCCAAACTGCTTTTCTTTCAGTAAAAATGTTACCAGCGGGTGCAGGGTGAGAACAGAAATGACACATATGTCAGGTCAGCTAACTCTCGTGCTGGTTTCAATCTAGCGAACGACTAGCCCTGATCTGGCCATAGATTGGTCGAACAGGCGAGAATGGTTCGCAGTAAGAAGACCATGCTGTATAAGTACCTTTGCCAAGTTTGAGATAATCTCTCTTCCTTCTACTCTGGCATAGTAGTCCTCATCGATCAACAGGGGCTCAATAACCACCAGGATCTGGAGAGAGAAAAAAAAGGGAAGGGAAGCCCACATGAAAGTTTAGTTCTTTCCACAAATAAAAAAAACCCCACTACAGTCAACTTAAACTGACATACCTTGTGCACATATGGCCGCACCAAGTCATCTAATTTGTAAAGAATACGGTCAATAACTTTGACCAACAGATGGCGTTCCTGGTCCTCCAGTGTAGGCGACATGAGCAATGGCAGGATCTGGTTGAACAAGGGGCCTGCTCCAAACTCCCGAGCCTTGTCTGTGATCTGACGTAGAGCTGCCTGCAATGACAGAGGGGAGAGTGATAACCAACATGGCCACCACAAAATTATTTTAATTAAGGCTCTTCATTTTTAAACACTGGTCAAAATAGCTGGAGAAATTTTAATTCTTAAAAAAAAATGGCCAACTTGCCTTTCTCATGGGAGGTGTTCCATTCTTTATCTTCAGTAGCAGCTTCATGATCTTCCTTTCTTTTTGCTCTTCAGGACTCAGCGTGGACTCATCCACCTCGACCTAAGCAAACGACAACAAAAACGCTGAAGTCAAGACAGAACAAACTTGCTCGTGATCTTTCTGTAATCCAATACCAAGATGAGTTTCTCACCAGCAGTTTGTCGAAGTATTGGATATCGTCGGGTTTGAGGAAGGGGAGGTTTCCTGATGGCTGGTCGTTCATTTGTTTTACTGTGCGGTCCTCTGCCTGCATGTGGAAACCTGTCATCCCACCAATGGGAGTTGGTGTAGCTGACAGCTTACGCGCTGGAGTACGGATAGGTACGTAACCTGCGGGGGGAGGCAGGACCTGTACAGATGGAGAGTGTTAATGTAATGTTTGCTTTTTTCCCTCATGGAGATTTCAAAGCAATAAAAAGACCCACCTTGTATCCCTCTGGAAACATGGCATCAAGCTCCTCATCTGTGAGAGGTCGGTTCCTTTCATCAATCTCCCTCTCCCACCTCCATGCCTGTAGCTGCTCTGGAGTCATGCTCATCAGGTGACCTGAGAGAAAACAAAATGACATGATTTACAACAGCTAAACTAGCACTGGGGTTAGGGAGCCTCGATTAAGGTTTATAGTTTGGCATTTTTTATTCTGCAAATGGAGCCTCTTTAGGTAAGTTATGACAAAATAGAAAAGGGTGTAATTAAAATGGTTAAAAATAACGTGCAGGAAATTAAAGCAGCATTATACGATATTTTAGAAAGGGAAAGTATCCACAAAAAAATACTGAAAGTGAAACATGGAAGGGATACATGAATAAAAGTGGAGGAGTATTTAACCTGGTGTTGGTGTAGCCATGTTCATAGCCGGAGTTCCTATCGGAGTTTTTCCTGGGGTCAGTAGTGGCGTTGAAGATCCCATCTGACTGGCAGGGGTCTCATCCCACCGAGACTTCCTCTTACTCGCACCCGGGGTCGGAGTCTCCTCAACAGATTCATCTCCCCGATCTGTGCGGGGTGTCTCAGCCCAGCCACTTCCATGTCCCGGGGTCTCCCGCTCGGTCTTGGGGGTTTCATCCCAGCGGTTCTTACGCACACTTCCTGTGGCTCCACCGTGTCCTGGTGTGGCATGGCCTGGCGTATCCCTCCCGGGTGTGGCGGCTCCAGCAGGTGTGTGGCTTGGAGTTGGATCCCACATGCGGGTACTGGGCGTGGCCCCTGGGGTCTCGCTTCCTTTTGGGCGGCCTGGGGTTTCATCCCATCGGCTGTTCACCGGCGTGTGTGCTGGTGTATGGCCAGGAGTCTACAGGGAACCAATAACAATGTGAAATGTCTGAATCCACTACAACAGAGAACATTGTCGTAGGTGACTCACCTCCGCAGTGGAGTCAGCCTGGTCCCAGCTGGACATTTTCTTGGGTGTGGCGTTAGAGGGGGTTTGGTCAGCTGTCTGGTCCCAGCGGCGCTTCCGTTTTGGGGCTGCCTGGGAGGACGCTGAGCCATTGACTGCTTTGAGATCCCCTGCCTTGGCCTTCTCTGCCAGGTGCAGACGAATTTCTCTCTTTACACAAAAATGTAAAGCATGTTAGATGCTAAATGTACAATAAAGATTCTACACCATGTGTTAACATAGAAAGAAAAATAACTCACTTCCTCTTTGGAGAGGTTCTGCTCCAACATGACATCCACATATGATCTGACTTGTACCTTGGGGTCCGGTGTTTTGCCCCCTGTGCAAGAGAGCATGAATAAAAACAAAGAAACATCATCAGAACACATTCTAAAAACCCAATAGAACAAACACAGAAAACACAAACATCAGTTATCTGATTATCAACAGATTTACTTACATATCTGTTCTTATCAACATTACCTACCAAATTACATACAAATATACACTGACTCTTACAGTCAAAGAATTTTAATGAAAAACAAGCAAATAGATAAAGAGAAGAGCTGTGGTTTTGGTGTTTTTAAGTGGATTAAGATGTTTTAACCATCATTGATGAATGAATATGTTTATTATCCCGCGATGGGGAAATTGCAGCGATGCAGGGGTCCTGGGCTGTGCTCTTCAGAATACGTACACTTTCAGTGCCAAGGGTCTTCTGCAGTCAGACTTCAACCGGCAGAAAAGCCTAGAAAATTTCTCTTTGCCATTAGTAACACTTTCAAAAGGATTTGAACTCACACACAATATTACACCACCTCTGTTGCATTTATTTAATGGCACTCAAAAACAGTATCTCAATGGGGCATTAGCGCAATTTCAAAAAAAAAAAAAAAAAAAGGAAAAAAAAATCCTCACTTGAGACTGGTCCAGCCACCCAAAAATATACCCAATATATATCCAAGAGTGACATTACTACAGCATAAAAATGAAGCTATGGCTTTCTGTTCAAAAATGAAGCCAATGAGAATCTAATGAAAAAAATGGATGGATAAAACTATAAATTCCCAGAGCCATGGTGACTTACAATAGTACTGGCTATTTGTGGGCATTTGTTTTACGGGGAAAAAAATAATTTGATACTAATCGTCCATTTCAAATGGACTGAAAATTTCAACTAAGTTGGGGAAAAAATAAAAATGTAAAAGAAGGCTGAAGTATACGGTAGCTGGGCTGCATCTGATTCACCTTCAAACGCCCCATACAAGCAGCCTGATCAAACTGACATGTGTATTGTCCCCATAACCTACACAGGATGAGTCGCTGCACCCTTAACAGAGTGCAGTACAGGACTGGCAAAGCAGTACTGCTGTAGGAGAGAAATTAAGGACAGTTAGTATGGGCCTGTGGTATTTTGGTACACATTTTTTTTCTTGAGAACATATTTCTATTTTACAGAGAGAGTTGTAAAATAAAAATATATTTACACAACATGTTTGTACAGTAAGTGCTGTTGCTACATGCAGGCTTCAGATTTGCCTCAACTATTCCGCAATTAAGACAGTCAGGACACTTGGGCTATAATTTGAAGCTTAGGGAAAAATGTAATGAAAAACTAACTATAACTATGGTGTCAAAAATAAAGCACTTCTAAACTTACTCCAAAGAAAGTCAATTTCCTTTTCAGACAATAACCCAAAACTGAAACCCATATGAACCAATTGTTATCTTGCCAGTGGCAGGGCTGGGTAAAAGCACTGAAACATCAACGGCATTACAATTGTATTTCCAATTAAAAAAAAAAAAAATTAAATAGTTGGATTTCATTGTAATGATGCTGTAGGTATTAGTGGAATTTGACTTCACACTGTCTGGAGGCTCTAGTTGCTCAGACAACATATAACTCTTATTTGACGGAATTTGAACAGTTACAACAACTGCAAGAATCTTAAGGGATGATCTGGACCTATTTTGGATAAGTACAACCAGAAAAGAAGATGTCAAGACAAACCAGCATTAGTTAAAAAAAAACAAAACAAAAAAAAAAACAACCTTCACTACTATGCTAAACTGACACCAAAGTTTGTAATCTGTTGGCACAATTGTGCATCTACAACTAAGTGCTATCAACGTCTTTAGAATGAAAAAAACAATAAATGGTACATTAAAAAAAAAATAAAAAAATGCCATTTTGATGTCACCCTACTTATGCACATTCTACTGCTTAGTGGAAGCGTAGCTGTTTGTGCTGTATATACTGTCCAGTGCAATATTTCACATGGCTTTGTACTGATGCTCATCATGTTTTTGAAAGGAAGACGGAATGAAAACATGATGCCCAGAGATGCAAGAGACGGGCTGCTGAAAGGTGAAATATAACTGAAGAGTATTCACTATAACATTGAACTGCCCAATCAATACAGCATTATGTCAGTGCTTTAGTACCTGAGAAAAAGCGTTGACTCTACAGAGTATAATAAGCAGAACCTCGATTACTTTAATTTAATAGTTAGTGCACGTCACAAAAAGTTAGGTTTTAATGATTTGAAAGGAATGTTAATACGCATCAACTACTTAAAACAGGAATGTCAAACCAATTTCACAAAGAGCCGTGTGGCTGCAGGTTTTTGTTCCAACAAAGCAACAGCACACCAGACTGAAATCATTTGATCAACTGATCTGAGTCTTCAGACAGCTGATTGGTCAAATTGTATGTGCTTTATTGGTTGGAACAAAAACCTGCAGCCACATGGCCCTTTCTGGAGTCAGTTTGACATCCCTGACTTAAAAGGATTAAACTAGGGATGTCACAGAGTCCAATTAATAATCAAGCGCAAGAACCTAAAGCAATAGTGCATTTACACTTTCTATGAAATATATAACCCAGTCAAGATTATTGATTTTAAGACTAGTTTAGATTGGGCAAAACATTTTAGTGCATCTTATTCTGTTCATTAAACACATAATAAAATGGTATGGTACACTCAATATTGGTTCCGAAATAATTTACACATCATTACCAAACACCAGAATAGTAGTCATTCTAGTAATAAATTCTATAGAGAATGAGTTCTTAAATATTTATCTGATGGAAAATTGAATTTAGAGATTATATTTTATCAATGGCGAATTAAAAACAAATTTGACCATGTAACAAATCAAAGTTGAACTGAAATGTTCAGTACCCAGCCCTAGCCATTGGTGAATGAATGAATGAATGACACCATAGAGGATAAATTAAGACACTGGGAAGACTGAGGAAATTTGACAGTTTCACATTTTGTAACTGTATAATTTAGGTATGTGTTGTATACACTCAAGTAACAACACTACATACTCTTCGGATCTAAAATGGTGTCCATCAGCTGTCGTATTGCTCGTGCTCTGTAACTAAAACTTAAGCCATTGGCTGGTATAACCTGAATCCTAAATAACACTGCACTTTAACCCTTCGACTCACAGACAACTCACCTGCAACCCACTTATGTTAGGTGAATTGTTGGAGTCATTACCTAACCAAAGCCCCATATAAATCAGGGTAACCCTGGAATGGTCACACAGCGACAGAACCGTCACTTACACATAAATAATAAAATGTAGTCCCACATTGACACATAATGCAATGGTAGATACTAATGCAAACTAGACTACAAAAAAAAGTGCAACTTAAAAATGTTCTTATGACCACAAGGGATTAGCCATAGGGACATCATTGGGTAGCAAGTATTGCAGTGTGGTCGAAGGGTTGAACAGCAAAACTGGATGCGAAACCACTGGCAGTCATGGAGGGGTGTCATAAAGAGTGACCCATGAAAAACTGGGGGAAATGAGGAAGACATAAAGAAAAACTAAAATTTACCATCTGCAAATGGGTCAAGACGCTCAGGGGAGATGATCATCTGCATGCGGCGCTTTTTGTATTCATCTTCCCGCTCAGCAATCTTCTGAGTACGATGTTCTGCAAATGGATCATACTGAAAAAGAGGTAGGAAGGGTTACTAATGTAAAATTAAAAACAAAGAAAACAAGCATACATGGAGTACAACTAATATTTAATCTACAAAAAAACTGTGGCCACATACTTGCTCATCTGACTGTGGAATGGCATTAAGTATTGCCACAGGTGCATGGTATCCTGGCTTCTTTTGTCCCAACAAGCTTGTTGAAGAATCCTCTTCATCGTCCTAAAGAGGAAAAAAAGGATCTAGTCAAGTCTTGCCTAAAATGCAAGACTCTTCCAGTCCATGTGCAACAGACATACTGGAGCAGTCAAGCTCCAAATATATTTATGGAAACACACAGGTACAAAGAAGAAAACACACACACACACACACACACACACACACACACACAGGGATGGAAAATACTCACTTCCTCCTGTTCATTGGCAGGAATGGATGTAACGTATCCTACGAAGCGACTGTCGCCACCACCGTAGATTTCTTGGTCATAAAAGCCAGTGGAGTCAAGGCCCACTCCTTGCTGTCCCTCCTCCACCAGAGTGGCTTTCTTACTTTGAATTTCAAGGATTTGAGCCTCGATGTCTAAAAATAATAACAACTTGAGTAAGTGAGAGCGCAAGTCATAATGCATGTCAGCAGTAAACACGCGGATCTACAACGTGTGCGGTGAAAACAAACAATCTGCTAGCTTTTAATAGCAGGACCAAATTACCATTTCAAGTGATTTCTGACAAATTGTTAAAGTACCTAGAACGACTACAGGGGAGAGATTCCAAATACAAAAACAAAAACCTGCTTAGGCATGTAAACGAAAATGGCCACTAAACAACGTTTTACAACCACCGCCATTATCCATCTAAGCAGGCCTCGTTGCGCCGTACTGCGGCCTAGTTCTGGTTTTCGACCACAAATATACAGTATGTATGACCCCAAAAAACAGAAGTAGACGATTAGTGTGTATACGCATACAATGATTTAAAAAAATATACAAATGTATCACTTAATGTTTTAAATGACACTAACCTTCGTGAGTTTTGGCGATCTTCGCCATTTTGCTGCAGTTGGTCGTTTCACTCACACCGGAAATCTGCTATACGCACTTCCGCCTCTTCCTTCTGGCTCCTGAAGCACGAGAATGTAGTTCTCGATTTTATGCTTCGATTTGTTGTCATAAAATTTTTATTCTATTATTATCATTATTATTGTTGTAATAGTTGTACAACTATTTTATGAGATTTATAACTAACAATATATTATTTTAAGTTTTTTAATTTAATGAAAATCCATTAGACTTTGACTATAAAATCTTATGTCAAATTTGCAATATTTCTTTGACACTGTTATGGTTTAAGATACAAAGTAAATATAAAAGCTTTTGTGGGGTAATAATAATATTAATTATATGTGAGTGTGAACAATAACAATAAAGACAACAACAACAACAACAATAATAATAATAATAATATAAATAATTGTATTTTTTCATTAAAGCTTTATATTGAGTCTGATAAAAGAAAAGAGTTTGAATTAGAAATTTAAATTTTGATAATTTTGCAGGATAATATATTAAAATAAAAAAATAAAAACAGTATATACAGTTCACTGTGTGAAAACGCAATGATACTTTACTAGTTTAAAAAATATTCGAGAAAATAGCTTTAAATTGAGGGTAGCTGAATATGTCGTGTTGAAAATATTATATGCTGAGAACCTACCACACATATCATTTTCCAGTGAAACCTGAGACAACATCTCGTGACACTTGTGCGGGTGCGTGTTGGTGCGCGAGCAAGAGACTGACGTCGGTAGAATCGTTTTACGAACTGGCAAATTGACCAATGATAAGTCTTCTTCTACACAATCTGTCCAATGGTGAAGCGTTATTGGGCGATTGATGTGACGTCAGGGGACAGGGGGGAGCAGTGTCCGACGATGTCCGTCAGCTCGACAGACGAAAGCTGTCCATAAACGACCATGGCGAGAGGTGGATGGAGACTTCGACAAGTAGCTGATTGTGTGAAAAGGTTCCGTTGTTCAGCCAGGGACATCCAGAGCAGCAGCACCGTCAGGTACAACTTTTACTTTCGTATTTTCCAATTACTCGGCATTTGCAGACAAACACGTCAGTTGTCAAGGAAGCAGCAACAGCGGCGTTTTCTAGTCCCGGTAAGAAAATGTGTTTTGACCCTAGTAACCTTTATTGTTTTTTACTTGTAATGGCGGAACAGACTGCCAGTACGCTGCTGTAGTTTAACCGCTTCGTTTCGGTTGCCTGTGGCATTCTCAAATACCAAGAACTGATACTTGAGAAAGATCCTGATAACATGGTTAAGTGAAAGTTATTTGCATGAATACTTTAAGAATAAAGGTCTTAGATTATGAGATATTAAATGCCGTCAAAAAACAATAAAAAATATATTAAAAAAGGGATACGGATCTGATCATGGACACTGCAAATAACTTGAGTTATTAAATGTCTAATGTTGCGCAGTATCACAGCAGGGTCTGAAAGATATCTTTTTTTCTTCTGGAAGGGCAAATAATGGGGTCATCTCTCCCCCCCCACTCCTTTTCCTCTCCATTTGTCTATGTGCGCTTCTGTGTGTTTGTGTGTGTGTGTGTGCGTGAGAGAGAGAGAGAGAGAGAGAGAGCACTTGGCATATTGTGGTTATCTCCATATAGTAGTGATTTTCTATTCATTTGCTGGGATTGGCTTCAGGCCTTCACACACCTGCATAAAAAAATGTGACCATGGGTCACATGCTCATCAGTGGTCCTGTAGAGTGTTCCCAAAATATGTCTTTTTTTTAATAACATACATTTAGTTTCAGATAGTTTGTGTTGTGCTATGCTGCATCATTATCTCTTCTGGAGATGGATCACGCTCACTGTTGTCTTATGTGACCAACCTGACAGTCTGTGATTGTGAAAATAAGGAGACACATTTATTTCAGAGGCATAAAGAGACATAGATAGTGCATGCATGTGTATGGACAACAGCTACATTACCAGGCAGATTGCGGGCAAAACGGCTGGTAAAACAGCAATCTTTTGGTAAAATTTAAAAAAAGGAAATTGCCTCCATAGTTTTGCAGTTGTATCAGGTAAGGTGTGGCAAATATGAAATGAGGAGTGAATGCAAATGTGGCTATCAAACTGAATCCAACACAAGAAGTTGCTGATGCTTAACAGCTGCCAGACATCAGTCTGATCCTCTTTCTCTCCCAGCAGCTTAAGATGTCTTGGTATCACATACCAAAATCAGATTAATCACAAGGTAACTGTGAAAGGATCCCAATTAATCAGTTTAAAACTGTGCCTGATGCATTCCAGTTTTATCTAGTCATTGTTTTGGGAATGAAAGGCAAATAAGAGCTGGCAGACATATTTAGAGAGGCATTACTCAAGCTAGCACACTCTTACATTGTGGAAATAAATAAATACTTAACAATAATTCCCTCTTTATTGTTCCTGTTAGTTTTTATACCGCTCTAAGTTGCTCTGTGCAGGTGATTAGTGCATGAAAAATTAAAATTCCAAAAAAATGAATCATCCGACATTCATTTTTGACAGCCCTGGTGGTGATAACAACCGTTTTGGACATCAGTCAGGAGCGGTTTGATATCATACTCTGGTAAAGATGCTGTCAAAGTCACTTTTGTCTGACACATCCTGTGGTACATAGTTGTGAAATCAGATCCTAATCAATGATGTCATTCACTAGTCCTTCGATTTCAAAAAGGCAGAACTATATATAGTTCTGGTGAGGATTTGGCAACCCATGAGGTCACCTCTCTGTCGCAAGAATGTGAGTGTGAACTGGTGAATACAGACATGTAATTTAAAAGGACTACAACAGCAGTGAGCAGCCCGCTCACAGTATGTGTCCTTGAATTAGTTCGATTTATATTTAGTGACACCTGAATGCCTCTGACCCTTTTCATTCAAGTAACACATGCTTGGCAGTCCTTGCAGGAAAGTTTCTGTGCACAGAATTAAACTTGCTGGAAATAAAAGCTGCAGTTAAAGTTCATTTGATAGTAAATGCGATGCCTTTCTTTACCTTTACCGAAACTAAAGGTTTGGGGTGTATTTTGCAGCACTGATGCAGCAGTTGTTACAGTTGTCTGTGTAAACTGTGCAGATATCCTGCAGTCTGGTGCCAGTCCTCATGTGGCGTCCTCGTGACCCGCACGCCTCAGCTGCTGGGCACCGCCGTTCCGGGGCAGGTTGTGCCCTGCAATGGTTTCTTCAACCTGGCTGATTCCTTCTCCAAGAGGAAAGAGTATTCAGAGAGGCGCATCATTGGGTAAGTTTTTTCTTTTTCTTTTTTCTTTTTTTTTTTTTTTTTAGGGGGGTTGTTTGATTATGTGGATTCTTACATAGTTTTTTCTTGCCTGACCCATCACGCTCTAAAAGTGGTTGGCAGGACATGAATGATAAATGAACTCTTTATCGGTGTTCTATACATAGATGAGAACCTCTGGAGCTGCTTGTGTAAATCGATAATGCCATTACAGTAATGAACTTATGTAACTGCAGGGTGTAGACTACAAATCTCTCGCTGTTGCTCCAGCCTCCTTCTGCCTGTAGAGTTATGTCACAGCAGCTGACTTGAACTGACTGACATGCTGACCTTCACATGTCGCTGGAGCTTTTCTCAGAACTGGCCCTTTCTCCAGGTATTCCATGCAGGAGATCTATGACGTGGTAGCTGGAGTGGAGAACTACTGCCTCTTCGTTCCCTGGTGTAAGAGGTCTGATGTGGTGTTCAAGCGCGCTGGATTCTGTAAGGCCAAGCTAACTGTGGGATTCACCCCAGTGATGGAGAACTACACCTCACTCGTTACAATGGTGCGCCCGCACCTGGTCAAGGTGAGGAACTGCCGCCAGTCACACAAATAAATGGTAAATGTGTTTTCGGCAGAAACATTTAGTGTGTGTCTGTGTTTCTGCTTCTCAGATGACAAAAACAGAAATATCTAAATTCTCCACAGTCGACCACCTGATCAGCTCAATTCAGCCTCCTTTTAAATGTAGAATCTGAATGTACAAATGTTCCTATGCAGGCATCTTGTTCAGAGGCCAAACTGTTCAACCACTTGGAGACCGTTTGGCGTTTCAGCCCCGGCATCCCCGGCTACCCTCGTACCTGTACAGTGGATTTTTCTGTGAGTAGACGGGAAATGTCGTAAACCTCAGAAATGTCAGCACTGATGATGTCTGTTTCTAATCTCAAACTCTGTCTTCCTTGTGAAAAAGCTGAGTTCAGCATAAGCTGCATGCAAGGTTAGCAGAGAGATCCTCTCAACATAGTGAAGAATGCATTTCCATGGCATGCTTGACTGCACCCCTCAAATATGTCTTGAAGAATTTATCCTGTTGCTTCACGTTTTTGGCTGTGGGGAGAACTTAGGCACCTCTCCGTTCTCTCTCCTCAGATCTCTTTCGAGTTCCGTTCCCTCCTCCACTCGCAGCTTGCTCATGTCTTCTTTGACGAGGTGGTGAAGCAGATGGTTTCAGCATTTGAGCGTCGTGCGGCCAAAATACACGGCGCAGAGACGCCCATCCCTCGTGAGCTGATGTTCCAAGAAATCCACCACACGTAGCACCTGCACAAGAGGCTGATGATCAAGGTGATTTCACCGAAATCTGCAGCTTCTCTCGCACAGTAGCGACCAAGAATTTGTCCCAGAACCATGTCATCAGAACCATGCTTTGGGCAGTGTGAGCACCCACATCCACTGATTTCTTTGACTAACCTGTGAGAGCGATCAGTGCACAAGTGGGCTCACAGCCTGGATGCGTTTCTGTGACGCCCATTGGTAACGGCCATTAGCGTGTCAGGCCCCTGAAAAGATGAGCAATGCTCAATAGTTTGCCTTGCAGGTTAATATTAGCAGTTAGTGTTTTAGAAATTAGATTTACATGCTGCTCACATAGATTTCTAAGGAAAATATAAGAATTTTAGTTTTGTGTGGAAGAGCTATTTTGCATAAGTATTTGCCAATGTACCAGTGTCACTGCAGTGTTTGTGCCATCCTGGCCCTGATCCAGATGGCATGAGAATGAGAACTTTAACATAAATATGTGAATTTATGCAGCTGTGTCCAGTCTGTTGCGACACCAATGTTGAGCTATACCGTATATTACAGGAAATGAATGATGCTTCTCATTTGTGTTGAAAACAAACATTTTATCTTCTGTTTATTCTGTTTTCCTTCTTAATGTTTATAATGCAACTATGCTGGACCTGCAGGTCAAACACACACTGTAATGTGCAATATCAGCAGCATAAAGACGTATTTCTGTTAAATGCATTTAAGAACGTGTAATCCCACATATGCCCGCTGTTAGGATGAGGGCCAGAAGCGGCTGGCTAGTCAGACTTCAGGTCCCTTTTTCTTCTGACCAGTCAGTAACGTTAAGTGCCTCTTGGTCTACAGGCAGCATATTTATGTTTATTTTAAAACATTGCAATCATTTTATCCTATTTATGATATAGTGAATGTGTAAATATTGTTTTGATGTCAGAATAAGACATGTACTGTGTAAAGGCCTTGTCACATGTAAGCGCAGAGCCACACCAAAGGGAGTCCTTCTTACAGTGGTAGTCGTACTAAATTGGCACCTAAATAATCCCCACACAATGTCCCAAAACGACATCTGTGGTTCCCAAATCCCGACAACAGTGCTGGCTGATAGACGGGGCCTTTTCCAATCATGTGTCTGAACCTGGAGTGAAGGTGAACCCAAACCTGTCCATCATTCCCCCTGGTGGTTAACTGTGGTATAACATCTGTCCCCTTCACTGTCGAGTCATGTCCAAACCAAAATCATCAGGACAATATCGGAACTGTTTTTCCTTTGATCACCCAAATCACTTGTTTTAGATCATTGAAAATCAAAGAGCTTTGTCATTTACACATTGGTTGTAAAGAAATGTGTGTGTGTGTGTGTAACTGGGTGTGTTTTCAAAAGATGAACTGCATGATTTCTAAACAATTTTTCTTCATGAACGAATAAAGTCGAGGTGTACCTGATAAATATCACTACACCAGATGTTTATCAGGTGACATTATGGAAAAAGGTTCAGTTCTGTTCATCTAGACCGGATCATGGTATCGTAATTCCAGGAGGAGGAGGAGGGGTTGGGGGGGCAAGAATAGACCAGCTGCAGGTATGAAGAGCAGCCAGTCAGTCAGCTTTCCAAAGGTCACCGCTGCCAGAGAAACACTTGATGAGATCAGCTTGGTTTTCCCTGCCCTACTGACACAAAGAAGAATAAACCTGGACATTGTATTTGTAGTACTGACAGATAAATAACTCCTTAAAATTTTAATTGCAATATTTTTCTTAATATATACTCGAATGTTATTCAGAACTACATAATATTGGATAAATATCACTAGACTGCATGTTTATCAGGTAACATTATGGAAAAAGGTTCAGTTCTGTAGATCTAGACCAGATGATGGCATAATTCCAGCCCTCTAGGCAGTCCTGACAGGCAGCGGAGATGTTCGACTCTGCAGCCGCAGCACTGAAAAATCTGTTAAAGCATTTCCTTCCCCATACATTAAATATTTCATTATGCCTAGTGCACATGAACTCAACATAAAGGAGAAATGTGACAACAGTTGAAGTCATTTAATAAAAACCTGCCATCAATCATGTCTACGTCATACAAAAACAATCAAAAACAAAATCTCGTGGGGAATGATATCCTGACTGTTGTAAAACATGTTAAACTTCTTGCGGTAATGTGTGACGAACACTCTTTCACATATGAACTACTACAGATGGTCAGCTCAGGAATCCCTCCACAGCAGCAGATTCTCACCACTGCGTCCACATGTCACAACTTTTAATGTACACTTTCAAAAGGAAGTCAGAATGACAGTGTATGAGGCTCATGAGGAGATCTTGTATGATGGACAGCACACGTGCACATTTATACTGACTGGACCAGAACTGGAGGAGCTCTTTGACCTTTAAACGACCTTGGTTAAAGAAGCATAAACGATCAGGCACCTGGTTGGACATGCACGACGCTCCTCATACAACACAAGCTCGTTTAAAGATGTAGTGACAGAAAATAGGCCAGTTCTGGAACTGGTTTAATTAAATCAACAGAACTTCCACCTCAATATCACCAAGAAGAAGCGGTTGACACGATTACAGGAAGCAAGATGAGCAGATGCAGTTTCCAATTCTTCATTGCCAGTTCAAGCAGAGCGGAACTGAAGACCGACAAAACCAGAGCAGTGGGTGAGTATCTGCATCTCCAACGTCCTGGTCCCCAGTCTGGACAGAGTCTTTGATGGACTGTTTTCTTCTCAGCACGCTGCTGATAAGTCTGTACAAATGAGGAGGTCCGGCTTAGAAACCCATGCCACCTCCCATGCCTCCCATTCCTCCCATGCCTCCCATCCCTCCGGGCATCTCCTTCTCCTCCTTGGGGATCTCTGTAACTACGGCCTCAGCGGTAGAGAGCAGTGATGCCACTCCTGCAGCATCCAACAGTGCAGTCCTCACCACCTGAGGACACAAATGGACATCAATTCACAAGTCACACACTTCTAAAAAGAAAAATCAGTTCTAAATTTAAACAGACCAAAATAGTGATTTTGCAATTGGCTTAGTTTCTTGACCATTAGACTCTAATATTCTGGTCTGCATTCAAGTTAATCTCAAGTTTTTGCAGATCTCAGAGTTTAACAGCGTTACATGACTCTCCAAATGAAGACTGGCAGCTTCATATCAAACAAGTAGAAAACTGGTCATTTATCCAACAGCTTTATTGAAACAACCAAAAAGAACATACCTTGGTTGGGTCAATGATGCCCTTCTCCACCATATTGACATACTCGCTGTTCATAGCGTCATAGCCAATTTCTGATGGTCCCTGCAGAATCTTCTCCACCACTAGTGAGCCCTCCATGCCTGCATTCTTGGCGATGGTCATGGCAGGGATACGGAGCGCCCGTTTGATGATCTCCACACCTGAGGAAGAATTCAGCTACTGAACGCGCTTCAGGATGGGAAACTCTGGGTGCATCATGAAAGCGTCCTTCTCAGTTTTAGCCACAAAGCAGCTCATCTTTGTTTATGAGGTTTGTGAAAAACCATACAGGGAATTTAGTGTCAACTTACTGAAACACCTAGAAATTGCTTGAAAACTACAACTGTTGACAAAAGAAACATCTAAGGATGCCAAACTGCAGTCTGAACAGCTTTGACCTTTCTCATTTTTTCACTTTTAAATTTGAAAAGGAAAAAAAAGGGCTGCTTAGTTATCAGAAATAGCCCTTGAAGTGATGCAGCAACATAACCGCTTCAGACGCGTGTTACTCACCAATCTTCTGGTCTTCGTTGGCAGTTTGCAGCTTTTCCAGGGAGGGAATGCAGCGCAGCAAAGCACAGCCCCCACCGGGCACAATCCCTTCCTCCACAGCTGCCCGAGTGGCGTTGAGAGCGTCTGTAACACGGTCCTTCTTCTCATTCACCTCTACATCACTTGTTCCACCCACCTAAACCAATGCAGAGTACATTTACTGTTCTGTGGTTACACTACTTATTTAATGCAATCCCATAATAAATACTTAACTGGACAACAATTTTTCTGTAACCTGACCTTTCGTTACTTAATTCACGCTGTTCACTAAATTGCGTTTAAAAAGGCACCTTGAGCACTGCCACGCCGTCAGACAGCTTAGCCAGCCTCTCGTTCAGTTTCTCCTTCTCATAGTCACTGGTGGTGGTCTCCAGCTGCTCCACAATTTCTGCAGCGCGTTTCTCGATGTCTGCCGGGCTGCCCCCGCCCTTAAGCAGCAAGGTGTCGTCTTTGGTGATCTGCACCTCTCCCACCTTGCCAAAGTCATGAGGCTGGATGTCTTCCAGAGCCAGACCCAGCGTTTCGTCTCCAAACACCTGGACAGAGCGACACATTCAGGCGTCTGCAGCGTGCCAAGGCTTTGAATGAGGTCATTTCAAGCGGACATACAGTGCCACCAGTGGCGATGGCCATGTCCCGCAGCTGATTCTTCCTGTTGTCTCCAAAACCGGGTGCTTTAACAGCAACCACCTGGAGTCCAACCTTCAGCCTGAAATTGAGAAGCTTTTAGATGTCATCCAAACCATCCTTGCCTCTGCCTTCAGAGTACTGGGATCTGTCACCTGATCATATAGCTGTCTATATGCAACTCTAATGTAAAAAAGACGGCGTACCTGTTGAGAACCAGGGTGCTGAGGGCCTCTCCGTCCACATCCTCAGCCACAATCACCAGTGGTTTGCGGTGTTGGTTGGCAATTTCCAGGGCAGGTACAATGGTTTGCACACTGGAGATCTTCTTCTCACAAAGCAGGATGTAGGCATCCTGGAATTCACATTTTTGTCCTGAAAATAGATCGTTTAAACATCATTAAAGTAAATGCAATAATTAGGCTAATTGGTCGCAATAAAACTTGTACCGCGTTAGCAAAACCAATCAACATACGTATGAGCACATTTACCTTTAGCGGTGTTGATGAAGTACGGGGAGATATAACCACGGTCAAACTTCATGCCCTCAATGATCTCTAGCTCATCATGCAGAGTTTTCCCATCCTGACATAAAAAGACATTACAATTTTGTCATGAAGCATTAATTTACACATTTGAATGTTATGCAATGTACAATGCAAAAACTCTTCTTTAGTTAATTGTAGCTAGCTTACATATCGATGTGAGCTTTTTACCCACTTCAACTATTATTGAAAAGCATCTCATTGTTCATCTACTTGAATGAAAACATACCTTAACAGTGATGACTCCCTTGCGGCCAACTTTCTTCATAGCGTTTGAAATGATATTGCCAATCTCCACATCACCATTGGCTGAGATTGTAGCCACCTTTAAGACATCAGAAAAGCACTTCAGAACAAGTTCTTTAAACACCACCACCTTTTTACGTCATGTTTATTTATGCTAACCTGTGCAATCTCCTCAGGGGTTGTCACCGGTTTTGACAGTTTTTTCAGTTCTTTAATGACGACATCTACAGCCATCATAACGCCACGGCGGATCTCCACGGGGTTGGCACCTTTGCTGATGGTGTCAAAGCCTTCTTTGGCTACTGCTCGAGCCAACACTGTGGCAGTGGTGGTGCCATCGCCCGCCTCCTCATTGGTGTTGTTGGCCACGTCCTGTACCAGCTTTGCACCGATATTCTTGTACTTGTCCTTCAAATCGATGCTCTTGGCCACTGTCACACCGTCCTTGGTGACTTTAGGGCTGCCCCAGCTCTGTTCAATGATGACAGTGCGACCCTGAAATGCACGTGAGGGAAAAGTGATTGTCAACATCTGTTTCACAATGCCATTTTTAAAACTCTCTTTATTAATTTTAAAAATCAAACAAACAAACAAACAAACAAAAAAAAACAACCTTTGGGCCCATTGTAACAGCCACAGCATCAGCCAGGAGGTCAACTCCCTGCAGCATGAGTGCACGAGCGTCAGCTCCAAACTTTACATCTTTAGCGTAGGCTCTGGTGAGGTGAGGAGCCAGGGCCCGGCACACAGGCCTCACCTGCTTCATCACTGTTGCTAGACGAAACATCTAAAAAGGAAAGAAACAACATATATTCATCCATGATAACTGAGAAAGCTCTCCTACCAACTTTTGTATATTGAAAATAAATATGTTAATCAGCCCAAGAGGAAACAGCATGGGCCCCTGGTGGTCACTGCGGGTATTACAGCCACAGATGTGAGTCAATGATTACTGAACTATTTCAACATTTCAGCAGCTGAAAAATGGGAAACTAAAGCAAAAAGTACATGTCACATACCTGCTTATTTTCCCCAACTATCAATAAGCTACTGTAAGCCATTGATATGAGTTACTTTTACACTTGAACTAAAATATTTGATTTTATTAAATGTTTAATATGGCGGCGTTTTCTAATTTTGATTGTTCGTGATTCTAGTCAGAACACCAGTTCATGAACATCTGCATTTAACAGGTAAATACTGACAGGATCAAACCGTTAAAAGACCCTTATTGAGTTGACAATGATCATTAATTGTTTTGTTACAAATGACTATGAGAAACACTGGACATTAACTTACTTTCTATGTCTTTTTAAAAGAAAATATACCATACGGTGAACATAAGAGTTGACCAAGGTTAGATCTCTGTGTGCAACTGGACTTGTTTAAGAGTTGACCAACCTATTGATTGAATCCTTTGCATCTACAATCCTCCACCTACATTATAAGCAAAAGATACACTGCTCCAATATAATATTTAGTGTTATAAACCAACTCAGCATCCACAGACATCTCTAGGAAGGAGCACTTATGTCATCATTTAAGCTGCCAATTCCTTGATCAAGCACCAAAAATCATTTTGGATGAATTTAAAGGAAAGACCTTTTCTAGAGCCTGTTCATACCCTAAATTGATGCATTAATCAGAGAACAAATTAACTCCATCCAAGGAAAATCCTTTGCAGATTAAAACACACTATTACAGTTTATATGATCACGATTTATTCTTACGACTTCTTCATGCTGCAAAAAAAAATGTGACAAGTGCTATATCTATAGCTTGGTCAACAGTTTCATATTTTGAAAACTATCAATCCTAATAATGAATTACCCAAATTTATTCTGATATTTTCGTGACCGGATTATGAAATATATCCCAAACCAGTTCCTCGTTACCCCACGTGTGCTCCTCAGGTCGTGCGTCACAAGGTCAAAGCTGCATAAAGCATGTGCGGAAGTGCTTCCCCATCCGAAGCCTGAACCAATGAACAACCACATGTCGGTCCCCCTCTGTTCATTAAAACGCTCCACAGCGGCTGTACGTTTATCGCAATACAATCGTAAATAGATTATGGGCTGCATTATATCTATCCTTAAGTCAGCAACGAGTCGCGGCCTTAACGACTACTGCCAAGAGTTATTATTCGCGGCACGTAGAGTTTCAAGTTTGCCGAATACAGCGTGACACACCACATGTCCTTGCAACGAACTTAACAGCATTAACTACAAGTATCTGAAGCTAATTTGGCTACAGTGTTACGACGAATCTTGTTTTTAAGCACCAAAATAACATTTATTTAAAAACAATAGCTGCAAGCTAGCTAAATTAAATTCAGAAAGTGTAAGCACTTACTTTGAAGCAAAAGACTTAAAGCAGAATGTTCTTGTCTGCAAGACAGAATGATGTAAAGACAGCGTGCCGTAGACAGCCGTGCAGAGCAACTGAGAGGAGGGGACGAGAGCACGCGTAGCCCTGCACATCCGGGAACTTTACCGGCGCCTCGAAGCACCCGTATGTCAGGACTCGGGACTCTGAATATTTTAAAGAACGGGTTAGATAACGAAGTCCAGATTAGTGACATGACATCTGATACCATTCATCTACGATGGACCCTAGAATTCTCGAATTTTTCTTTATACGACATTGCTATAGAAGAATTGTAAGCACAATCACGTCAAATATTCGCACCATTATATGTTGTAATGCTCGTTCCGGGGTTGTCAGTTCTAGAAATTTCGTGTGTGCCGTAGGAAGAAAACGTAAGGTCAAAGTTGACATTGTGTAATATTGCGCAGACGTTAAATATGTGAATAACATGAAAGTAACGACTGTTGTATTTAAAATTCATTGACAACTACATAATATTCATTTTCTTTTATTGTATGACTGATTTTTTTTTTCTTATTGTTTCTTTGTTTAATGTCTTTGCATGTTCTGACAGCCAGTCAACTCCAAAGCAGACATTGCGCATGCGTGTAGTCCTTCTGGACGTTTCTCTCACGTGGAGTGAATTTCTTCCAGTGAGTCTAATTGATGTTCCCGCAGACGTAGAGGTGCAGGTCCACGCTGACTCCCAGACCCGTCATACTCTCAAAATGGTAAGAAATACACTGCCCAAATGTCGTTTTTACAGTACAAGCCGCAGCTCGTTAGTGATTTTAAATCCGTGTGAGTCATTACACAGTCCTGCAGTTTATCTGTTGCAACTAGTATGTTTAAGACACTGGCGTCGATCAGCAAGGTCAAATAAATGAAAGGATACATTTGGTTTAGCGCAGGGAGTAGTTTCAGCATAAACAGCTGAGAAGACAGTCTTTGGATTCAGTCCAACATGTTAGTTTACCGATATCAATGTATAAACTAGTTTCCAGTACAACGTGCTACATGTGGGATCAGATAGCTTGACTGTATGTTCCCTACAGTGACATATCAATGATTGTATCATTTCAGACACAGTGCTTTGGTGTGATATATATATATATATATATATATATATATTTAAATAGTAGTTGTTACTGTCATTGCAATAAATGCCCTTGATCAGTGAACATTGTGAACTACACACGCGTTCAAGTCACTTCCGGCTTCCGCTACGTAAGATCTGACCTCATGATCTACGACGACGCATTGTCCCCAGTCTTTCATTTCACGAAAGGTTAAAGAGAAACATTGGCTAACATAAAAAATAATAAAACAAACGAGGGACTAAGATAAACTTTGGGATTTATATTGACTAAAACAATATATAAACACATCGCTTTGTTACAGCTGCAGAATCTTTGTTTCTCCAAGAATCCAACTCTAACTGTCCAATTATCCATTTGTGTTACAAGGTTTCAGTGAAACCTTTGAATGAGGATAAGCCTGTAGTTGGGAGGTTTTCATCTAAAAAAAAAAAGAAAAGAAAAGAAAACAGAGGACATTATAACATTTCTGTGCAGTTTTGACGGGTCTTTGAGGGAACTCTGAGAGAACATTCTGGCAAACTAATAACTGGCCTTGGTGTTATCTTGGGATCAAGGCTGTATTTGTGTTTCTGTTGACTAATACCCTAAAGTTACTTAAGCTTGGTGTTTATTCAAAGTATTTTATCCAAAGTCATTGTTGTCTTACCCTTGAGTCAAACATTTAGGGAGGAGCTCCTCCCCTTGGCTTGAATTCCATTATTCAGTGGAACATGTCCTTCTTCCTCACCACCTCCTCCTTCATTATCAGCCCTGGACAAGGTCACAGTGTTCAGCTGTCAAAGCCAAGACTAGCATCTTAGATCAAGGACCAAGCTTTTTTGAGAGAAAAAACAACTTAGAAGTAACTGATGTTTTCTAAAGAATCTCCTTTGTTTATTTTCAGGCCTTTAGAAAATTCTTGCCTCTGTTTGACCGTGTGCTGGTAGAGCGCTTCACTGCAGAGACGGTTACAAAGGGGGGCATCATGCTGCCAGAAAAGTCTCAGGGGAAGGTGCTGCAAGCCACTGTAGTGGCAACTGGACCGGGCTCTGTCAACCAGGTGAGAAACCCATTGTATTCCGCATGAAAAGGATATGTGTGTGTGTGTGTGTGTGTGTGTGTGTGTGTGTGTGTGTGTGAGAGAGAGAGCAACATGAGGTTTTATAATTGTAACATGGTATTTTACAGAAAGGAGAGGTACATCCAGTCAGTGTGAAGGTTGGAGAGAAGGTCCTCTTACCAGAGTATGGTGGAACTAAAGTTGTCCTTGATGACAAGGTGCAGATGCCTTTTTTAGTTGTCAATGTTTCTAAATTTTGTGACATACTGTCGTAATCAATACTTTTTCCTTCTGCAGGACTATTTCCTGTTCCGTGATGGTGATATCCTTGGCAAATACGTCGAATGAGTCTTTTTTTTTTTGGTTGTTGTAGAAGCATCCATAGAAAGAAATTCAGTGTGAAGTTTCATGTGTTATTCCTGTATTCATGCGCTTACATTGTAAATAATTCTCATCACATTTTGTTAAAATAAAGTTGAACTCTTGGTGATTGTCTTGTTTTTTCATCTCTGTAAGTATACTCCTGTAAGATAAATGGCCTAAAATCTGAGTTAGGCTTGAATTAAAACTTCAAAGAATTTACAAATAAATTCAGTTCTCATTTACCAAAGCACTTTTCATCTGGTGGTCCAAGACAGTTGGACCAGTCAAGGACAGAGGATCTGGGGCTTGACAGTGTCAACAAATTAATTTGGCGAAGGCTGTGTGACAGTACAGGAGATTAAAGGAGGGATGGCAAATGAATAATGTCATCAGAATTCAAAGAATCCTAAAATACCTTCTGTTTGTGAAGATGATCAGATATTCAAGATGAGACTGAACCTGCGGGGAAGAATTTTCCTGGTTTCAAATGTGTTGCTTGCATGTCATCTCTATTTTGGCTTTCTTTTTTCCCAAATTCTTTTCTGCATTGCCAGAATCTTAAATGTGTAAGCAAAGAGTTCAACAGTCTCAGTATTGAGATTTTGCATATAATTACATACAATATATATTGCACACGTATAAACCCCCTTCAGCCCCTCCAAATAGGGATGAATATCAATTTTCTATTTCTATTTATTGTCTGCCCAAAGACCGGAATGTGAGTTATTGGTTATTGATGAAGAAGCTCACACCTACACACAGGCGCGCATACTGCGACACCTGCTGGTCATTGTGTACCTACCGTTCACATGCTCGGCGTCTGGTTAGATGTTATGAAAATTCGAAAAATGCTTATTTTACAGTATGATGCCAATATCTTTTTATAAAAAATGTAACATGAGGAGGTGAGTTGAATTCACGTTGGAGGAAAAATAAGAAATTGGTGAAGGCACTATATTTAAAAAAACAAAATGTAGTGTTTTTAATTTTACACATTGTTGCGAGGTATTTTATTTTAATATTTAGGTTTTTCTGCAGAAATAGCAGGAAAATGAAGTCACCGTCTGGCGATCGCTGCTACGTCACGGCGGCTGATGATCATCCGGGTATTCTGTCGAGATGGTCATGGCGGAGGGTACTGCAGTTCTCAGGAGGAATCGGCCTGGAACCAAGGCGAAGGTACGTGTTTACCACAAGGAATTGTTAATCGTTGCCATAAAGAAGCACCGACGATCGTGTGAGCTTCACTGTTTCAATCACTTTGGGTTTTGTCGGAGTGTTTACGTCGATAGCCTGTTTGAAGACAACACACGACGGGCCTGACCTGGAAATGCTTAGCTAGGTGACGCTAGCTGCGTTTAGTTGCTGGAGTAAAGTTCAATAACGCAGTCATATATTTCTTGTGTGAAATGGCGTTATTAAATCAAAATTCGTTCTGATCGTCGTAATGACTTTAGTAGACTAAGGCTTACCTACACCACTGAAGCTAACTTATGAGCTAGTAAATGCTCAGTGAATAACCGTACAGGAAACAGTCGCACCCCAGCTGACGGTCTCCAGGTACCGGTAGTGAAAGTTATGGCCAACGTTCACCTTGGTTTTATACAGTTTTCTTTTGGTTAAATTATGTTTATGTTTAACGACTTCAATTAATGCTTATTTCCACTTGTTTAGGATTTCTACAACTGGCCGGATGAATCTTTTGAGGAGATGGACAGCACCCTCGCTGTCCAACAGGTGTGTTGTCATGTACTGAAGTTAGACTGACCACATCACAAAGAAGCACACTGTCATGGTTTTGGACCTAACTGCACACATACATGGTTTATGAAAATGAAAATGAGGAGATCGAAAGAAGAACAGCCAAAGAATAATGTCATATCAGACACATGTTGTGTTTTTGCTTTTACTTTCTGTGTTAATGTTGTTGTTCTGACTGACTTTGGGCTGTTCTAATGTGAATGTGATTTACATCTTTCAGTATATTCAGCAGAACATCAGATCAGACTGCTCCAATATTGACAAGATCCTGGAGCCCCCAGAGGGTCAGGATGAAGGTGTGTGGAAATATGAGCACCTCAGGTATGTTTAAGAAATGTCCTCAAAAATACAAGTTTTCTGCTGCAGTTTTGCAAGTCTTCAAGGTGAAATTCTGATCTCAAAGCAGTTATTTAAATTAAGTTATTTTTGTCTCTGGAAGATTACTCAGTATGGGCTTTAGAGATGGATCCAGGTTAAATTAACACTCGCATTACTGCTGACACAAGCAGAGTGTTTTTACTGGTGTTCCTAAAGGCTAACATTTCTGTCAGCTCCCATTTTCTGCCAAAAAAGTCATTATTTTAATAAATGCAAGGAAGGTCATCCTTCAGACTGATTTGTTGTGTGTAAAGAAGAAATAAATAAATTGGTCAAAAACTATGCTTATTTATTTATTTATTTTCTCCGATGTTGTTCTCTTTTCAGACAGTTCTGCCTGGAACTCAATGGTTTAGCTGTGAAACTACAGGTGAGTCAGATTGTGCCCCCGTCCACAGATGCTCCGTCTGTGTGGTGGTCTCATCAGCTGGTGCTTGTCTCCCCCTCCTCCAGAGTGAGTGCCATCCAGACACCTGCACCCAGATGACAGCCACCGAGCAGTGGATCTTTCTCTGTGCTGCTCACAAGACCCCTAAAGAGGCCAGTCAGAGCTGCTGTAGCACAGCTGTCCCTTTTCAGCCACGGTCGTATTTATGTGGCAGAAAATGGAATTAACTTGTGTGTTTTGCTGCTTTGTCAACAGTGCCCTGCTATTGATTACACCAGGCACACGCTGGATGGAGCCGCCTGCCTTCTCAATAGCAACAAATACTTCCCCAGCAGGTCAGTGTTCCAAAACCAAAGCTTTATTTTACTTTAAAGAATCAGTTGAGATATGACAAGGTTATCCATCCTAGGTGAATGTACCCGAGTAGTTATTTCACACACTTACGTTGCATTTGCAGGGTGAGCATCAAGGAGTCTTCAGTGGCCAAGTTGGGCTCTGTCTGTCGTCGCATTTATAGGATATTTTCTCATGCCTACTTCCATCACCGCCAGATATTTGACAAGTATGAGGTAGGTCTCCTCTGAACTGTCTTCATGGGTGCATAGATGAACTGCTGTCTGGTTTCAGGAGCAGAGTCTGCTGCTTCTGTGCACAGATATTTGTATGGTGTTGAGGTGGAAGGAGCAGCTGCTTCTGTCTCCCACTCAGCCATCAGCTTTTTAGAGCATTTTATCAGGATTTTGTTAGACAGACTGTCCTCTAGGGGGCGCTGCCGAGTATGGGACCGCTGAGCCACATTAGCCTGTTTCACAAACCCTCCAAGCTCAGTCAGAATTAAGTAATACAAGACAGCTGTTGTTCTGGTTCAGTTTAGGCCCTAAACTGATGGAACTGAAGCCGCTGCCTTCTAAGGTTCCTCAAACCTCTCCTACACAGATCGATCCTACAGTTACGCTGGATGTTAGATATTAACCTGACATCCAGCTGATCACAAACACAAACTTTTAAGAGTAATTTGCAACAGTAACAAGGATGTAAACCTGTCAACGTGATTTCATCTGACCACTTTGCTGATGTTTTGCGTCGTTCTTTCTGTGTCTCCAGAATGAAACATTCTTGTGTCACCGCTTCACACGCTTTGTAATGAAATACAACCTGATGTCGAAGGACAACCTGATTGTTCCCATCCTAGAGGAGGAGGTGCAGAACACCTCGTCAGCTGGAGAAAGCGAGGCCTAATGTGTGACTGCTGCCAATAAGGGAGATACAAGTATCAAGATCATTTCTCTCTCTCACACACACACACACACACACACACACACACACACACACACGTGCAGACTCTACACACTACAGTGTATTATAGCTCCTGTCTGGTAACACTGTCGTATTCGTCACCCTCGTCACCTGTGTGTGTCTTGACAGGAAGCTGCAGATAATGACGGTGTCATTGAGAGCCGCAGAGTCGTTTCTTTTCTCACTGAAATCCTTTATCTTCTTTGAGCAGCTGGATTTGCAAAAAGCTCTGTGACGTGTTGTTGATGAAGGCACACTCTGTATATACTGAACCCCCCCCCCCTTCCCCCCCACACACCTGTAATGAACTACTTCACTATCATATTTTCTGATGGTGCTTCACTCTGGTTGTGTTTTTTTTCTTCTTGCCTTGTTTGGGCATAACATAAATCACTAACTCGGCCTGCTGTGGGCATGTGAATTGTGATAGTGAACAAAGAAAAACCTTTAGCTTTGTTAGTGCGCTAGCTGTCATATTCTCTCTCTGTGGCCTCAGAAATGATGTTGGCCAACGCTGGTCCAGCTCTCACCTGTGTCTGAACCAGCCGGATACGCCTCTTTCCTCCACACGACACAAACAGAAAGGGTGTGACTGCGCTGCTGTAAGCCGGTTTTTACTGTTTTAGTTTGAGAAAATGTTGGACAAAAAAAGAGCTACTTTTAGGAATCGCAGCACAACCTCTGATCTTTTACCTGCTCCCTCTATTAAGTTATTTAGTGGGAGGACTCTAGTCAACTCAGCCTACTTTTTTTCTTAATAACTAATATGTTTTGTTACTGTTGACATTTTCAATGTCTGTTAATAAAAAAGACAGCTATTCATCTGGTTGTGTGAATATTTGGTGTGCTTGTTGATGCAGAGGGCCAGTAATTAGCAGATTTTCTGCACTTGACTACATTGTTTTTCTAGTAAGTTTAGGTTATTAATTGGGTTACATACAGTATATCACAAACACAGTGCATGCGTGTCTTATATTTATCAGAATCTGGTTAACCTTTGAGTTTTGGCTGCTCTGTAACACTCGGTAATGAAGTAATGAGACGAGACATCAGACCTTAAAAGTTTACTGTAAAAATACTGATAAAGGAAGCAGCATGTACAAGTAAAAGTACTGAGTAAATCCTGACGGGCGCATACACATGATCACTGAAACTATCAAGGAGATGCTTCCAGATGTTCACCCAAAGTAAAACATGCATTTACAATAAAGAAACCAGAGGGATTTAAAAAAGAAAAACAAAACATACATTATACAATATACAAAAGTCAAGCTGGTGACCTTGGTATCTCCAACATTTGCTCCCTGTCATGGCTCCATCATCCTCCTGCAGCTGCACATCCTTCCAGCCGGACAAAAATCTGAGTCTGCCTCTGCTGCAGAACTTCCTTTTCTGAAAACAAACATCCATTTGTTTCACTGGATGTTTATGTCTTTTGGTACCTTCTGAGTTGCGCGACTGGAGGGGAACTGACTTAGACAAAACACGAGCAAATAAAGGTACCAAAAACATGGCCGGCCGGCAAACAACAGAGACAGAAAAATCCTTCCACTGCAAGTGTTTGATAATCCACCCGTTCTGCCTGTGGACCAAAGAGTTTCATATCGTGGTAGTTACGTTTTTGTGGTGTTATTTGATTAAGCTATCAAAAATCAAAATGACGGAATATCTGAATAATATTAAATAAATAACTAAATCATGTAAGTTTGACCTACAAATGTCGTTAATAGCGATGTCTGTGAAATTGAAGTAGAACATTTAGATGACTCCATTCATCGAAAGGCTTCTCCTCTTCCTCCTCTTCCTCATGGGCTAATGATGCAGCAGGTAACCACATAGCTCCAGTTCCCACTTTTTTTGACCTACGCTCCCACAGTAGCCGACGCTACAGCCTCCTGACCAGTGCCGAGGGGAAAACGCTCCGTTTCAAGCGTTCCCTTCACTCTTCCATATATCTGCACAGGTGTGTTCGGGGAACACATCCCTCCCTCCACCGCACAAACCAACATCATTAGACACCAGCATTTTGTTACCAGCAACATGAAGAAGAGCTGAAGACGGGAGTTCTGCTCTTTGACCCCAGCTGTCAGTTCCATAACGTGCAGAAATCTGTCGTCTCCAGAAAGAATGTCAAAAAAAAAACGACGTCTGTTAAAAAAATCTCAGGGTGTCGTCAGTAAAAACATTGTGGAAAGTGCTGCAGCCTTCTAGGGTGAAGTCAGAAGGAAGGGGTGGCCTCACATACAGGTGACCTCAGACTTCCCCTCTTCCTGCTCCAGGCCGTTCTCATCCATGTAGGAGAGCACGCTGGGACAGCCTTCTCCCAACAGCGGGAAGCGTCCGCTGCTGCGCACCGCCAGGGACGGCTCACCTGGAGGGAGGGGGCCGCACAGGGCCCGGCTGACAGCACTGGACGCGTCGCTGTGCACCGACACCACCTGCACACGCCAACAGTCGGAAATCAGACGGTTGGAGAATTTAAAAGTGTTGTCAAAAGGCCTCATTTCCAGAGCCGGTCCCTCTGGACTCTACTCTCACCGGGTTGCTGGGCCTCCCAGCGGCCTGACTTCGGACCGGCCTCTGCAGAAACACCACCTGCTTTGTGGCCAAGTTGCCGTCACTGCAAAGAAAGGCTGCTGAGCGGGGCTGAAAGGCCGAGCAGCACCCCCCCCCCCAAAAAAAAGACTCACTTACCTGTCGTGTCTCATGATGGGGGTGGGCAGCACGCACGTGAGCAGCCAGCCAAACTCAGCCAGCGTGTGGAGGAGGGGTCCGTAGTCTGTCTTCATGTTGGCGCTCTGCAAGGAAAGGTCAGACTCAGCCATCATCGCAGGGGGGGGGGTCAGCGGGGCAAATGGACTCGCCGGCCCCTGGTTCAGACGGTCCCGCCATATATCTGCTCGGCTCGCCTGCACACTGCGCTACTTTCTTCAGAATGAGGCCGCGCATGTGCGAGCGCACGTCCAACCCCTTCACTGACCTCAATGACGGTCCACTGCTCTACAACTATGGTGTCGTTGGCAGGGGGAGCGGGGCTCCGCTCCTCGTACACAAACAGCCCCTCCAGCGATCGAGGCACCGGCTCGCCTGGGGAAACAGCGCAGGCAGCACTCCGTCAAATATCTGCACAGTCAGAGGAGCGCTGAGGACGCTGACATTACTGGTCATGTCCCAGTGTCAGGAGAGAGGAAAGGGGGGGAGGAGGGGCGAGGAGTGGGGGGCCCTGGCCCCAACAGGAAGCGGAGCATCTATTTTGATTACATGAGAAAGGATAATAAGGCCAGGCGAAGAGGAAAAAGCCCATAACTCTGCCTGAGGCTGCCTTTGTTACTCACATCCGTCACTTACATTCTTTAAAAATAGGACCAGCTTTTAATGTATGCATGGATTTTACCATAAAAGCGCTAAAATTACTATCCATGAAAATATAGCTGGGCTGCACGGAAATTGAAGTCGTCAGTGGGTTATTTTTAGGCGGGTCATTCCACAGAGTTTCTGTGTTTTCCCCAAACCGGAGGAACCACCTGCAGGCGCTACTCCCTTTACGAGCATCTCATAAAACTCCAGAAGCGCCTTCTAATGATGTAGCTGGCAGCTGTTTAACGATGAAGCAGACAGGAAGAGCTGCCATTGCTCCTCATTATGCACTTGTTCCTCATCTTTGCTATCAAAAGGGGACTGCGTTCAGACAGATATGGACATGCTGGCTACTAGCTTCGGCCCAACATCACACGAACCTTTAGGCGTGTCCCAGTAGACGAACGAGTCAACCAATGACCAGCCTTTGCCATAGTAGGCCGCGGTCAGCTCCAGCCAATCAGCTTCTAGGGCACTCACCACATGGCCCTTCCTGGAAACGCGCATGGACAGGGCTCCTTGGTGGTAGTGGCAGGCCAGGGAGTCCAGCGGAGCGCAGCCCGGAGGCCAGGAGTGGAAAAATACCAGCAGCTTCAAGTCTGGAGGCAGAGAGTCAACATGGCACTCGAACAGGACTGAAGGAGGAACAGCGAGTGGGAGTGGGCAGCAGTGGGCTCCTCACCGGGACTGTAGCTGCTCTCTTCCAGCTCCCTGTCCCTCGCTGGCATCCCCGGGGGGCTGCCCGAGGGGGAGCGACAGCCCCTCTTTGGACTGCTCAGCCTGCCGTTGGTGGTCCCGCTAGCCTGCTGGAGGACCGAGCCGATGAAACGAAGCCCACCCCGAGCGCTGCTGTTGACCTGTGAGAGGGAAGTGGGCCCGCGCAGAGCGGTGACACAGGACGCGGGCGTGATTTTAAATGTCAAGGTTTACATTTCCAGACGGAGGCGTAGCAAACACCACTGACCCTGTCGATGAGGGCTCTGACTGTGTCGCCTGTCAGAGACTCTCCAGGTAACATCCACTCCTCCACCCTCAACACCGGCACGCTGTGGCACACGGCTGCATGCTGCTTACTGAAAACACACACACGCACACGCACACGCACACAAGCACAGCAGTGGTTGTTTATGCGAGACCACCCCAGGCACACACTGTTCCAAACTGAATTCATTTCTTCCATCATAATGAATAGAACTGCCCACAAACAGGTCCAAGCAGAGAAAAGTTTGTTGCGCAACACCTATTAAGTCCTCTCAAACTTGAAAAAGTGAACTTGTACACGTGTGAACAGCAGGCGGGTCAAACAAATGTATAGATAAAGCAAAGATCCAAACCCAAATGGGTTTCAGCAGCTGGTCTGCTGGATTTGGATTTTAAACCTTCAACTAGAGAACATGAGCAATAGGCGTGCGTACCTGTGTCTGGGGCGGACCAGGACGGCCCGATACAGCAAGCTGAAGGGCAGGCAGCGAGTGCGACCCACAGACAGGATGATGGGGTGCAACGCCACCATGACGTAACCCTGGGTGTAGTAGGGCAGCAGGGCCTGGGGCAGCTCGGACAGGGAGGAAACATACTGCACTGTGGGGCGACTTCCTGCAGAGATGTACAGAAGTGCCACGTTTATGGGTACAGGGAGATTTATTTTAGTAATGAGCTAAAAATCCATTTTAAAAAAAGCTTTTCATTAACAAATATACTGTATTTGGAGGTGTAATTAGTGAACAGCGCGCTGACGCTGCAGACATCTTTGAGTTTGCTGCCCTCTTCTGGTGTCTTTTAATACTGTTCGGGTTTGGGTTTGAACCCAGCTGATTGAAGACTCACACACACGCATACGAGCAAAAACACACAAGTCATTGAAGTCTTGTTAAGAGAAGTGAGACACACCCTTCACCTTTCTTCAGTGAAAAGAAGGTAGTGGTGCTAGTTATTGCACCAGTATAGAGAACCAGACTCAAACATGAGAGAGATAAATACAAATGTGCACAAAGTAAACATTTGGACTAAAGATTTGGCCACCCCAGCACACAAAGTGGGACTTGTTTTATTAGGGACTGATTTCTGACAGAGTCAAAGTTTTCCGTTGTACACATGTTTACATATTTATGGATGTTTTTCTTCCCAGCATAACAAAAATACGTCAGAGATGTGAATAATAAGGATGGATGGGCTCCAACCCTAGGGAGGAATGGACGTCCAACCTCTAAATGTGGGATCTGATATTAACTGATAGTTCGGACTCTAATGAGCACTGGCTGTGTTTGGTGTCAGTCTGAGGCTGCTGATGTCAGGAAGCAGGAAGCAGGATCCACACTTCTATTTTCTTCTTGAAGTGTGCTGGCAGTGACACTCATTCACACACACACACACACACACACACACACACACACACACACAGAAAGAGAGAGAATTCCCAAAGACAACCCCCCACATTCTCATGGAAAAACACCCTGGAGACTTGCCTTCATTATGGGACCAGAACCTCGCTGAACCACCAAAGGAGGGGCTGCACTGGGACAGTTTACTGGCATTCCAGTGAGCCTGAACCCACTAAACACCAGGAAGGAATTTAAATGTAACCGTTTCAAAAATGGTGAATGAGAAACACAGGTTTTTCCTTTTCCATTTAGTGTATTTAAGGACTTTTTGCCTTCTAAAAATAAAACATGGATCACCGGACTGTCCCAACACAATTTAAACAGGACCGATGAATGAAACGCAAATTTAAATCACCATAAAAACCCATTTTGGAATCAACAGTCCCAAAAAGCCAGACTGTCCCCATAAAGACAGAGGCCCCAGTGCAGCCGCTGGGTCCCAGGATGTTGCTGTTGCACCGCGTGAAACCCTCCCTCAGCACGCTCACCGCCGCCGACCCTGACAGCCCTCCCACTCCGCCTCCGGCAGCTCACACAGTGAGGCCTCTGTTCAGGGCCGTGAGGGGGAATAAAAGAGGAGGGTGAAAAATAGAGTGAAGGACAGGAGGTGAAAACGGGGGGGTCAGTGACAACTGTGGATGTGCGAGCTGCAAAAGAAAGACGTGAGGGTGATGGAGGGAGACAGGAATGTTTTCTGTGTGTATGGGGCTCTTTTATTTCTCCAGCTTCCTCCCAAAATTCAACAATCAACTAGGAGATTGTAAAAGCTGCAGTTGCACCGAGCGGCGCTGCGGTTCAGCCCGAGACGTCCCGGTGCAACCTGGATGTGCGGCTGCACCTCTACTCTGGTGCACAGACTTTCATCTGTACGGGGATTGCACGTGCGTGCTCCTTAAGCAGCAGGATGTAAACACGAGCGGCGCCTCTTTGAGCTGTAAAACGAGGGTGGATCTCCGCCATCAGCTGTCCTCCCGTCTCTGAAAAGAGGCCTTGTTGCAGCGTGACACCCTTTATCCGGACTGTCTAGGTGACTCTGAGAGAGACGCAGTTTTAAAAATAAAATATCAGTCCTTCAACATATAGTCAAATCAACAAGTCTACAGGGAAAAAAAGTACATTTGGAAGTAAGTATAGAAGTGATTGTAGTCAGAGAGGACTCGGTCCAGGGCAACTGGCCAGGTCGACCTTTAAATCGCATCTAATTTCAATAATGGAAATACTGACTTTAATCTGAAATAATCCATCACACAGCCTTCAGTTCTCAGATTAAGCAGAGATTACAAAGAAGTGCGCTTAGATCCGGACGTAAAAGAGCCCAGGAGAGACAGATAGGTTCTCTCCTGTGCCTAGGACGGTGAGCAGGACCTCTTCTACTGCTCTGCTAAACCAGCTCGTATGTTAACATCAGGGATTCCCAGCAGCCAGCTGAAGAAGCCTCTTGGATAAGAGGATGAAACAGCTTCAAGAAACCTCAGAGACATGCACCTGACCTATTTCCAGATGAAGAGAAGACTCCTCTACTGTCTTCAGTTCTTTTTTCTGTCTGGCCAGTGATGAGTGCACATGATGAGCACATTAAACCCTATCTTCAACCACAGATCAGCTAACATTCTTCCATATTCCATCCTTTTCCTGTTAAGCATTGAACACACAATACTGGGAGAAAATTGGAATTTTTCAGTCATACTTTGAAGTGTGAATAATCAGGGTTAGTCACAGCTAGCCTGCGACTAATCTCTATAAAATCGGTAATAATTTGACGGCGCTAATGTGAACACCATGATTGTCAGTCCGCAGACGACGCCAGGGCCTCGCTTCTGTTATCTGAAATCTAGCACCTTCCTCTGCCGTTAATTCTCCAGCACAGGCACCATTTCCCTCCAAATAGGTCACAGTCAAAACTGTCTGAGGACCAGATGTGCAGATTACCCCAGAAAAATGGCAGCTCCGGCCATCTGAGATTACTACACATGTTCCAATTAGATTCCATATTACAGCAGGTAGGATTATTCTGAGGGGACAGTGCATTTGGCCTGTGTGTGTGTGTGTGTGTGTGTGTGTGTGTGTGTGTGCGTGAAGGGCCAGCAGCAAACGCAGGAAAAGCCCGTGCCTGACCCATTTTAAGAGCGGCTGATTGAACAGCCTTGTTGCTGGGAGACATGAGATAGTTGAACTTGTCACTTGCCGCCTGATTTCATTGCGACACATTGATGTAAACTAGTTTCCTAAGTCATGAATTAAGGTCATCTCAAACCCCGACAGGTAAAACGCTGACAAACACAGCACTATTCTCGAGCAAAATCCCAGCAGCCGCAGCCACAAGTGAGTTTTAAACTGCCTGAGGACGGAATCTTCAGAAAACAAAAACCAAAGTTCCACTGTGACCCTCCTTTGTTAATCTTTTGGTCCTGCTGGTGGTTTCATCTATGTTCTTCCAGGTGAAACTCCAGGCCTGTCACATCCTCATGCACTGCAGCAGTGACAGGGAGAGGGTTGATCTGTGGGGCAGCGGTCCGGGGCAGCCTCCTGCCTGGGGGCAGCACGGTGAGGACACCCACCCTCCCACTGACTTAAAGGCTCTGACATCCTCAGCAGAAGACAGTATAGTGTTGGGCTCGCTCACTGGGGAAGAACGGCCTGAATCTGGAGCAATAAATTACTGGATACGATCAGGTCTCAGTCCCCAGAACACCAAAACAATACAAAGATGTGATAATGTGCGGAATATTCCTGCTTGACAAATGTTAACAGCCACATCTGCTTTTACTTTATTGTGTAAGAAACATTTTTCTAACTTTGTGTAAATAGAACCACATAGTGGTTGGCCCGGCCCGGGCCTGTTTGGAGTTCACACAGCTCTCCTTAGAGGTGTGTTGTGATCTGCTGGTACTCTGGTTTCCTCCCACGGTCCAGAAACACACCAGGTTGACCAGACGTCCTGAACTGCCTCTGGGTGTGAGTGTGTGGATGGACGGTGACCTGTCAGGGGTGTATCCCTGCCTCTGGCCTGGTGGCTGCTGGGATGTGCTTCAGCTGAAGAATCAGTATGTGGCACAGAGGAAGGATGGATGGATGGATGGATGGATGGATGGATGGATGGATGGATGGATATTGTACACAGGCTGCAATGCTCAGCCCTTCGGCTGAAAAAGGGGAAGCACCCAAAGTGTCGTCCAGCCTAGAAGCTCTTGCATTACCAACTATTTGAGTGTATTAAAGTATTAGGAAATTGATTTCAGTCGCTTGTTCAGTTAATATTTCAGTGTTTGCCTTCAGTGGTGAATATTCCTGTCAGATGGGGTCGGGGGGGGAAACATGAAGCCTCACTGAAATACTTTGGTGAACTCGTCATCAGCTCAGATTTGTTTGTTTGCACTCATCTGTAGTCAATAAAGTCCCACTTGTGCTGGTTAGTGCAGCCTACCTTCCAAGCTGAAGTCCAGCAGCACGTACTCGTACACGGTGTCCGTCTTGGTCTCCACCTGCGCTCTCTTCAGCGTGGAGTAGATCTTCCCGGGGCTGCTGTCCTCTGGGTCCTCCAGCTTCCTCAACCCGCAGCCCATGCTGTCCGAGGCGCCGACAACCAGGCACTCAGCACCGGGGGAAAGAAGCGCGCTCCCCTCGCTCCCCTCTATTTCTCTCTTGGCACGCACGCGCGCGCACTGGCACGCACGCACGCAGACACACCGCTTTCTTTTCAGATTTACCGGCTCCGCTTCACTCCGCCGCGGTTAATCTCTTCCATACCAGTGCGCGAAAGGCAGCGCGAACCCCGCAGAGAAGATCTGAAGCCCCGAAGTAAATCCTGGAGGCAACCCCCGGCGAGGCTGAGCTCCAGAGGGCGCGGAGGAGCAGAAGGAAGAGCGTCCTGCCAGCAGGAAAGAAAAGTTTCCATCAGAATCAAGCTGGCGCAGGGAAATTCACCTTCCGCTCGACTTTCAGAATAAATGTCATCATCCGGCTCTGAGAGATGGGTTTTTAAAAATGTTCTTCAAATGCTAAATGGCTCCGCTGGCTACTGCTTTTTTTTCGCTTTACCAGCGAAACAATTTATCCAATATTTTAGCAGAACCTTTTCCATTTTGTTTATTGACCTTTATGAGTTACCTGTATAACAGTGAATTTCATTGCTCACTGCTAGAACATTCAGGGTTCTTTTATAATTCGTAAGAAGACATACTTCAAACATACATCACGCCTCTATTATGTAGGTGTCCATAATTTTGAATGATGATTTTGTTTTTATGTATATTCACACCCATTATAATAATAATGCGCTTGGAAGTGGAGATGATTAAAACTTGGTGCTATTTTCAACCTTGTGGCTAAATAAGCTCTGGTTGATCGCGCTGTTTGTTTTCTTTGCTGATGACGCCATCTAGTGTCGAGCAGGGTTGTAGTTCAGGGAGTCTCCTGATGTCTGCACTCAGGATCATTCATGCACACAAATCACAGAGGAAATCATTCATTCATGATAGAATGAGGTCTAAAATAATTATACCTGCACTTTATATGCTCCAAACCCGTCTTTGGTGAGGGTGCAGTAAGAACCTAGACAGAAACATTCCATCGTGATATACAAGTCTACATGATTATTTAGTAAATACATTAACGTAAAGAAAATATGTGTACAGCAGCATTTAAAGAGCTCATGAACTCAACTGAAGGCAGAGATTCTAAAATGAAGCAGGACATTGGCTGTAACCGCCCACCTGGAGAGATTTAAGAGTCCCACTGGAATTATTTAGAGGAAATTATGTTGAGCTTCCACGTATGGAACCAAAAACTTCCATATTTTCACAGTGTTGGAGGCTCATAGCTCCTTGCACAGTTGCAACAGTGTGACATGAGGCCCAGAGTTTCAGCACTCTGTGATGACTTCTTCTTCGGTGGTAAAAAAACCCCCAAAACATTCCTGACATGTCACACGTGTGTCCACACAGACCTGTAAGTGAATGTCTGCTCGTCCTAACACCATCTCTGTAAGTGCAGCCGGGTGAAGGTGAACTATCATTTAAACGTTGAAACCAAGCCGTAGTTCAGAAAATGTTCTTATTCAGTCTCTACAGGAGTCATTGAATTTGTTCTGATTTTGGCGAGCAAAACTGCTTTTGCTGATGCAAGAATTGCTATCTGTTCTGTGTACATAGACACATGTTAAGGAGAAAATATGCTTATAATTATGTGGCATAGTACAGATTCTTGGTGTGTGGGATAAACTGGATGAATAATTAATATTCCCCGTCTTTATTTTATCACTTTTCCACTGTTGTTAGTGTTCCTTTAAATAGCAACATATTTATTTCTCCTCTGCATGTGTAAACATATCTGATGTCCCACCAAGGTCAACGGAATAATGATGCTGAAAAGAACTTTAATCCCCTGTTATGTATTGTCAGTAGCTTACATAAGACTGATAATTTGTAGATTCCTTTCTTGCATGGTTGAAAAGTGTTTTATGATGTGGCTGAAGAGCTCTGTGGTCATTTGATTGGCACCTTGTTGTTTTTCATAAACAAACAGGTAATTTTATATTTCTACTCTTATTTCATATAGTTTGTGTTTGTTTTTTAATGAATCTTAAGAAGCACTGTGAATGTTTTGCATTTGAATTAAAAAAAAAATCTATAAATGTGTGTTCAACATTAAAGCACTGGATTTAATGTGGAGCCTGTATTTTTCCCCTTTAAATTTATGTAACGCTGGTATCCACTGGGTCAGTTAATAAAGCCAGAGATTTGGAGGCTGATTTAACTCAGACTAGCTGTGTTAGACCCAGTAATTGCAGTTTCTCACTAGTGGGTAATTCATTTTAGAGCTTGTTACCCCCCCCCCCCCCCCACCCAATTAGGTTTTCACTACTTACACAATAAATCTGGGTTTTAAAACGATCTCAGTGTAAAACAAAATGATCTTCCTCGTAAGACCACCGTTTTTTTTCTTCCAGGACAGTCTGGAGATAAACGTGAATGTGGTTCAGTGATCAGAATTAAAACAGAACCATGGAAATGGAAAACTCAGTGATGTCTACAGCTGGAAAGACGCTGTTGTTGTGACGCAGAACCTTCACATTCTGTTCTGGCTGTTCCTTCATTAACTCAAGACAAGCTTTTTTGGGCTTGTTTTTCTGCATGCTGCCACCACAGATACTGGCGGGGAGATGAGACTGCTAGGTTCCATACACCAATAGTCCACAGCAGCTGACCACATTCCACAGCTGTGTGGCTCAAGGTCTGAAGACACACACACACACACACACACACACACACACACACACACACACACACACACACACACACACACACACACACACACACACACACACACACACACACGCACACACACACAGGATTATAATGACACATTTCAGATTGATGTCTCAAAGTGCAGAATACAAACCCCGTGGCTTAAATATTGAGTATATATTCCCTTTTGCAGAATTCAATAAAGTTTTGCTGTCACCAGTTTGAAAGCTTTCTGTTTGAAGGAGCTAGACACTGACCTGTAGATCTGTTCGATCCGTTCTAATCATGTTTTGATTTGGTTAGTTTGGTAAGTGATTGATTATCTTGTTTGGTATGAAGATGACATCTGGTTTTCTTTTGTCCACAAACCGAAGGTACTACTTTGTTTTATTGTCCCGCCTCATCCCAGACGTCTCATCCAACCAGAACCTCGATTGACCTCCAAATCTTCTAACGCGCTCGTTCATTGGGCGCCTTGCACGTCAATCATAATTTAGTCAGCGTGTGGGCGTGGTTTGTGAAAGGGGCGGAGGAAGTGTTGCAGAGTTAGAAACAGTGAATCTGTCACTTGTGTTCTCTGTTGTCGACCCAAGTCTCCTGTCGTTCCAGTGCGTAAGAACCGAGCTGGTTGTTGCGTTCGTGGTCCGTGAGCCCGCAGAGGATCCGCCAACACCTTCTTTTTTTCACCGGACGCAGCGGCGTTGGGAGCTTGGCCCTTCGCTCCACTTTCACAGCGATGTGTTTGCGAGGAGAAAGAGACGGCTCGCAGCTCCTAGTTCAACGTAGGGTTCAATTCTGACTGATTTGACACAAAGAGCGCTCTTCCATCGTCGGTTCGCCGCGTACTCGCACCTTTTTACGCGTTTTCAACTGCAAACTGAGCCTCATTTAGGTCGGAGGCGGCCAGTACCAAGATCGATCAGTACTTGTTGCGCGCATCCGGGGAGCGCACTACTCCGGTGTTCCTCCGTCATACCTGCCTGAGATGCTCTGATTCTAACAGGGGGTTTTTCGGTGGAATTCGGCGGACTTTGATAAGGGGAGATCTGGCTTGGTTAAAAAGAATAAACTAAAAAGAATTAAACAAATGAAATGGAGTCCTGAGAAGAGACACATCTGTTGAACGCGTTCCTCCTGTAAATGGCACCGGCGCACATCAACTTTAGTGGAGTGATCAGTTCCTGCTCTTTTGTTATTTAAATCCCGCTCCTCATCATGTCTGAGCGCGACGCGTCTGCAGACGGGCTGTGTAGCGACGCAGCGCCGGACTACATCCCGCCGAGAGCGTCCCGCGGCCGGCGGAGCGGCGTCATCCTCCCCGCTGGTGGTCAGGACACCGACACCTTCCTCCAGGACTCGGTGAAGGCGGCGCCCCGCCGAAGCAGCATCATTAAGGTAAAGTCCTCCCGAAATGCTTTAACAATTGTTTCTAATTGAGAGTGAAGGAATTGGGCCTAGAATTTACCGAGAGCAACGAGATATGTGACACCACATTTATGATCCTACTCATCGTCTGTGGGGAAGGTCTGAAAGAAGCAGCAAGGGGCTTAAATGATGAATGTTTGCGCTGACAAGTTGGCGATGGTGCGCAGAATGCGCGCCGCGTCTTTCACAACCGCGTGGTTTTTGACGCACGGGTGACAGCCGTACGACGTGTGTGCGCAATTTCACATTCCTTCCGTATTTCTGTTCAAGAAGCCACGGCACATTCTCAGATATGACCCAGTGTCAACAGCAACCATCACAAGCGTGACGTCTTTGAGCCTGCTTAAGAAGATCTGCTGCAAGATTCAGTGAATAAAGACCCGTCAGATTCAAAGCGCGTCTCTTTCTGTCATCATATTGCAATTTGAAACCTTTTTTGCATTAACTTTTTTTGGGGAAAAAATGGAAATACTACGTTTTATACCGCTATATATGACATACAGTATTTCTCTGGTAAAGTAATTCCTTTCATATATAAATTAGCGTAGCAGATAAAAAACCAGATTGTGTCATAAAACAAGTAAAGCTGACCTTTCCTACTCATCATCACTAAAAAACCCATCCTATAGATGGGCAGCAGAAGTCATTCTACATAGACATGTGTCCTATATGAGTTCCAACATAGGCTAAAGAGGCTGAGGCCCAGGTCTGGGTGTGGCTGGTCCACTGGATGCTTCATTCTGTGTTTCATACCCAGTGGGGTGCTTTCCTCTGCGTTATTTACACTAGATG
>BJFM01001015.1:107482-172508 GCA_016586285.1 Arothron firmamentum
CAAACCTGTAGCTGTGGATGTCTGAAAGACTGTATCACATGAATTCCAATAAACTGATACTTTTATGAGCAAAATCTGAAATGCAATATTTACTTTCAATGGCTGATATTGTTTGGCATCTTTTACAGTTACAGTTAAAAAAAATTGAATAATTCTCTCCACCCAGTCTGGATGCGTTGGCCTTGACTGGATTTGTAGCTAACTGGTTAACTTTAACTAAGAATGTTTTAGAATGCTCATCTAGAGTGGGAGTCTGGATGTCTGAGTAATTAAGTTTGTGAGTGTGACTTTTTCATATTTTCAATTAGCTCCTCAGATTCTCTGAATTGGGATTACTTAAATTATTTGCCATAGCCTGTGAAATCTTATGCATTGAGAACTAGCTTTCATAAAGGCTTGCCTCTTTCTGCTCCCTCTCCTGTGAAGCACTGAGTCTATTGAGGAAGCCTCTGTATAATATTCTTGTCTTCTCATGCAAGTTTTTCTTCTTTTCTTTCTCCATCTGTGAGACTGTACTGGAGAAAATGATCATATCAGAGCTAGACTGTAGATTTAAGAACAAGCTGTAGAGATAGGGCTGCAGAGGAAATTGGGTTGTGGATTAGGACTGATTGATGCTCTTTTAGACCGAACAGAGTGATGCATTAAAGGCTTTGTGCGGATGTGGCTATAGTGTCCTGGATGACATCTCATGACCCCTGCACAGAAATGTCAAAGTCACTGTTAAATTTTGCTCAAACACAACATGCGTGCACACACACATTGGATTAATACCGAGCCATGGTCACAAATGCCAGGCCATCCCATCAGGAAGGACCACGACTGACCTCACCCAGCTCGGTCCGCATAAATACCCACTGACCTGCTTTCTCTAAGCTCGTCTGTCCAGCCCCTTTATGATCAACTTTAAAAAAAAAAAAAAAAAAAAAAAGTCATTATGTGGGACAGCTGTGTGAACAAACAACTTTTATTGGAAACTCGGTCCTCGTGGCCTTTCTTCGCCTGCCTTTGTGTTGGGAATACTGGTATTGGAAATCAATAAATGTTTGTGGATAGAAAAGACATTTCTTTCTGTTTTTTTTTTTTTTTTTTGTCTTGAAATTTAGGTTACAGATAATAATTTATTTTGCTACAGACACTGCGACATACCACAGGAGAGTGCTGAGCACAGAGCTAAGTTTAGATCGAGAGCAGTGTCTAATGAGGCTTCACACCAGTCTCCAGAGCTCCCCAGCAACACCTCCAGAGCTAAACTGGTCTGTGATATGTAGCTTTCACATCCCTAGGCAGGAACTACTTCAAGATATCACCCAAAAGGCCGGCTAAACATTTATACAAATCGTTCTCAACTACCTCAGATGATGCAGATGTGAATGGTGGCATGCTGGCCAAAAGCGCTAACATATTTGCTCGTCCTGTTTTGTTGTCTGTGGAATCGTTTTTCTGTTGCTCATCATCTCTCATCTCTCTTGTCATGTATTTTTTTGACCAAAAGTCATTTGGAGTCAGATTAATCAGGAAGGATGGTGCCGTGTGTGACTTTCTCTCTGTGGGCAGCCATGCATTCGGAGCTCACTTTCCTGACAGCGAGTCAGACAGTGTAACAGTCATTCAGCCACAAACCATTTAGACTCCTGACAGCTCTGATCTGCAGTCCAGCGCTGCCTCGCTCCCACCCCCATGTCCCTGACACTCGGGCCTTATTTGATTCTCTGTCTGCGATTTGGCAACATCTTGTCGCACAAGTGAGGAAAATCTGTTGCAAAGGTGTGTTAGGAAAGATGTGGTGCTGCAATGTCTGCTGGGAGGCCTGCTGAGCGTCTGTTCCTGCCCTGGCTCCGGGTCCGTTTGCGTTTCCCTCAGACCACGCCTGGTCCAGCTGCATTTCCAGCTTCCCTGGGAAGGTTAGAGGAAAGTTGACTACATTCCAAGACGGACGCTACGAGCCAAGCCATTTGGTCGTGTCTTTGTGTCATTCAATTATTTGTGCCAGTAGTTCACCAGCGTAACTCTTTGCTGCTTTCCCTGGCCAAACCGTCCACCATCATGGACAGCACCTCCCCTCCTCTGCATCAGACTGTGGGGGCCTTAAGCAGCTGCTTTAGTGAAAGACTCAGACGCCCGAGGGGTGAGAAGGAGCGCTTCCGCAGGTCCTTCATCCCAAACAAAATCTGTAACAAACATATCCCATATCACTGTCGGACTGATGTTTACTGATGTTTCACCATCGCAATTATGTTTCCTGATGTCCTATCTATGCACTTTATCGTCTTTTTTCATGCCACTCGATCACTGTGGGATCAATAAAAATCTTATTATTACTCTTCTTATTATTCTGAATGCAAACTATCCAGAACCATGACAACGCAACCAATATTTTACGTGCTGGAGCCATTCAAGCAGAGTCTATGTGACATCATTTCTTTTATTATGTCGTGACCTTTAAACATCCGCCGTTGTGTTTTTCCAGGATCCCTCAGTGCAGAAGGTGGGAGGAGGCAGGAAGAAGACAGTGTCCTTCAGCAGTATGCCCTCTGAGAAGAAGGTAGATGAATCGGGTGCTAACCTGATTAACAAATGTGGGATGGTTGTGTTAATGAGTTGCTCTGTTTCAGGTGAGCAGTGCAGCGGACTGCTTGGCCTTTATGCAGGGTGGATGTGAACTGAAGAAGATTCGCCCCAATTCCAGGGTCTACTGCCGTTTCTACACGTTAGACCCGGACCTGTCCTGCCTACGCTGGGAGCCGTCCAAGAAAGACGGAGAGCGAGCTCGCCTGGACGTGTCCAGCATCAGAGAGGTTCGCACTGGGAAGAGCACCGAGACCTTCCTCCACAACGGCCTTCTCTCTGAACAGCTGGCTGAGGAAGCGGCCTTCTCCATCATCCATGGGGATGACTACCAGGTGCTGTGGCGCTGATACAGAAATTCAGATCTCATCTTTTGTTCCTCACTTCTTCATTATCCTCAAACGTGTGTTTGTCATGTTCTGTCTTTCCTCACAGTCTCTGGACTTGGTGGCCTTCTCAGCAGATGTGGCGAACATCTGGGTGACGGGCCTGCGCTATCTGTTGGCACACCCCTCCATCGTCGGTGGCGGCGTTGGGGGTGGTGGAGTGTTCAGCGAAGGAGGGCTGGTGGTCGAAGGCAGCCTGGGTGGGAAGATGAGGAGCGATTGGCTGTCAGCAGAGTTCGCCCAGGTGGATGAAGATGGCTACGGTATCGTGTCCGAGGACGTGGCCGTGACCACCATCTGTAAACTGTGTCCGGGTATCAAAGAAGCCAAGGTGAGGGAGGAATCCCATCATTCCTTTTATCGCAGGCATGGAAGAAAAGCTGAAACTGGTCGTGTCGGATGCTTTTTTTGAGTCCTCTGTGATTGAAGTGGCGTGGATCTGTTTTTTTCCTAACAGCAGAAGTCGGCCTGATGTTTCTGACCGCGTTGTGAGTGATGTTTCAGGAGGATGGATTTGCCGCGGTAACTGCAGGCAGATTTGTCCTTTTGTCTGTGACCTTCTTCAGTTTTAGCTGCTTCATGTCTTCTGTCATTTGACGAATCTGATGTTGCCACAGAAGGACACCGAAACAGTCCCATGATGATGACTTGTCCTCTTCAGAGGAAAATCAGCTGTTGTCTTCATACATTATATAATTATGGAATAATCGTATATTCTGTATGTCCTCCCCAAGTTTATGTCTTTCAATAATCTTTCAATCATTTAAGTCCCCGTCTCTAAAAAGTCTAATTGAATCACTGCTTGGGACAGTCTGACTTTCCTGCTTCTGAATGTCACAGTGTCATTCATGTTGTGAATAAATCCTCTTAACATTCAAGAAGGTCTATGATGGTATCCTTAGCTACATTTTAGGCAGCTGGTATTTATTTCTGATGTCTGATGTCCTTTAGCCTTAGATCAGGGATGTCCAGACTGTTCCACCAAGGGCCGCTTGGCTGCAGGTTTTCGTTCCAACCAATCAAGTGCACACAGTTTGAGCAATCAGCTGTCTGCAGACTCGGATCAGTTGCTGTTGCTTGATTGGAACGAGAACCTGCAGCCGCACGGCCCTTTGTGGAATAGTCTGGACATCCCTGCCTTAAATGAACTCTAAGATGAGGGTGTCGCTATCAAATTAAAGGGTGTCTTTATCACTCAGAGTTTAGCTTTTATTTAACAGAGGATTTGACACACTAGCTGGAGAGATAATTGTGAATTAAATTTATATCTATAGCAAAATTTCAATCTTTGAAAATGTCTCTGCAGGTACGTCTGCGCTTTAAGGAGATCCAAAGGAGCAAGGAGAAGCTGACCTCCCATGTGACCTGTGAGGAGTTCCAGGAGGCCTACTGTGAACTCTGTACCCGGCCTGACGTCTACTTTTTATTGGTACAACTATCAAAGGACCGTGAGTGCCTGGACCCTCAGGATCTTCGTCTTTTCCTCGAGACAGAGCAGGGTTTGTCCCTGGTAACCACCGAAGGCTGTTGGGAGCTGCTGAGGCGGTACGAGCCCTCAGCCCAGGCCAGGGAGAAGGGGCTGCTGGGTCTGGATGGGCTCACCCGCTACCTGCAGTCTTCAGAGTGTCACCTGTTTGACCCAGAGCACCTGGAGGTTTGTCAGGACATGACCATGCCTCTGTCGCACTACTACATCAGGTATTTAAATGCTTTTTTTCCCCAAGTGGCGCTTCTGTCCAGCATAGTACTACAATCACTGTATTACCACTGTGAAAATGTTGTGCTAAGATTGTCTCTAACATCACAGATTCGCTGATGTTACTGCAGTCTAACAGAATGGTATTTGCACTCTGTAAGTTGTGCTGAGGTTCCTGGTTTTACTTGCAGCACCTCGTACCGCTCCTACCTGCTGGATGATCAGGTCCACGGCAGAGCCGACCTCGGGGGCTTGATCAAGGCTCTGCAGTCTGGCTGCCGCTGTGTGGAGCTGGGAGTGACTGACGGCCCAGAGGGAGAGCCTCTCCTCGGGGTCGACTATGGACCAGATATCTCCCGCCAACACCACCACCACCATCATCACCACCACCACCACCACCACCACCACCACCATCAACAACACACACCCATCACCATCCGATCTGCTCTGGAAGTTATCAACAAGTATGCCTTTCTGGCCTCTCAGTACCCGCTGCTGGTCTACCTGTGCCATCGCTGCTCTCCTGCCCAGCAGCGCACAATGGCCCAGCACCTGAAGAAGGTTTTTGGTTCCCGCCTTTACACCCCGGAAGCTCTTCCTGTCAGCCTGGGAGGGCGAGCCACGACCCTACCCACACCGGAGCAGCTGAAGGGTCGCGTTCTGTTAGTGGGGAAAAAGCTCTCCCCCGACCAGGACAGTTCTGAGGGGGAGGTGTCGGAGGAGGAAGAGGAAATTGGCGGAGGCGGGACTCTGGCGGGCAGGCGAATGACCATTCCAGGTGAGGAGGATCTGGGTGTGGTTTTGGTCGTGCCCCCGCCCTCTCAGCCCAGGAAGCTCCGCCTCCACAAAGAGTTATCAGACCTGGTGGCCATCGCGCGCACGGCCAGCCGCAGCTTCTACGCTCAGAGAGCCAATCAGAGACTGGCCCAGCAGCACTCGCCGCCAAGCAGCCCCTCATCCCCCGGCACGCCCATGCTTACCGAGCCCCCTTACTGGACGCTGTGCTCCTTGGGAGAAGGGGAAGCCGGCCGTCTGACCACCGAGAGCCCTGAAGACCTGGTCATGTTCACCAAGCGCACGCTGACCAGGGTCCGGCCCAGCTCAGTGCGTCTAGACTCCAGTAACCCCAACCCTCAAGGGTACTGGAAGGGAGGGCTCCAGCTCGTGGCCTTGAACCAGCAGACCCCTGGCGCCATGCTTGACATTAATAGAGGTCGTTTCTCCCAGAACGGTGGGTGTGGCTATGTCCTCCGACCAGCTGTGATGAGGGACGAGGTGTCGTATTTCAGTGCCCACACGCAGGGCTGCGTGCCAGGAGTGCCCCCCCAAACTCTCCGGATTAAGGTCTCACATTCAATATTACATTTAAAGCCAACGTACTCAGACTGTACTACAAAAAAAATACTGTTCAGCACACTTACTGCTGCTCCATCGTTGGTGCAGGTCATCAGCGCCCACAGCCTGCCAAAGCCCATCGGCTCGGGCGCGAAGGGGGAGGTTATTGATCCCTATGTGGTTCTGGAGCTGCACGGCGTGCCGGCAGACTGCGCTGAACAGCGGACTCGCACCGCTGCTCAGAACCTGGACGACCCACTGTTTGATGAGACGTTTGAATTTCAGGTAAGGACAACAGCTCACACGGCCGACAAGTGGAATTAGCCTTCACCGATGCAAAGTGCTTTTTAAACATCAAAAACCAACCAACAGTGAACGCTTCCTCATCATTCCTTTCACACACGATCACACACACACATGTACACCATATTGCTGGCAATAGTGCATTTTATTCCCCAGGGTTTGTTCTGTGTGTTCTTTGCTTTGTTAGTTCATACCAGCCTCACATTCAAACCTTTAGGGCAAATTGAGAAGGAGAAGCACAATCTCAGTTGATTTCTTTCATATGTGCAGAACCTCAAGGAAGAGAGAGCATTAAGACATGCAGTGTGATGTCTGGGCTTGTGTTCGCAGCCAGATTAGCGCAGGCCAAATGTAATATTCCACCAGAATTTCTCCTCTGAGGTGATCACGGTTCTGAATGTGTGTAATTAGCATATTGTGCTTGAGTGACCTCATTAATGACAAGCGGTGTTTAAAAATCTTGAAACTCAAATGGACTTGGTTCTTTTGAAGCTTATGCAGGTTTTAACCCAGATTCAGCCCATGTGCATCCACAGATAAAACAGGTGTAGAAGCGCATGTTTTCATGCATTTGCGTGTGCGCGGAGTGCAGCATGAGTGTTGGCCAGCTTCCCTGACGTCTGCTCTTCAGGTGAACATGCCGGAGCTGGCCCTGCTGCGCTTCGTGGTTTTGGACGACGACTACATCGGAGATGATTTCATTGGCCAGCACACTGTGCCGTTTGAGTGCCTTCAGCCCGGCTACCGCAGCGTGCCCCTGCTCGGCATGGCCGGGGACCTGCTTCCCCACAGCAGCCTCTTTGTCCACGTGGCGATCACCAACCGGCGCGGAGGCGGGAAGGCCCAGCGGCGAGGTCTGTCGGTGAGGAGGGTGGGGAAGCGAGGCCGGGAGTACGTCACCCTGAGGCACACCAGCATCAAGGTGGTGGACGAGGCTTTCAAACCAGCTGGCGTCCAACTGAAAGAGGCGACGGACCTGCGGGAGGACGCTCAGGTGAGACCATGAGTCTGGTGGCGGGACCTGTTTGCCCTCTACATGTTAGATCTGGCAACGAAGCAAAAACATCAGTGTGTGAAAATCACCATCCAGATATTTTACTGCTGGTGTTTTAATTAAAAATGTGCTTAAACTGAATCTGACTTTAACTGAATTACAAAGCTGTTGATGTAACTGTCAAGACGGACGAACAAAAGGATGTTGTTGTTGTTCAGTGGCGGCTGGTGGCCAAAATTGATCGAGTGGGAGAAAAAAGAAATTATAGACATAGAATAGTTCAAGTAAAAGTAACATTCTCTCTTGCTCTCGCTCTCGCTCTAACTCTCTCCCTCTCTCTCTCTCACACACACACACACACATGCAGGCACATTTACATCCCATTTGACAAATTTTCACTGACAGAATGACTGGATGACGTACACAACACCGATCCATGACGATTCACCTCATTCATGTTAGCACTCACTGCTTTTCCTATTTTTTGATACGGTTTTTGGACTAAAAACAGTCCAAAAGACAAGAAAATCATGCTGCTGATTGGTCAGAACCGCCCGGCCTGTGGGCCGAATGAAGGCAGCCCAAATGGACAGCAAATGGTGAGGGCAGGACATGACTCTGTCAATCATTTACACCTGGAAAAAAAATAAAGACAGATTTTATGCATTTGGGCTGCGTACAGTTAGCCCATTCAGAGATACCCTGTTTATCTTTCATTATTTGGTGGTGCCGTTGCCACTTTAGGTTTCTCTAAAACCGATCTTTTGTATGTTTGGACAATAACTTTCTCATATTTATTGCGTAACATAAGGAGGGCTTAGCCTATCAGTACCAGCCGTCCCTGTGCTTGCTCTTATCCCTCACCGGAGCAGATGAAGCTGGTCTTGTTTTCCTCCTCACCTTGTCTTGTCTTCACTCTCCAGAGCGCCACTAGCAGCTTCAAGGAGCAGTGTGGGCTCCCCACAGTGACCAAACTGAAGCAGTGCATCCAGAGCCTGGCCACAAGGCTGCAGACCCCCGAGGGCGCCGTAGGGGCCACAATGGTGCTGAGGGAGGGCTACCCGTTCCTGGAGCCTGTGGTCAGCCTCGCGGAGGTCACACGCAAACTTGTCACTGCCTATAACACGGTCAGTATGAAATGAAGAGGTAAACCTCTGCGTTTGTCATCTGTGTCTTACTTGATGTACAAATTTAGAACACATTTACACAGAGAAAATATCATGTATGTTGCTAAGATCCTCTTTGTAGGTAAAAGGTTATTTCTGTTTGTGAATAAAAAGTGACTACATTACCCACAATCCAAATGTTTCACTTAGATAAACTAAGGAAGCGACTTTTTTGAAGTCAGGATGGCTTTGATTGATTGAAAGTTGGACTTCCAGGGAAAATGTGACTGTTATCCACCCTGCTGGGGTCCACATCGGCCCTGAAAAACACACCTCTTCTGTCCTGTTCTGCAGATGATCACCACCCAGAAACAGCTGATCGAGAATGCAGACGCTGTCCAGGAGAAGATCGCTCAGGTGCAAAGAGAAGGTATGCTCCTTATTTGTTGAACGGGCACACTGTCCAAACAGTGTGTGTATGTGTCAATAATAATCTGTGTTGGACTGTTTAGTATTTCAGAAGCCTGCTTAGCTCCCAGCGTAAATATGAAACAGTTCTTTGGTAAATGAACAACAAACAAACCCTCTCACCTGATCACATGACTCTCGTGAAGCTTGTGAGTGGCTGAGGCCCGTTTGGACCGATGCTGACCTGTTGCTTCCGTCTGCTTCCTTCAGGAATGGACTTTCACGAGGATCTGTCTCGACTCGGGGAGAAGGAGGGACTGAAGGGACGCAAGCTGAGCAAAGCCGTGGAGAGTTTCACCTGGAACATCACCGTTCTCAAGGTACCGTGCCGGCAGCCCGCCGTAGTTCTGGGATCAGTTTGACACGAGCAGCGTAAAAAACACAGAAACAAGTAACTACAGATCATATTATCAGGGAAATTTAACGATTAGGATTTTTTTTTTATCATTGATATTAGTATTTTGCTGCTGGCATCACGATTTCACTGAAATTCTAAATTATTTGATGACAATGTTCATTACTTTTGCTTCACTTGAATTATCTACAGTAGATGGAAACACAGATAATTTGAATGTCTGCAAAGATATAGAATAAAACAAGTTAGTTATTTCATAATAAATAATAACACATCATAGATCAACAGTCGGTCCGATGGTGTGTGTGTGTGTGTGTGTGTGTGTGTGTGTGTGTGTGTGTGTGTGTGTGTGTGGTTTTGGTTGCAGGGTCAGAGTGATCTGCTACGGGGGGCTAAGATGGACTCCCTGGACTCCTTGAGGCAGCTGGCTCTGGCCTGTGAGGCCTGTGGACTCACCTCCTGCTCTTCGTCCAACTCCTCATCCTCCGCCTTCTCAGCAGAGCAGTACTACTCCTCCCAGCCCCTGCCCGGCCGCCGGAGCAGCTCGCACGGCAACGGGCGCGTCTGACGCGTCAGCCGGTGTGAATGTAGAACAGCAGATGGAGGAGCTCACAACGTGAATGTGTGTTGATAAAGTTGTGTGTTATTTTTTGGTCGTACTGAGTTAATGAAGGACGGAGACGACTGACCCGCTTTGATGCTCTCCTCATGGATTCTTGTTGATGTGCAAAAGGAAACCTGCTCAGAGATGGAACACGCAGAAAGAGGGACAAACAGGGAATATGACGGCATTCAGTTACATGAGAGGGATTTACAGGAAGGTGCAGATCCAATATTTACATTTTCTGATTCTCTGCAGAATCTCTCCTTTTTTTTGGCAAGTCAACAAATACTCCAAAGATTACTACTCTGTGTGAGATAAATTAATATTAAGGATTTTCTCAGTCTCATTGTCATGGAATAGAAATAGAATTCATTTTTCCAGTGAGACGCTTTTCTAAAAAGTCTAACCAAAGAGCGTCAAGAACAGAATTCTGGTGGATTGGAGTAATATGATGTTTACTTCTTAAATCTAATTTCTGTAGTACTTCTGTTTTCTTTTACATTAAAACTACCAATAGCAGGATTTCGGGAGCAACACGCTTCCTTCTGCAAGGGGAAGAAATCAAAATCCAGTTGTAGATTTGGGCTGTTTAACCAGAAGATGTAAAAATAACCCCTGTTGTCCTGATGAGAAACACAGACGCAGACACACCTCTGCTGACATTTGGAGCTGAAACGTGAGGAATGTTGTGGTAACTGGAGTCGAGCAATGATACTGTAGTACGTTTGGATCACATAACTGCCACCTGTATGTAGGGTAGTGTGTGTGTGTGTGTGTGTGTGTGCATATGCGTGTGTGTGTGTGTGAAAGAGAAGAGTGAGTGACAGAGAGAAAGAAGAGATTTGTTTGTGCTTCTGTTAATGTAGCGAGAAGACGACGTGGGCCTGATGAACAAACCTTTAGTTTACGTTTGAACGATCAGAGGTGATAGAAGAGCAGAACTGACAGGTCTTTAATGGCTGAACATGCACAAGAATATTCCTTGGTGATGTGCTGTCTTTGCTCTTGGTGCAGGAAGATGATTTTTGGCAGCCTGACTCAAGTCACGACTACCTTTCATACTCAAACTTCTTGTAACTATGGAGCTATGACTGGTAGGGAGATAATATATTGCTACGACTCTTTTGTCGTGTTCACTGTAAAGATTGTCCAGAAATGCTTTGGTGTCATTGTCCATCTTACAGAAATATGGATTTAAAGTCCATGTGAGGTTAGCATCCAATTCAGATAGTACATTTAGATTGATTTAACCCAATAATACATATTATGGCTGTATTTACTCATCATAGTCCATCACTTTTGACTGTCCTTTACAGACTTGGTGTCCGTTAACTTCCAGGTTTTTTTGTGCTGTGAGTAACCAAAACTGAATTCTCACAATAATTGTATTTTAATCTCAAAAGTAGAAGTACACCGTATATGTACACACTTCACTGTGGGCCAAATACATGCTAGGATATCCCAATTGCATTAATATAAATTTGGCCTGCTGTTTTTCCTGGTAGGACAGGATGGGTGTGAACCTGAGATATTCCCGTGCATTTCCTGTCGGTTGTTGTCTGAGTGTGATGTGGAATTAAGGTTGTCATCAGCTGGGATGTTCACCTGTGGAGCTTTATAATTGCCTGTGAGCAGCAGATGGGCTGACAGCACCTGCTGTTTTCATCCTATTAATAACAGTCTCTACAGTTCTGCTCTGTGTGCGCGTGTGTGCTTCTCCTGCACACACACACACACACACACACACACTGGATTTGATGATGCAACATCTTACATCCCCAATGGCTGCTTTTCTATTGACCACATCTCTCTGGAATTCTCTGATTCTTGAGTCCAGGCAGATCAGAACTTATATTTAATCACTGCAGGTTGAAAATTCATCTCTCTTGCTTAAATATATGTTTTTCACTCCTCCACGCTGAAGCTGTGACTCTCAATGATCACTGATACTTAAGGTGAAGGTTTGAAATGTAAATTTCGAGTATCTTAAACTACAAATGTGCTTGGTTACATTTCGTTCGTGCTCATAGGCGGGGTGGTGTGGGCTGACTGTAGGTGTCTTCATGAATGATGGATGAGGAACAGTAAAACAAACCTCAGTATTATGTTCAGGGGAAGCAGGTTGACGGTCACAGCCTTTACCTCCATACATCTACACACATATGGGTCAGGTTCAAGTAATTAGAGGAGATGTAGTTAACACAGAAGCGCTGTCTCAGATCTGGACATGAACGCAGAAATGTGAGTGGCAGCTGCGGCGGTGGAGGGCGCCCTCTGGCGGTAGACACGCATATGCAAAACTGAATCAGAAGAACTACAACTGTTGTGGAACGTCTTAAGATTTACACTCAGACTTTTGAGAAACATTTTTAATTCTTAAATAACTGAACACATTCCAATAAATATTGTGGCCCTAATTTTTGATACTCCAATATTTTGACTTACTCCAGCAGTATTCTTACGGACAACTTTTACGAAGGAAATTTAGAAAACTTATTTATTTTTTTGATCAAGTATGACTATATAAACATTTTTACAAAATTTAGTAATTTAATTAATTTATTTAGGCTATATCGTTATAAAAAATGTTTTTTTTGGGGGGGGAGACCGTAAGTGGTGTGACTGCTGTACAGCCCTGCAGCGTGTCCAGGGGACGTGGTGGACTGATGTCACTGGTACCTCTTCTTCTCTGTCGTAACCCGGCTACAGTGCCTGTCTCTGTAGACCACAGGTCCAAACAGTTGTCAGGTGTTTGTTCTGGTCTTTGACACTGTGAGAAACGTGTGTAAAGCTTGCTGTACCGGCTGTGGCGGCTGCACTAATCATCTTGTTTCTCTTCTTATACTCAATGTTTCTCAGTGTCAACTAAAAAAAAAATGTAAAAAAATAGTGTATTATTTTTATTATTAAAATGCTGTTTTCTATCTAATATGTTCAGAAATATGAGTATGTATTCCTGATTAATAAATTCTTTTTCCTGACCAAACTCTAGCCCATTCCTCCTCTTTCTGCCCCATCTCTCCTCCTCCTCCTCCCAGCAGGACCAAGCTCCTGCTCAAGGTTTCTGCCTGTTAAGAGTATTTCCCTGCTACTGTCACAAGAAAGTGTGAAGTACTTAATTCAGTCCGACCTTTATCTCCCTTAAAATATCCAGGTTCCTCTCAGCCCTGCTGCCTCTCAACTGCCGGCAGGTGTGAGTGCCTTGAAAAAGAACTAAAAGTGACTTGTTTAATAATATCATCTTTAAGTATTAATCTTTTAATAGTTGCATAATCTCTGTACATTTACAAACTTTCAATTACATAAATTAGTTGGTTTAGCAAAATATAATAAGACTCAATGATTTTCCAATGCTATAAAATAAACTGCATAATGATGATAATACTGAAGCAAAGTTTCAGAAAGCATTAAAAAATGTGAATGAAAGTTTGGCTCTTGTGCAATGGGCCGGGTCATCATGTTGGTCCAAATTCAAACATTTCTACCTTGAGGTCTCAGATGAAGAGAATCACTCTTAAATCCAGGACCTTGTCAAAGGTTGCAGAGGAGGTCCAGGCAAGGGTTACAGAGGTGTCTGTGCTTCTCAGCAGTTGATGCCCAGACCGGTCCAGTGGTCAGGTACCATCAGGAAGTACTTGTCCATGGCTTCACAGAACCGAGCTCGGTACAGCTCTGGAGAAACAACGGTGGGCATCTTTCCTGAGGATATCGCACAGCACAGAAGCATTAGATCCACATTAGGCTTCAGTTTATTACACTGTGTGTGTGTGTGTGTGACCGTAGGAGCCAAAAGGGTCATTCACAAACTTCATCTGCTGTGAACTGCTGACTTCCCACAATGCTCCAGCTTGTTATCCCAGAGTCTACGAAGACTCGGAAGACTGTTTCTAACAAGCAGCTCCAATCAGTTAGGGTTTGGGTTAGCCAAAATTACATTTGCAGTAAAAACAAGAATGTCCAGGCCAGGGGCGTGGCTAGGCCTTTAGCATCCCTAATATTACAAATTACAGGTCTTTAATTAATCACTTTACAGTTTGAAATCAAGCTTTGAAATAAAAAATACACACTAAATCACTGCAGCTTGTTCCAGACTAATGTTCTTTCTCCGTGTTGTGTCTGGATTCTACAAAATCCAACATGACTCAAGGGCTTCATCCACCTTAATGACTTCATCAAACAGCAGTAACGTTTCACTGCACCCACTCACATAACAGTCGTGTAAATAATGCAAATAATCTAAAGGAGAACATCTCTGTGAGGTTATTAAAGCAGACAAATAATAAGGATTTTTAAAATGCAGAAAATAATAAAATTGAATCACAATGAGAACAGATTTTGATAGACCTAATAAAAGAGTTATAAAAGCTCAGAGAAACTTTAATCAAAATTAAAAATTTTAGATTTAAGCATATAGGATGGTAGTCATATTTATATGATTTGCAATAAGATTAAGATTTTAGTTGATAAAGTCCTCCTTTCTTACAGTTTTTATTTATTGCTGGATTTGGTAAGAATGAAATGCAGAAGTCAGACTCACCCTGACCACCCAGGATTCCAGTGGATTTGACAACCATCTCTAATTTTTTGTCCCAGGTAAACGTCCTGATATAGTCTGCAGAGAAGAGACGAGGTCAGATCACAGAAATCAAGTTAAATTCGCCAGCAGGGGGAGCTGTATTCACAGCGTTTGAATCTGACCTATGATCCCAACCACCAGCTGATCGGTGGCATCATCCCACCCCACCAGCAGGGAGTAGTCGATGATGAGGTGGCTGGACAGGAAGTAGGCATCGCTGTGTATGGCGGCACGCAAGATGGACTTGCAGTGAGAGCGGATGTACAGCGGATTGTCGTGGATCAGCTTCAGTAGATTCTCATCCAGCAGGACAACTTCGCAACTTTCCTTTATCATGTCCGTCTTCACGTGACGGTTTCTGAGGGAACCTTTCAGGTCAAACACCTATGGAGGGATGAGAAGCCATCAACCAATATTAAAGTGTCGGATTTGAGAATAATCAGGTTTGTTAGACACACAGAAGAATACAGTATTACACCAGTGCTCTTTGGACTGTATGCCCTACCTGAGCCATCTTGCGCCCATAGAACAGGTTTTCCATGACAAGGAGGTCCAGTTTCTTCTCAGTGTTGTTCTGGGAGTTCTTGTAGCCAATCCTGTAAACTCCAAGGATCTTTGCCAATGCCGTTGGCCTCTATGATAAAAAGAGTTTGCATTTGCAACTTACAGTGTTAAGGAAAACACACTGTAAATAAATTACTTATTCTACTGGAGTGAAGAATAATAATACTAGACCTTTTTAATAAACAAAAACATGTTTTTAGGCAAAGAATTCCAAATTCTGACATTAAAATCTATATTTTTACGTAAATGGGATCCACTTTCTCCTTACTTTCTGCTGCACAGCTCCAGTGATGTAGGTGAAGTAATGTGGAGCAAAGTCCAGGAAAGACTGCACTTCCAGCCTTGGCATCTGTTTTAGGATGAAACGATCATCTGACAATAAAAGACAAGACACAATCCTGCATCAGTGAGTTCAGTCCAAAGGGATTGTGCCAACTACTTCTATAAACTACCTAAAAAAAACAACAACAACAACAAAAAAAACTCTCAAATGATGAAAATAAAAATGGCTCTAAATGCTCTTTTGAAATGCATTGTACAGTTTATAAATGAGACCTTCTGTTGCATAGAAAACGGCTCCAGACTTTCCACCGCGAGCTTGCCAGTTGACGCAATGTGACAGGGATCGCACAAAGTCCTCTTCGGAGCTCTCCATGATCTCCTCACGCATCTTATGAAACTCCTCGGCGTAGTAGATCCGACAGTAAAACTTTGCACTTGCATCAGAGAACTCTGCAGCACACGAGGTGGACGTTAGCCTCACACAATCAGAAGATCACACAAACCTGACAGTTCCTGATGTATGGTTCACTTAACTGACATATTTTCACAACTGCCCCTGACAAGTAACTGGAAAACCTGATATCTTCACATGGCTAACAAGTGTAAACACTCACGTAGTTCAATATGTGGATTCAGGGCCTGCTTCTTCTGTTTGTCTGTCAGATCTGCATCTTCTAGTTCAAACAGAAGGTCAAGCGTCAGAAAGGACATGAATAAATCATGAATCACTTATTTCTGAACAGACCTGAACACCTACTGAGGGGATCTGCTTCACTGCTGCTGCGGCTCTGCTGGGACGAGGTTGACTCACTGGGCCTGGCAGGGCTGCCCTTCACCCGACTCTCTCCAGCACTGCTGAGAAAAAGCACCAGTGAGGAATATCACACCAACTATGAATGAATTCCAAGGGTTTTGTTTAATCAGATTTCTCTTTGTGCTATTATTGTGCTATAGATGTTATACTATTTGGCGTTCGTGTACCTCGTAGCTTGTGAAGAGTCTTCTCCACCTGTGTTTGAGACCTTGGACAGATCTTCCAGTGCTGTTTTATACTTCTTACAACTGGGGCAACAGCATGAAACATTTGTTATTATATATTATATATTAAATTATATATTACCAGAAATTTCATTTTTTTCTATATGTTTTTAGTTAACAAAAGGTTTAGATGGAGACCTAAGAGCAAACGCAATGATGGAGCTTGGTTCCCTTTCACACACTGCAATTGGCACTCGCTCATACTCATCCATCAGGTAGTGTTTGTCTGGGTCACTGTCAACATAGATCACAAGACAGTCAAACAAGCAACTTGGATTGACTCTATCCATTTATTATTCTGTGTGCAGTTATGAATTTGTCTTTGCCGAGCTGTGCAAATGTCTTATTTTCATCATTTGCTCTGCAGAATTTACAGCTGCTTTACTGGTGCAGAGGGAATGCATGACTCACAATGGGAATGGGATGGGGTTGTAGCTGTTGCCGGGCAAGAAGTTGGCAAGGATGGCTTTCATGGTGGATTTCTCCTTCACCTGACTGTCAATGGAGCCCAGCAAGTGTCCCTCAAATACATCTAATAAAAAAGAAATTAAACAGTCAACATAAGACTAAACAGACACAACAGCAAACAGTTGTGAGGGAATTTGGTAGATATCAGTTGAGCTGCTGGTGGGACTTGTGTGTGTGTGTGTGTATGTGTGTGTGTACCTTCTGGGATGCTAACAGAGTCTTGTTCACTCAGGGAGGGAGCAGATGCGGCTGGTTCAGCTCCTAGTTCTCCAGGTGATGTCAAGAGGGAGGAGGTTGAAGGCAGTGTGCTGAGGTGACGGTCCTCTGTCAGAACAATCACATACAGACTAGTAATGCTCTTCAATGAGTTTCATTAGAAAAAAATAATTAAAACAGGACAGTTTCAGGAAACACCAGCTCACCCTTTTCACCATTCTGCACCACAGGTGAAGGGTTACGTGGAGACGACTCCACAGCACTCTATTAGATAAAGACAGAAATGAAATATGATAGATGGTTATAGGATGGCAAATTAGATGTGAATCATTTCCACTTGACTTTTCTTTTATTGAAACATAGCTACAAAAACTAGGAATATATAAGAACATTAAGTATGGCCTCACAGGAACTGAACCTTACAAAAGTATTGAGCCACCCTGGCAATTTTGTGGATCTGTGCATTACGCTCTAATTTGGTAAAGTGACAAGAGAAATCTCTCTTTAAAAAAAAATTCAAAATTGGACTGTTTGCATCTGCATATATATTTGCCCCCTTCTTATAAGGCCCCCCGCGCGCCTCCCCAGCAAGGATGATGTTTTCTTTTTTGAAAGCTAAAGAATCCAATCACTCACTCACACATGCCACTCTCCCCTCCCTCCAAGATATTTATATTTCCACACCTGACCTGAAAAGCCCTCTGCATTGCAGCAGACCCCACCCACCCACCCACTGCTGCCATCAGGGTTCCTGGGTTCCTGCTGCCATCAGGAAGGAGAGTACAGAGCCTGTGGGGCAGGATCAGCAGACTGGAGGACAGCTTTGTCTACCAGGCTGTCAGGATGCTGAACTCTCACCCTGCTCTGCTCCCCTTCCTGCCCCACATGTTGTGAGGGCAACAACAACAACAAAAATGCCAAGGGGGTAAATACTTTTGCAAGGAACTGTATGTGTGTTGCAATGGTGTTGCATGATGATGATGATGATGATGATGATGTTACTGACCTTGCCATCATCAGGAGTAGTCTGCCTGTGTCTGCCTGGGCTTGGGGGGACTGACAAACGTTTCCTGCCCTTCTCCTGTTGGAATAATTCCTGCAGCCTGAGAACAGAAAAGGGACATGCACCACAAAAGGATCTTCTCACACATTCCCAACACCACTATCACCAATTAAAACTCGTGAAGCCATTCTGTTGAGGCCGACCTGCTGTTCCAGTACTGCAACATCTCACATAGACTCTGTTTCTTCATCACCAGTGATTCCAGAACTGTCTGCAACTGCTGGGGAGAAACTTGACCACAAGTCTGCAGTCGCGCTTGGAACTTTTCTATCCAGCTGCGCAGCTCTGCCTCTTCCATCTTAACACACAAACACAATTGTAAACCCAAACAGTCTCTCTAAACAGTGATGATCCGGACAAACACGGAAGTATAAACCTACATCCTTCTGTGCAAAGAGGTCCTCCATCTTCTCCTCGCGTGTTTTACTGAAGGTGTCGGTCTTGAGAGAAGTAAGACGATCATCTATGGCCAAGTAAACCTGATTTACTCTGACCAAGAGAGAAAAGAGAAGTACTCAGATGGGAATAACTCACAGAAAGAAATAAAGATGAGCTGACAATAACAATTCCAGTTATAGAATTTGCTGCCCTTACAGCAGTCTTTACAGCATTTCCACTCAAGTGCTACAAAAGATGAGCATATGTTTTACAATAAATAAGTTCTAAATCTGTGTTTTCATGGTTAAACAATGTGCTGTCAGCAGATATCACTTTCTCCACCGATGCACACTGACCTCTGTTCTCCCAGTACACTAGGCTTTGGTTTCATTTTGTGTGTAAATAGATGAAGGACGATGAGATTAGTGACATTACTTTTGAGAGAAGTCCTTCAGATCCTGTACCAAGTTGTTTATTAAAGGACCCTGACTCCTGATGAAGATCTTGAAACGAGGAAGACAAATCTCCAGCAGCCTCACTGAGGTGTAACTAGGGAAAGAACAATGTGAGCAAAGGTCGAGCTGTAGTTGAGGTCCGTGACACCGTAAATCAACCAGAGATAGTCAAATACTGACAAGCTGAAAGTACCTATCTTAGCAGAGGCAACATAATTCCAACATTAAACTGATTACACCCCTGTGTGACTAGTGTCTTTGCTGTGACAAAGACACTCTTTTAGCGACTGTAGCTCTTTTTCTTTTTTTTAGCGACTGTGCCTGTACTGAATAGGATTACGTTGTAGATATTATTCATTGTGTTTTCATAGATTCAGATGACATGGTGATATGGGAGTATTAAAGAATAAGATGCCCTACCTAAAGGAAGCTACCATTTGGTTGTATGAGAAGTACTGGTGGTAGTCTTTGTGGATGGAGTGTCCACAGGGCTCTGCATTGGCCCTCCTGGTGTACTGGTGGCCGTAGAAGCGAAGCTCCAGATATTTTGCAAAAGACATGGACCACGAATCATTGGACAGAGGAACCACTGGTGTCACCTTCACATAGAGGCAGAAGGGGAGACTACTGTAACATTGATCTTGTTACCTGTAGCTGATTAATATATTGTTTAAGGTGAAGCACAAATTAATGCTTGCTTTCACCTGCAGAAACTCTGTGCTACGTTTTAATTACACGTCAGTGTGAAGCTTAATTGAGAACTAACTTGTTTGCAGATGCGGCACCAGGAGTAGTTGAGAATGGTATGTTGGTACCCAGGTACAGGGGAGTCCAGCTCCTTCAACACTATCTGCACACAGCCGTTGCCGTGGACAAAACGACGGATGTGGTGTACCATGGGGGTCTCACAAAATATGCTGGGGCACTGGTATGACGGCCTAGAAACAAACACACTCTTCTTTTTCAATTCTCAACTTCTCATGACACAATCTCCACCATTTACTTAGTACGTTCTACTCGCATAGCACTTTTGTTATTTTGTCTCACCTAAAACAATATCGCTCCAAGAATACACCAAGACAGAGGTCATTCTTGCCATAAAACTCCATCGTAACAATCCTGTTGACCAAAAAAAGGACGTCAGTGGAACAGTGGCACTATTTTAATGGTCATCTCCTGCAAAAACAGTTTACCATGGGCTGACACAGGGGTTGGGGGCATTGCTGGACTGAGCTGAGGAACTGCTAAAAAGCACACAGAGTCTCTGGTGGTTGACGGGGTTCAGACAGTCCAGCTGAAGACACAAAATACAAAAACAAACAAACAAAAAAAAACTTGAGAGAACAATACAGCCGCAAACAAATGCTCATACAAAAAGAACACCATTCCTGTTTTCCTGTAAAACATTTTTTTGTATTTTCACTCTTATTATCTACAATTTTATGTATTCTTGTTTATATTATGTTTGCAACTCAAAGGTAATGAAAGTAGGAAAAAAACTTTTAAATCTTAATTAAAAAAGTTAAGAATTTTAAGGATAAAAAACCACAATCAAGTGTCAAAATATTTGACACTTGATTAAATGATGTAATGTGGAATCCTCTTTTTAAGAAATTGTCTTTTCCATTTTTAAAGAATAAAGGATTTTTAATATATACAATTTTTAAATGTAAATATAAATAATGGTTTAAATATTTCTCACCTTGGGGGTCCAGTCATTCTGTTTATTTGGCTTCTCCTCTTCACTGTCAGTCTTGACTGGTGCCCTGACTGTACCATCGGCTGGTCTATTCTGTCCACTGACCGGAGCAGAAGAGCTACTAACGCAAAACGGGTCAGTAGCTTCACTGTGCTGGATACGTCCACCCTTTGCTCGGTAGTCTGCAAGCATTCTGGCCAGATTCTGGCTGTTGCTTAGTTGCTCAACAATCTGGGTGCTGGTAAGAGTGTGGGATGGCAGGACACTGACGTGCTTTGACTGGGGGCCACCATTAGTTAGGCTGTTTCCCAGGCAGGGGGTGGACTCTTTAAGGAGCTGCCGCTTTCTGCGTCCATCCAGTTCTTTAAAATCCTTGTTGAGGAGAGGAGATAGATAGACCTAGAGGACATAAATATCACAGTTACCCAAAGCAGCCATATTTTTTAAAATTAAAACTCAAATACTATAATTACAGTTGTATTATAGCTTTGTGCTTTTGTGCTATCCATATTTGTGTTTTGGTATCTGCATTTATGATGAGCCTTCTGGGCCAATAAAAGGGTAACCCTTGCCACTAAGAATAAAATAGCTGATAGGATCAGCAAAACAAAGAAATCTGAATATGTTAAAGGGATTTTGTGATGATTAAATAACATTCAACAAAGCGAGGTACCTGTTCAGGGAAATAATCCCTGCTAGGGCAGTGCATCCCTGCAGGAGTAAGAAGGAATGGTTTCTCGAATGTAATGAAAGGGGAAATGCACAGGATTATGTCCTTAAGTTCCTGTTTGAAGATAGCAGAGATGGACTTAAGATGGTCATCCGAAGAAGAAACCTCCTCAGCCACAAACATCCCTGTATCATCTTGCAGAGGGTCTCTGAACAACTTGGGTGTAGGAATATCTGAATCTTCTCCATCTTCTAGGTTAGTGGATTCCTCCTTCGTGCAGCTTTCCACCTCCCCTGCCTCAAGCGCCGCTGCTAGGGTGTCTAAGCCCATTTCCTGGTTTTCTTCCATGAGGAATGGTGGAGGAACTGGCAAGCATGGCGCACAAGGGCTTTGGAATGGAGTGGATGACATCGTCGTTACTGCGTCAGTATTCATGGTCTCCTCCACCATAGAGGAGAATGATTTGACATCATGTTTGTCTTGGGATGTGTCTACGTCAGTGGCAGATGGTGCCCCCTCAGATTCTCCTCCCACTATAGTGTCTTCATCTTCAGCACTCTTCTCTAGTCTCACCCCAGTTGCTTCCTCCTCTGCAGAGACTCCCTCCAGCAGGCAGGGAAATGAAGTGCTTTGAGACAAGCTGGGTGGCATGGCAAACTCATCCATGAGGAAAGAGATCTCCAGCTGAGAGTGGTAGGCCACACACACCATGAATCGCATGATCTCCTTCACCCTGGCTAACTCATATTCCGAGGCGCCACGCAGCTTTATAGAGCAACCCAGATGAGCAGGACATCCTTCGAAGAACATCAGAGTCTTGACTTCATCTGGAAGAAGAGGTCATTAGATTAGTGATTGCTGCAGCAGTATTCTGTGTCTGACAAGTCGGGGAGTCAGCTGTATTTCTTACTATTGCTCAACGTGAAGGGCTGCATGTAAAACTTGTGGCAGGTACCCAGACGAGGTTTGGTGAGTAGCTGGTCCATGGACATAACAAGGTCTCCCTGGGTCACACAACTCACTCTGTCCAACACTTGCTAAATTCAAAAAGATGAAAATTTGGAAAGAAAAAAAAAATTAAGGTGTTTCATCCTGTAATTACACAAAAAAACCCACTTGGCTTATGGAGTTATTAGTGCTCAGAATCAGACGCCTTCACTGACCGGTTTGACGTTAATGACCAGGGTAATGCCGTGTTCTAGCAGCATGTCCTGAGCTATACGAGACACTGTTTTCTCCACCAGAACCAGGTTAGGCCGGACATCCACGATACGCTGCACATAGTTTTTTAAAAACTCTCGTTCCTGAAAGAGAATTAAAAATCTGTTCTCAATTTCAGAGTACTACAGCAACCGCAGAGGTCAAGAGTATTCCTACTGACCTGCAGCACAATTGGGTCGATTGAGGTGAATTTGGTCTCTTCCCTGTACAGATATTCTATTGAGCATTTCAGCAGCAGAATTTTGGGGTTCTTGATATATGGGTTCATCTAAATATACAAAAAGGTGTTATGTTTTTGGTCATACTGCAAGAATTATATAAAAGAAAAATCAGCAAATGACCATTGCTGTAGCATACCTTCTTGTGGGCAATACTCTTAGTACATACAAAGCCATTCACTACAGTCGAGTCAAATTTTCTTCCTCCTGGAATCTAATGAACAGTTGAATTTAGAAAATCAATCAATTAATCTATCAATCTATCTATATATAGCACCCCACCTTTTTGATGTGGACCAGTTGGCGGATGTCCATGTCGTCATCACTGTTGCGAACATCGGGTCGAACTGTCTGGACAACCTGTCGAACCACAGGAACAATAATGTCCCGCCAAGACAGAGACAAAGACTCGCTGTAGAGCAACTGCTGCAGCAGCGCCATCATGTGGCTGTGATTTGCTGAGCTGAATGGGGAACACAGCATGAAAAGCGCAGTTTTAGAGCGTCCTCAGCAATAACACATACTAATACCACACAAACTAGTATTACTAATTTAAAAACAAGTATTTTTAAGGATTAAGAATAACATAAAGATGACAATAGTTAAATGCATCAACTGGCTAATGAATTTCACTTATAATATTTAAGAAATATTTATCAATTAAATAAAGAAAAATTAGACAAGAAGTAACAACATTATCTGACTCACAGCAGCCTCTCCATGGCCTTTTTTTCTCCATTCTCCTCTCTGAGTTGGTCCAGAGAGCTGTGGTGCCAGCCCAGTGGAGTAAACAGCATTTCTTTAGCCTTCTCCTCCACACGACGGTTAAAGAGAGACTCTATGAGAACATAAAGGCAGGATTAAGGAGATGGAAATCACGTTATCTGACCAATCCAACAAGGAAGCATACCTTTGATGAAGGCATCACTTATAAGGATGTTCTCTCCTCCATCTTCAGACACTAGAAATTCAGCTGACCGAGAAGAATGCAAAGAAAATGTAAGATTTAACCTTGTATGTAAGTGGCATAACAACGAAGGAGCTCAAATATGGTATATGGAAGCAGGGTTTAAACGGGAGAATTCTATAAACAACCTCAAAACTAAGGTCAATATTTACAGGATATTTGCATTTTAACTGTGCTGTTTGCTCTAAACCTGACTAACCTGAGAGTGAAGACAATATTAAAACAACAAACTGATGGTTACAGATACAAACGCTTGTTTCCTTTCAATTATTTAAACATTCATCTTCTCGACTCAAAAAGCTACCTTTCACCTTCACATATTTAGTATGAAAATGTTTACATTTCTGCTCGAGGGCAGGGAATGCCTGTGGACACTTGGACTGTTTCTTGATTCGAAAATTCACATTGTTTTGCTCCATGTTGAGGTTGATGGAGGCAGCCGAGTCACTGTCTACCGCTGAGTGGAAGCTGCTGACAGATGTCCTCTTGCTGGGCCCAGCAGAACCTGGACAGCAGCAACAAGAATGAAGCAAAGTTACCAAGATAAGGAGCTGCTGTGAGCCAAAAAGCCATTTTTTTGTGTGAAAACATTCAATACATACTAGGCATGGTGTAATCTGTGTCGTCTGCGAGCTGCTCCGTGTCGCTGTCATCGAACTTGATGTCCTTGAACCACGACGGCTCTGAATGTCCCTCTAGTGAGTTGACACTATCGCTGTCTGGGGACGGAGTTTCTGAGAACTCTGTACTCTAAAGAGCAGAGGGACACATTACGCCACGTGCAGAACTCCTACCAGATATGTCTTCTGCTCTATTCACAGGATCCTTCTGAATCAGTCAATATCAACTCGTGATGTGTCAAAAGTTGCTTTGTGTTGCGCAGGTCTAAAAGGACACTCAACTCATCATTTTGGTTAGTAAGCCTGTTCTCTGGTGTGGAAATGCGGCTACCTGAAGTGGTCGATAGAGAGCATACTCGTCTCTGAATAGCTGATCGTGGTGGGTGACACAGTCAAGCCAGCGACCGTCCACTAGGGCCTGACCTATGGCAATAGCTTGGGCCCTACAAAATACAAACATCATCTTTTGGTGCAAGAGAGAAAATGAAAAACACTGGTATGCAGACTGGACACAAAAAGAGCGATTACTTAAGCAGAAAGTGTAAGTAAATCATTTTTCCAGCAGCTGGATACCTGTTGGAGATGGTACCATTCCTTAGCAGCCAGTTGACAAGCTCTTTCCCAACAATGCAGTTGGGGTAGGTTCTCAGCCAGTACCTGTGGTCCTGGAACTCCATCCCTGTTCCATTATGACAGATTTTCCTCCACAAGTCCTTCAGCTGAGAGGAATCCTGCCAGGTGATTGGTGTGTTAGTATCATTTTTAACAAGGGTCATGTGTGGTGTACAGACTAAAAGAAAGCGCGTTAGAATTTTTCGACCTTTGCTGTGATCTATAATGTATAATTCAAAAGCAAAAGGAAAAAAAAGCAAAGGGAAATCTATTGTGGGAAACAATGAAAAAATGTTGTAATTTTAAAGCAGCTGAAATTCAATAAAACAGAACAACATAGGAAATAAGTACCAGTAGTATTTTACGCTCTTCCTCACTGTGGTCCAATTTTGTCCCAATTTTTGACACTGACATGGCTCTGCTAGTGGGGGGGCTGACGGAGCTATCGTAGGAAGGTACCATGGATGATCCAGAGCGGTCAAGTGGGAGTGTGCTGATGCTAGCAGACCTGTAGAACAGACAAAAATGGCCAATTGATGGATTACACATATGGAGTTTTATCATACTGGGCTGTAATGGCAGATTAGAAGCAGACTGACCTCTTCCTACCAGGTGATTTTCCTACATCTTCTTGAAGTCCTGATAGTCTGGAACTGAGGCCACTGCTCTGAGGTTCCTGGTGAATCATGCTAAATCAAAACAAACAGAGTAAGCTCTTAAAAACAGGCTCTTGTATTCTTTGTGTGGTGATTTTCCATACTTTCTTTCCTGATAGAAGCCTAATTTATGACCATGAATTAGGCATGCAGAAGACTATATTACACACAGAAAGAAAGCACTGGCTTTACTTACACACAGCTAAAGCTCAGACAGATGTGAAAGGACATTTAACAAACAGCAAAACTCACTTCTTTCTCATCCCAATAGGTGTTTTTCTAAGCCAGGAGAGAGAGCAAATACATTTTTTGAGGAAGATTTCAGAAAATGAATAGGAAGCACAGCAACTCCAAACAACAGCAGTTTAACAAGTACAGCCTCAAAAACCAGCTTCATTTCCAGATATCGTTCAAACATCTGTGCTAGTATTTGGGTAAAGATTGAGGACACTATTTGGTATGTGTACTTTAATGATCATGTTTTTCCTCATCTACATTACTGGCCTGTCACAGGCAGTATCAGTTCTTACTTCAGGCAGGCAAAACTTTTATTGACAGGCATCCTCATTAGAATGTAAACATTACAATATCTGGCCATGCATGCAGATGGTTTGAAAGAAGCAAACTCAAGACCGGCACACAACAGATGGAACAGATCTGGAGCAGAGCAAATTTAAAACGAAGATAAACGGGATGCGAAAGGCAACAGTCCAAACTGCATTGCATTATACTGTTGAGGCAGAAGGAGGAATGGAGGTACAAAAAGATTAAATGGTTAATGGACAGATCTGATCCAACCACACCACCAACAACGACATCAAAACTAGAAAAAACATCAGCCTTATTACTAAAATGTAAATTATCATACTACCAGATAGTGTTCAGATAAAAGTTCTGGTATTCTGGTACATTCAAACTGGTACACTGGTAACAATTTATTTTAATTAATTTATTATTATAAAAAAATGTTTAGCTGGAATTTGAAGTTTCGTGTGTGTGTGTGTGTGTGTGTGTGTGTGTGTGTGTGTGTGTGTGTGTGTGTACGTACCTCTGCCATGTTAGGTCCTCCTCCAAGAAGATGTTCCTGCTGGCCTTGCGGCCCCCCACAGGTGTCCGTGGCTCACTGGGCTCCAGCACACACACAGAGCACGGAGAGTCAGTCAGAGTGTTCAAGTCTTCGCCAATAGAGCCCGAATCAGCTGAGTGGGCGTAGCTCAGTGCTAGTTTACGGCAGTACGTACAAGCCCGCAGGTCCCCTAGAAACAAAACAAGCAGGTGAGTGTTTAAATGTTTCAAAGTTAATACTTTAACCTAGTAAGTATTAACCTGTAAGTCAAGACTCTACTTAAAGCTCATTAAAAATACAAATTTAAGTATCCTGTCTTTTTGGTTGCTTGCTCAAATTTGATTCGAGGGAGTTTCAAAGAATGTCAAATGTGTTATCTCTAGTATAAATTACAGTAAGTCTTGATGTGTAGCCTTAATTCACCTCAAAATTGTGTTGTTCTTAATCTGGTCTTAATTAATGGTTCCTGAGTAGGTAGAAAATGCTCGACAGGATGTAAGTGCTAGTCCATTTATTAACTTTGAATCGGACACTGATTGGTGACCCATCCCAAGAGGAGCACTTACCTGTGTAACCCATGAACTTCCCGGGAATCTCCTGGTTACAGCAGCGACTGCAGAAGATCTGACCACACAGTCGGCAATGGTGGCGGCGACGGAAAGTAGTGAACTTTTCATTGCAGTCATAACATTCTTTACACTGGCTGTCCGGCATCCAGTACTGCTTCAAGTCACTGTCCTGAAAGCAGGCGACCACAAGTCCCAAATTGAATCCCAAAAGAGTACTGACCGACTGACTGAATGACGTCTATGTGACCTATGTGATTTATCTTACCTGGCTCTTTCCCTCCATTATTTCCTTCAACCTCTTTAATGCAGTGCGAAGTTGCACAGCAGTTCGGGGGTCATGATTGCTTAAAGGAGTGTCTGATTTCCTGCTGCCATCTACAGTCACAGCAAAAGAAACATGAGACAGAGTGTGGGTGAAGGAGAAAGAGAGAGACTACTACATACCATTCAACATAAATACTGATGTAAACCTGTTAACGCATTCATGGAATGATCAATAAAATATGTGCAATAAAAGACTACTGAATATAAAAGTATGAATGCATGGTATTCAGCAGACCAAAAAATATCCAGAAACCAACCAGTTTTACCACTTTGTGCACCAACAGGGACAAAGGTTTTAATGAAAGACAAGGTCCATGGTGTTATCACTGATCTCTGATTGTTCCTTTCATGGCAGGTCACACTGACGCGTTGCAGATAAATCAATCAACACATTTGTGACTCACACTAAGGTTGAATCTTAATTCTCCTTTTTAACCCATGCCCCTTACCCTACTGTTCGTCTCTCAAAATGGGGTGGCAAGGGGAAAGGGTGAAAACATTCCCCAAAGAAATGGGACACCACTTGACTACATCATCAAACGTTGTCAGCCGCTAACCAGCTGCCGCCTCAGCAGAAGCGAACAGTCAGAGTCAGTCAACATGCCATCATCAATAGCAACAGCTGCCATGGTTCTTTTGTTTTTTTCCGCACCTCCCCACAAAAAGGCATTTGTGAGGTGCAGTACATTGTAGTGAAGTCCTTTTGCGGTGAATTTGCTATTGCTGTGGCTCACAACAACAGACAATTCCAAACATGGCATAATATGTAGCTAACAATGTAGTAGCTAACGATTTAAGATCTGATGAAAAAGAAAGTGTATCATTACTGTGAAAATCAATAATCATGCTTAATTCCATTTACGTGCTCCCTTTTGTTGTCTCCACCATCACATCATTGGGTGAAGCATATCTAGGAACATTTCTCTACCCCTTCGTTTCAGGTGAGGTGCTGGTTTGTCTTGGTTTCAAGGGCTGTGTAGCCCTTCCACTTAGCCCTAAGGAGAATTGGGACACCCCTTCACTGGTCGTGAACATGCAGACCCAAGGGTTAAGGAATAAGACAAGGGCTAGAAATGGCCCTGAGTTTCAGAAAATAAGTTTCAGTGCGTCTTGTAGGATTTTACAAGATTCACAAAATGGCTGTTACTGTATGTGTGTGCGTTTTAAGAACTTACCTGAGGCAGCAGAGGTCCTTCGAAGGTGATCTGGTTGTTGTTTCCGGGGAATCCTGGCAGTGTAGAGGGAATGGGGTGGGCTGGAAGACCAGCTCCTCCTCTCTGATAGAGGGGAAGGGGATGGAGTGTCTGATTTCTCCGAAACTGTTGAAAGAGCACGACCCTCCTCTACAAGACACACACAGTATGTGTACAGGTATGTACACGTACACATAGAAAAACACACACACACACACAGACGAAATAGATTGTATGAAAAATGGGTCAATTTGTCAAGACAGTTCAGATCACACACAATCTATCTAAAACATCAAGAGAAATCAGTTTTGTTTGCAAATTATTATAAGTTCCTCTTCCTCAGACTCAGATAGAAAAGGGTTCATCTCTTGTCAAATCTTGATTTGTTAATTATTATCTTTGAATGCAGAATAATTCAATCTGGATGGTTATTTCACTAAAGACCAACCATCCAAAATGAGGTGGATATTTAAATCATTCACATCACATCTGCATTTAAGTGGCTTCTGAAATAAAACACGTTTTCCTATTTCTGTACACGCAGAGAAAATGATCTGAGAGCCTCGTGTAAGTGCTATAGCACTATTTTTATTTCAGCCAAAAATGCATTTTAAACGATGTCGACTCGTTTTCATTTTTAATAGCTGAGTTGCCCTCTGGTGGCGAGTTAATGTATTACATCTTTCCACAATTACAACTATGTATTGTTTTATAGCGTGCTCAAGACTTTTATTTACATCTTTCACATACTTATGATTTATATTCACACTGCTTTTTGTCAATGAGAATACTAAAGTGGCCACTTTTGCTGCTAGGTGTCTTGACATTAATGTTTGCTTAAGCTTTTGTAACATTTTCCAAATGATTCATCATTCTGTGTTGGAGATAAAACTAATCACATGCTATATGGAAAGAGAAAATTGGTGAATTTCATAATGTTTGCATCTGTAACACATTTCTCCTACATCCAACACTATCTCTGAACACAAAACAATATCTTAAAAATAAGACTTTTTTCTATGTATGAGGTGCATCAGTGATTAACACTTAGTCCTGAAGTGAAAAAGAATACAATTACAGCTAATGAAAGAGAAGTGTCACTATAAAAAAGAAAAACAGTAACAATAATAATAATATAATCACAAGTGTATAAGACAGAACAGGTAATAAAATCATGGTGTTTCAACACAGTATCACTTAAGGGTGCGCATATTTATGCAACCTGGTTATTGTATGTATTTAATTTGTCACCCTAAAAGAATTTAGCTTGTTTTTCAATTGAATTGTTTAAAATATAGGCTACAGTAATTGGTGGTTCTAATTTGATTTCTCTTGATCTCATTTCTTTAAATCACAGAAACCTGCCAAATCAACAGAGTGTGTGCAGACCTTTGACCCCCAGAGTGATTTCACAGAATATTAGAAAAACAAGGAAAACAAGGAAAATGAATGCCTAAAAAATGACATGACTGCAAGTGAATCCAAAATTCTCTGGAAATATTTAATTATAATTTAATTTCTTTAACATATTTTCAGCACTGTCATTTTCAATACATTGACAAAGCATGTGACCTCAAAGTGGGTAAAGGAGTGTATGTGTAATATTTAACTCACTGGTTGCTGGCATCAATCCAGACAGGCCATTTCTATCACCTGACCTCACAAGACTGTGGTCACTGCCTCTGACTTCCATAAAAAACAATTTCAACCTTTTTGCCCAAGAAAATACAAAGCATTTAAGGAACTAAATGCATGCACTTGAAATGCTTACCTCTGTTACTGAAGCGAAATAGGTTGACAAATGAGCTGTATGCTGAGCGGAGAGGGGGCTCATCCTGCTCGGGTGACAGTGGTTTAAAATGAGTCAGGTGGGATGGACTCACAGGCAGGGTGACAGAGGTCTCTGTGGTCCACTCCATTGAGGATGAGGACGACTTGTCATCAGCAGCCATGACACTGCTGGTCCTGCTGCAAAAAGAAAACAATACAAATGATGTGAAAGATGTAAAAAAAAAAAAAGGAAAAAAAAAGAGTGTGACCATTTCCTCATAGGTCAGCAACTAATCTACTGTCCTTGAATAGGCCTTTTAATCTGGAATCAGCCTCGAATTTAAGTTAATTCTTTATTAATTAATTATATTCTTGACACTCCATTAAGTACACACAAAAGGCAGCAAATACAGCAAATCAGCTAATTCTTCCAGGTAAACAGGTTGTCGTGATATCCAAAATATAAATATAAAAAATCAATTAATTTGAATAAAAAAATTGACAAACGTAACAGATATTCCAGACATAATATCTTTACTTTTATTCCAATACATTTCTGGGGTATTTTAGCTTTTTTCAATACATATCTGGGGTATTTTAGCTGATCCATGGGATTGTCGGTCTGATCGTTTTGGTTCGTTTATTGACAATTTAGCTTTTAAGCAGCTTTTAAAAAAACGCAGCAATGCTTAAGGATATCGATGGATGCCATTTCAGAAGAACAGAAAAAGCAGAAGTAGCAGCATCACGTCCCCTACCACATCATGTGACAATAACAGGCCGTACAGTGGCTCCCTGCTCGTGTTTTATTGTCTAACAACACAATCAATCCTTCGGCCTTATGTTTATCACACGGGATAATGTATATAGAATATATGGAGTGATCCAGACTCTTAATGGTATATGTCAAAGATCTCCTAAATTCACAGGGTATTTACATATCAAAACTTGATTAGCAACTATAAGCCCCAAATTTAAATATGCAGAAGTGAACTACTAGTACATTTGCCATACGTGACATTTAACTGCATCAATACAGACGTGTTAAAAGATTCAATTGGAGCAACTATTTAATGTAATTTAGCTACCGTTCCGTTAGTCGATCACCTTCGTATGTACAGTATCACAACGAAGCTATCTCTACCTAGCCTCTTAGGCTAACTAGCAGGTATTTACACGCGCTGACACGTACATATTTAGAAACTGTCACTTACAATAAAGAAGAGAATTACCTGTATGCTTTACGTGATTGTTATAGATGCACAAAGGTCTTCATAGACATCTGTAAATAAAAAACATTGAAAACGCCGACTCCCTTACTCTTACATTATTTCCGAGTGCTAGACAGACATGGCTGTCCATTCCTCTGATTGGTTCAATCGTCTACTGTCCAACCCAAAACTTCACATGATTGGGTAAAATGAGACCGGAATATCGGGATAGGGTAATAATTAAAATAATAATAAAAAAAAAAAGAAAAAAAAGAAAAAGAAAAAGAAGAGCCTGTAATGTCTTCGCCGTCTTGCGAAAAAAAACCCAAAACAGTTTCCTGTACACAGACAGACTTGACGAATCGAAGTAAGCTGCTATAGTAAAAGAGAAGGCATTACATATCAGACTCAGAAACGTCGATTTAAGATTATTAACTGTTCCTTTCTTGGCAGTATTGGGAACTGCTGTTTTTCGTCTATTTTTTTCTTTCGTTTTTCTGCTAATAAATTAAGTGTTTTACTATTTTCTTTTACCATATTTTAAGTGTTTTTAAGATGCACCCGTTGGTTTGATATACTGTGCATGGTGGCTCATGTTTGAAGAGTCTAATTTAGAAATTTAGTTAAAAGAAAATAGAAAGGCATATTTACCCCCCACTTAGAAAGTAAAAATAAAAGATCAGAAAAGCTTTGTCACATTCACATATGCAGTACAGTGCACAGTGAACCTGCAGCCAATAGCAAATAAAGCAGTAGCCACACATCACAGCAAGGTGATGTTTAAGGATCTTCTTTACCCTCAACCTGCAACATTTGGTGTAAATGTACTGCAGTTTGGACAGGGTGGTTCTAATGGTTCACTCTGCTGAACAGTTTACCCTTTTAGGGCCAATGAGTCCCTTCTTGCACCTTGCACCTTGAGTGGGAGCCCAAAGTCTCCCTAAAGTTTCTAATGACATTATTATGATGAGTCCTGGACAGGTCCTGTGAGAATGTCCCTCTCAGGTTTTTGAAGGTGCCAAGTAGTTTAAACAGTCTGGGATGAACTACGGTGTTAAATGTTGAGATATACTGTAATCTACAAACACTAAGCAGCAAATCTAATTCCCATCATGACTGCAAAGAAAAAGTGGGCGGTCTTTGAAGGCACGGGCTGCTAGGTGTAAACCAATCAGAACAAGCGATCTAGAGGCCATTTCTAATTGGGCCTCAGCTTCTTAGACAAACCCTCCGCGCGGAAGTATTTCTTTTCAAATTATTGACTGTGAATATAGTAAACGTTTCATGCAGCCATTATCACCGTTATTAAGGGGAATATCAACCAATTAATACAACAAATGTCCGCTTCCGGATAAAAGTACGAAAACGGTAAAGTAGATAATCTTGTTTATTTTACAGCAGAATGTCGGCAGAGGGAAACAAATAATATGCTAACGCAAGGTAACGATAGTCAACTGTTCGGAACGAACAGACGTATTTTTCATCGCTCTTCTTCTTAAATTAGAATGATCGAGTATGAATGAGTTAATCGGCGTTTGCAACTTCTAAAGTGTTCTGAGTGTTCAAGTTGACCGAGAGATTTCCCATACAGTAACAACATACACCACAATATTAATAAAGATAAGAATCAACAAATATTTAAATAATTAAAGTATTTGCCAAAGGAAAATCCATCACATTGTTGTGTTCCTTACATTTCTAGATTGGTGAATCACCAAAGACTATGTCATAAATAACAATTTGGCCAGGATTTGTCAAGAAAGATTGTTCCTTCTATTGATTGTCTATCGATTTTTTGTTTTATGTAATATAAATTACTGTCCTGTGTGAAATCACAACTGTAAATAGATTTTTATTTATATGTATTTTATAGAAATAATTCTGATTTCAGGTTGCCAAATTCACCACTTAGACGGCAGATGGTGTTCTTCTAGCCATGTTTCATGTGAAGAAAATGGGGTACAAACCAGTTTCTACACAAGAATCAGCTGCATCAAAGATCAAAAATAAGATCAATAGTCTGTCTTCCCATTCATTTCAATACGTTTCTGTATTGTCTATATTTTGTATTCTAATGTTATGTTCTTTGTCTGTGATCATATTAGATACCTCATCTTTCTTTAAGGTCTCATTGAAGAAGAACAACAAGGCCTTGGCTCAAGCCCTACAGCATCAGAAACAGAAGTGCCGGCAGCTGGAGATGGAGATCATGTGCCTTCATAAACGGGTTGAGACCCTGTGTTTTGATCTGGCCAGCAAGAAATATAAGCAGAAAAAACTGGTTGGTTTGTTTAAAATTATTTACAAATGTTACTGCCAATAATGGTGAAATTACTCATAGATGGCCATAATTTACACTCATAGAGAGATCAGTGTTGCAGATGCCTATTGATGTTAGAATGCTCATCTCATTGTAGCTTTGTTGCCCAGCATTTGGAGGTCTTTTCAACCCTCCTCCATGCATCTATAGACCATCAGTGATTAGGAGGGAGGAATGGTTTCTGCCCACCACCCACAAAAACCATCCCTCAACAGGCCTTATCTTGCTTATTTCCCCCTCCTTCTGCCTGTTGTCTTTAAAATTTGCAAAATAGCAAATGACAATCGCGATGTGATTGGAGTTGCGCAGTGATCTCTATGTGTTTGTTTTATTCATGGAGCACTGCATATGTTAACGCTCTGACTGTCTCACAGGAAATATTTATATTACCGTATTCATATACTGGTCTTCATTCTGTGTTTCTTTACAGACTCTCATCTTAAAAAACCTCCAGTCCAACATGCTGCTCCACTTAAATACGGCTGCTGATCTTTTCCCAGACGGTGTAATGATTTCTCTTATTAACAATTTTTAACAAATGTATCTCTGGACACTTTTGACAGTAACAAAAGTGATGTACAAACAATGTTTTGTAATGCAATTAATACAAGATTTTCTTGCAATTACAATATATGTTGAGGTATGTTCTCTTGGAATGGTGTAAACCTCCCATATACGTATATTGTATATCAATTTATTCTGCACTCCATGTTCTCATTCATGTACTCCATGTGTTACCATGGATAAACGATTCAAATTGGAAGTGAAATACCGAGACATCTAAAATGGAGAGCACGCATTGCTTTCTTACAAAGTGGCTTGTAATACAATGCAATTGTGAAGTGTATTCTGTTTTCTGAGTCATGAATTCATCGTGGTTGGTGTTTACACTGGATTCCCTTGAGAGGAAATATTTTGATAATGAAAAAAGATAAACATTTTATGTAAATTCTGTCTCTTTTTTTCCTTTAATTCTCCCTGCAGGATCTTCCCAAACTACTTGAGATTGACCAACATTTGTCTCTTGACACTAATAAAGAAAATGTGGTCAGAAGGTAAGCAGAAATAAATATCTAATTTCTCTGTAATGTGAACTAAATTCATTGGAGAAAATGCTGTTTTCAGTCAAATAGATCCATTTCCTCTGGTGGACCAACCTGAAGAAAACACGTGTGTAAAGGTCAACGTTAAGGACAAACTCAAAATCAACACTGATGGTACTAAACATTTACCATATTTTATGTTTCTATTGCTCACCATCAGCATCCTATGGATAGCATAGCAACAAAATGCAAGGTTTTGATCACATCGACATTTGATTTTATTGTAGTGCTTAATCCTTTGTGTTTGCTTTTTTTACATTCTGGTGGTTGTCATATGTAGAGATACGCCCATATATCCTCAAAAGCATGATGGCTTAATTTAAAAAAAATAATAATTTGTTACAGATAACAAGGCAGATGAAGTACAGAGTATACAACCTCCCCCTACAGGAACTTTCCAGCCATCCAGCAGTCTAAGGGATGAAGATGAGAGATTGTTGAGTTTATTCTCTGAGCCAGACTCCGGTATGAAATCAGATTTCTGCCCCCCGGCTGTAAACACACATGTCGAACCGTCTGATTCCAATAACACCCACTCTCCAGAAAGTGACCTAAAACACTTCAGCAAACCAGACAAAACTGTGCTCTTGAATCAAACAATGGAGATGACTCTGTCTGATGCTACAGAAATAGTCACTGTAGAAATGAGAAAGATGGGTCACCCCAGCAGGGCAAAAGCTAAGAAGAAGAACAAACAAACCTGTTGCTCAGATAAGGCTGACAATCAAGTCAAGAACTGGACACACTCCAGCAAGAGTCATGTTGAGAAGACTGACGCAGAAGAACCAACTTTAAAAGACAGAAACCCAGAGGATGTACTTCAGTTGCCTAAAAGTCAGAGTTTGAATGTTCTAAACTCTCACATGTCCAAAAAGAACAAGAAAAGGTCCAAGATCAAGTTAAAATCCCAACAAACCAAACAAGACCCCGAGGCCTGTGACGTCTTACTAAACCTGGAGGACGATGATTTCACAGATCCTGCTGCAAATCTGTCCAACATTTGTGTAAGCAGAACATCATTACCAGGGGGAGATGGTGCAGAAGAAGTGATGTCGAATATAACCTGCAGGAGGTCCAAAGCTAAAGGAAAAGGGGTGTCTGTCTCCAGGAAAACATTTTTTATTGGGCCTTTTTTAGTGGGAGAACCTGACAGCCACTTTGAAGTGGTAGAGAAGGATCACGCCACAGAACCAGGCAGTTTGGTTAACGGCCACCAATTCAGACGACAGACTTTCATCATCTCGGACCACTCCTCACCAAAAACAACATCACCGGCAGCAGGCCTCACAGAACAGGGCGCAAGAACTGTCAGAGCAGCACGGGATCCACTAGTGAGCCAAAACACAAACTTCAGCCCACAAAGTGATGGGTGTCTAACACAGAGACTGCAGAGTTGCTGCGAGAGTTCCTCACAAGCAAATCAGGATTTGGCAGTACCTTCTCTTCATCCGAACCCCAAGAAGACCAGCAGAAATAAAAAGAAACCTTTTGACAAAAAGGAGGCTATACAAAAACGACAAAGAACCTGTGAGGAGGAGAAAGAAAAAGAAGAGAGTTGTCTTGACAACGAGAAATTGAGATGTAGCGATAAAGCACAGTTTGTAGTTGATAATATTACCGACACAAACATAGAAAGTGAAGTGGTGGGTCATTCACTTTCTGACAGAGGTGAAGAGACTGGCAGCTCTAAACCGTTTTATGGGATGGACCTGGACACGTTGAAGCTGCATATACCATCAGAGCCCAGAAACCTCAGGAAAACCTTTGTTATCCATCAACTGGATGATCCACTGGACAGCAGGCAGTCTGTCCCGTCTGACGTCAACAGTCACATGATGAGTACTAGGCATGAGCTGGAGAACTTTGGAGACATGCTGATGGATGAGAGGCCCCCGTGGTTGAAGACAGATGTCCCTCTCACTGACACAGAAGCGGCTTCATCATTTTTTACACCCAGGAGGAAGACGACAGACAGGACCTTGCTGAATTTAGAGTCTGCCACTGAAGCCACTCCAGGTGGGTGACACCTCCGTATATGCTTATATCAGTTGTGATTTACCAGGACGAACAATCTAAGCTACAGTTGTTTCTTGTCATGACGCTGCTGGCTTTAATGTTATCAATGACCATCCCTGCAGTAACCCCTGACGGCGACAGAAGGAGAAACCGAAAAAGAAACGTGGTCAGTTACAAAGAGCCGAGTCTAAACAGGTAAATGAATCTGCTCCCAGCTCTGGTTGCAGCTCTCCTTAACCGACTTCATCAAACATAGATTAACTAGGATATTTCTTTTTTTGACAGCAAAATGAGACGCGGAGATAAATTCAGTGAGACCACATTTCTGAGTTCACCATCATTTAAAGAGGGCAAAAAGAAGAAACGAAAGGTGGTGACCGGTACCAAAGTGACGAAATCAGCTTATTTGGATTAATCCCTAGTTCAGCTCACCTATTTTCCTTTTTTTTTTTGGTTCTTATTAAACTTGTTTTAATGCATTTTACAGAGTGAGCAGAATAATTAAACAAATGAATTCGGCTCTGAGACTGATGTAAGGCCATTCATAAATTATTGACTGCTAACCTGAGAAGTGTTCCGTGTTGCTGTAAAGCCTGTGCCCGCAATTTAGTTCTTTCCTGTTAGAAAGGTCTGTGTCTGGTGAGTATGTATGCATGCTTTAAGTTCCAATGACACATTTTTCTTTGCCTATTACACTGTAAATATTTGTGGAGCTGCGACTGAACATTTGGCTGTCCTACTTTTTGTTGTGGTCAGCAGTCGCTCTGTCTTCACCCCAGCGTCTGTTGTTAGACCGTTGGGACATTACAGCTCAGTATATCCACTTCATTAATTCTTTAGCTTGACTGGATTTTTTCCCTTGCTAATAAAGTTGATGTTACAGTTAAGGAGGTGATTTCAGAGTCTTCCTGTTTTTGCAGCAATGGAGGCTAAGCAACTGAGGAAAGCTGTCGAGAGCCTCATGTGAGTGGTCTTCAGAGCCTCGGGAAGAGATCAAAAGCACATTTTTATAAATTCAAATGATCCTTTGCTTTTCTGCTCTGCTCTGCTCAAGAACAGCGGTGAATACATTGGGCAGAAACTCCGAGAAAAGTCCTTTGATCCAAAGGGCACGGGGACCTCTACCGTGCTGGATGACCTGGTAATGTGACGGCTCATGAGGGTGACGGCTGCACTAGCATTTAATCTGAAAGATGCAGTTCAAGCAGTCAAGAGAAATTTTAAACATGGAAACTCACTTGTGCCTTTAGCACAGTTTTCAAAATCATGTGAAATACTTTAAGATATTATCACTTTGGGGATTTGTTTTTTTAAGTTCTTCACTGTTGGTCTTCTACAGCTTATAGCAATTCTCTCCTTGTTCTGTCAATTCTCTGCTTTTCACTAGTAGGTTATTTTGCCTGAGATGTTTGGATCTTCACAGGCTCACTATGACCTCACTGTTAGCATTGCTCTTTGGTGGTTGGATAAAGATGTTGGATGGAGCATACTGGACAGAAATATCATGTAAGCCACTGTGTTTTTTTTTAGGCCAAGGTAAAAATGATCTTAGAATCTTGAGAGAAGACAGGATATGTTTCATCAGAAGAATTATAGAGCTCATCAGTCTATGTCTAAGTGTTAGGGTTTCTGTAGAGAAGGATCCACTAGCAGCCAACGCACTCAAAGGTCAGAGTAGTTTAATTGTTCTCCACTTGCAATCCAATAGTCGCAGGCAGGCAAAATGGTCCAAAAATGTTCTAAAAAGCACATTTTGAAAAACTCTTGAGCAAAGTAACAAATGATCAAGACTTACAAAGCTCTGGCAAAGCACAGGGACCAATCTGGCACAGGCTGAGCAGCACACTGGGCTTAAATACCCAAAACTACTCAAATCAAGCAAGGCTTAGATGTGCTCACAATGGAGGGAAAATGAAGAAAAAATGAAGTGATGCTGTATTTAATGTCTTTCCTCTAATAGGTGTTGATAATAATCTGATATTCTCTTTTTAGCTTTTCTTTGAACCTGGGACAAATGACAGTGCTGCTCTCTAAACACATAATATTTATCATCTCTTGATCATTGATTCTTTAAAATGCTCTCTTTAATTCACAGATGAATTTATTACTGTTTCGTTTTGTCTTTGATGAGTGGCTCATCCAGCAGTCCGGGAAGTGCTCACTGCCCAAAGCTTTTAGAGCAGGAGGCCATGATCCTGTCTTCCTTTGCTGGGATAATCATGGTGAGAGCTTTCTGTTGGCTCCAAATGAAAAGGACATGATGATTTAAGCATAGCAATTAGTTAGCATTAGCATTAGTTTTAGCTTTGTTTATTTGTTTTTTAAAGTCATGACCAAGTGACTTTTATAGTCTCTAAGCACTGACAGCCCTGTTTCTGTTTTTTTGTTTTTTACTTAGGAAACCTATATCATAATGATTTGTGGCAAAAATTTCCTTCTGTACTTTTTTCTTGAGTGTTATTTTTAGACTAACGTTAGCACATGTGCTGCTTCAGAATCATCTCCCCGTGGAGAAAATCATGGCTCTGTACAGGCGTAAACCCGCTACCTCGTACTCTAGCCAGCAGTCCAAGGTATCACCGATAATAATCCTTATCCTAATCATAATAAGTTCATTCTGTTCTCTGTTCTCTACTGCAGGGTGTAATCGTCCATCCGTTTACGCTGTCCTACCATCCATTTGCAATGCTGAGCTCTTACAAGGCTGTGCAGCACTCCAAGAAGCAGAGTATGTAGAGGATGGACTGGCTTTTATGTTGCCCAGTCCTGATGGGTAACTCAGTAAAATCATCAAATCAATTCTTGAAATGCCAAGAAGCCAATGTTGGCAGGCTAAAACTGGGGCAATATGATGGTGTTTCAGGTTCTGGGTGGCAAAAAAATAGTTTTTGTTTTGAAGTACCTTTTGAAGAATACAGAATAGAGGGAAATGTACTTGGTTTTTGGCTATGAGTGTGAATGGATGGAGATCATTTGTAGGTCATAAGAAATTCTCAATTTAAATACTTCAATGTGAGTATCTGAGTAGATTTGCTTATTTTAACCCTCATAAACTCACAGATTTGCACTCTTAATTCCCTCATCTACCATTGCAATTCTTCATTTTTCATAGATGTCAGGTTAAAACAGTGGCTGTCTAAGAGAGTGAAGGCTAAAGTACCATCCAAACAACTCACAGTGCAGTCTTTATCCACCTCATCAGAATCTCTCTCCATCCTCATTGTGAGTTGACTTCCTTAGATTCATTTTTTTTAAATTTCTTTGGGAAACTCATTGACAATATGTGTATCTACAGTTATAAGTATCTACACAAAACATTTTATGCAATTTCCGGTCAATTTTCCTACATACAGTAACTGAATTATGTGATATTTATTGAAGTGCTGAAGTGTCACACTGTTTTTTTGTTCGTGTTTTCGAATATTTTAAAATCTATCGCTTTTACAGAAATATGACTTTCTTGAAAATGTGCGTAATGCTGCCACCTTGTGGATCTGAAGTGCATTTTGTCTTCAGGACAACGATGGCGAGTGAGCTGAGCGACACCCACAGTAGTGTTCATGCACAGCTGATGTCATCTCGACTGGGCTGCTTTACCCTTATCCCTTTTTTGTTTATCTGTATATTGAAATACTACAGCAAATGTACTGTATGTGGATAATGTCGGGCTCTTGGGAGCAGTTTTTAAAACAACTAATAAATAGAATATCTTTCATTGAAAATAATGGTGTCTTTTGTCCTAGAAGATGTGAGAGTGGGGGTGGGGTGCATTTATTTGACTCAGGTGGTACAGTGGTCGCTCCAGTGAACAGAAGGTCATCGTTTGATCCCTGGAATCTGGTTCACATGGAGTGCTGTTCTTGACTAAGACAACCCCGAACCCAGATCTCTTCTGAGGAGATGACAAGAAAGGTTCGACACAAGTTCTCTTGACCTTTTTATACTTATTTTAAAACTGTCTGTTATAAGCAAAACTGTCTATGTCTGCTTTACAGAAATCCAGAGCCTGATTTGTGATCAAGCAGAAGTGGCAGGAAGAACTCGGTTTTAATAGGAAGGACCAGGACCAGCAGGACCAGGCTCAGGGGACCATTCCGCTGATTGCTGACCAGGTAAACTATATTAGATATATGAAAAACAGGCAGTTACACAAAACGTCAACATTATTCTGACAATAAGGGTCTCAGTTTGCACCAGTCCTACAGAAGACAATTAAAAACAAGCCACCAGGGAGAACAGATCTGGGGGAAAACTAAGAGAATTTTTAATCTACACAAAATAAACATAAAATTTTATTAGCTTTGTGCGTAAGGGTCAAGTCTAAACGGGCCAATGGCTTCAGGAGGCCTGTATCTCAGGTTCGCACTAGCCTTTATACCAGAGCACGGTCACAGAACCAGCCTGTGGGAACCTCAAAAGGCATGAGGCTAGAAAAGGCAAACACCAAAACAAACTAAAACAAAATTCAGAAGAGAACAATAAGGAAGAGCCAAATCTGTGCAGGGCGTGCTGGGACACAGCAGGCACAAAGCAGCCACAGGGCAGGGTGGGAGAGACACTGGTTCCACTGCAGCATGACCCACATACAGTAAGAGCGCCGTGCAACGGTGGGATAAACCGGGCAAGCCAACTTACCGCACGGTTTTAAAGATGCACTCCAGAACCACAACAGAACCATCTTTCAACACACGCCAGTGGTGAGCGCATGACAAGAAAGAATGGAAAAAGTGTCAAGTGGCACATTTTAACTGCGAGAGCATGCTAGATGAGCTTTAGCTTAATTTTAAAAGGATGGATTGGGGGCACAACAGTCACCACACTGCCCAGCTGGTGACTGGAAGTAGACCAGGAAGAAGAAGCGTGAGGCCTGCTACACCTGAAAATAAGGCAGAGTGGCAACCAGCAATGTGGGCGCAATGAACACAGTGCTTTGAAATGGTGTGCAGGAAGCAGACTTCGAATTAAATAAATTCGATCGTAGATTACCTCTCTTGAGCTCGCAAATTTCCAATGAAGGCAGATTTCCTCATTTCAGATTTATTAATATATCATCTATTCAGTTACAGAAATTTAATGACATATATATAGGAGTCGATGTATATACATGCTTTTTGAGATTTTTAATTTGCATTTCTTTATTTTTTGTTGCTATTTTATATTTAATCAAATACTATTTTTAGATTGCATCAGCAAAATGATCAAATGGAAGATTTGCGGTTAAATGTAAATTTTCTTTTAAACATGTAACTTACTCCAGTACATTTATTGCAGGAAAGTGTCTCTTGAAATGTGTGGTTTTTTTTTGTGTGTGTGTGTGTCAGAAATTGTCCGGAAAGCACTGAGATGCACCATGGGAGCGTTGGTTTCGGCCCCGGAAGACGAAAGAATGATTTATGTTTGGATGTTACGGTTACATTGACAGAGTCTTTTATTATGAAGGTCATGGCCGGAACAGACCTCCGTAGACTTCCAGACACTTGACGCGGCGTTAGCGGCGTTGGGAGTCGGTGAGGCAGTGAGGGGAACTCGGGGAAATCTGGGATATCTGGGAAAGGGTAGACGGCGGAAAACCTGGGACCAGCACACATCCCGTCAGCGCCCGGAGCTTTGCACCACCGGACAACTCGCCTCATTCCCACGGCGTGCTGAGGTTTGTCCTCCTGGATTTAAAGCTCCCTGGAATCGGAACAGTAAGTAGCCCGATTCCCCTTCACCTCCACACATCCAAGCCGCTTTCTCTTCACCTCCCCTCGGTTTGTGTGAAACGAGACACGTACTTTCAAACATGATTTACATTTATTGGATCTTCGATCTGACATAATGCGTAAAATATTATGTGTTAGACATAGATCATAGCTAATTAACGCGCTGTACGTGTGCGCAGAGAAAGGCGAAGGGGTGGGGGTGTCGGGCCAGCTCCGCAGAAAAACGGCTTTCATTCACTCCTAAATTCATTCACGGTGCTTCTATTTTCACATGCATGGATTCCTCTTCTTTATAAGCGCCGTGTGTGGTTATGCATGCGTGTTTCGGTGTACTATTGTTGCTGGATAAAACGCCGCATGGCCTGCGGAGGCTCCCCGGCCGGCCTAGATGCGCAGGTCGGCTGGGGAGCAGCAGCCGGCTGACAGCGCTTTTCCAGCGGGGATATTTGCGTGTTGGACGCTGCAGCTGGAGGCTAGACGTTCTGAGCTGACACCAGCAAGGCGTGGCATTCATCTAACATTACATTTCTGGGCGTGTTTCCCCGCAGCTGCCACACCACTGACTTTTAAATGTGCACTTTTATTTATTTTTCCTACATTACATTGACGTCATGCTGTAGATTATGACATCATTGTCTTGGGTTTGGATTAGAACGTTGTTCTATCGTTTAGAATTCAGCTGTCTGCCTATGCTTAAGGGTCAACATGGAGGGCAGTATTGTCCAAACTCGAAGTTGTAAAGAATCTGCAGAATATAGACCTGTCAGACTGCTGTCTGCGACCTCTAACCTTCAAAAGAGCCTCCCTCCCTTTAAATAACGCCACACTTAGTTGTCTCTTAACATGAAAACAGCACAGTATATTGGGTTTTTGTATGGCTTGTTGTATAAATTAAATGTTATAATTACCAAAAGAAACATAGTCATATTTTATTGCTGTTTTTACCAGTTACAATAAAAGAAAATCCCAAACTCTTATGAAAGCTAGAGGAAACACTGGCATGTATGACCCTACTTTGAATTAAAACACATAACTATGCAAGTTTATCGAAGTCCTTACATTATTTGTGGAAAACTCCATTAAGATTTTCAAACAAACGCCTGTGTCAGTGAAGCCAATTTCTTATAACAAATTCCTAGAAAACATCTAGATTTAAGGATTTAACTCAAAATTGAGACATCAGTTTTCCTTCACCTAAGTGTGAACTGCCAGCAGCTAACCCTTGGGCCATACGTAGAGATTGAATAGGATTGCTAGCTGCTACAGTAGCTAACTTGTGTCACGTTAGATTTACTGTCATATGATCGAGTGTTGCCAATTGTGCTTTGCTGTGACAAGTTTTTTGCATCTCATTCAATTATGGCTCTTGCCTCGGATGACTTCAGTCTCATCTGATTAACCATCTCTGGCAACTTTTATCCTGCAAAAGCTGCTGTGAAAAGGGCTGAAGAGCTAAATTTGACCCCAGAGCTCTTGTTGTGGTTGACCTCTCATAGACATAATGTACAGTAGATGTTCTCAGTGTTCTGCTGCACAGTTCTTGTGTTCCTGACCTCTCTGAAGGTCAATCTGTGTAGCAGTAATTACTCATAATTAATTTGAACTGGCCTGTTATAAAACAGTTAGAGAATTATCAATTTTCCATTTAGTATAAACTATGATTTGAGCTTTTGTAGGCCTTGAGGTACGGAAAAATTAGTAAAAAACTTTAAAAGATTCAGATGATCTCTGTGCTATCCACCAGCAAAGCTACTGCTTCAGCGTGGGCAGGCGCTAGTTTCCTGTTCATTATCATCCATCAGTTCAGGGTTGTTATTGCGATAAAAAAAACTCATCATTAGTTACATTTTTTGTAAATCAACTGAGTTCAGAACTCAGCACAGGCTCTGTTTTTATCTGTACAAGCTCACGTATGAAACTAAACCAGAAACTGAAATGATTCTGAATCTAAAAACGGTAACAAAAACCTCGCTAGACAGCGCTGTTGTCTGTATCCAGGCCTGCAGCAGTCAGAAAGTAAAGTCCTTCTGACCGCCTTGAGCCATCCCACCTCCAGTGCATACTCGCGTGCTGCAAAGTGGGACAGGATCCAGTCTGTGGGGAAAGTGTTGAGGGTTAACTGGAGTATAAAATCCTGGCTGTCCTACTTGAACTTAAGGGTGCTGCGCCTCTGTCTGTCCAGTCTCTCAGCTTGGACCAGACCCCCGAGACCTTCCTCACGCTGTCTTCACCACTGCCATACTCTGAGACTTCAGCTCTGTCCCCGGTCTCACTAAGAGCCATCCTGGGTCACTTCGGTACCGTCATCCCTCCTATATCTTAACAATGTCCGTTCAATTTGGTGTGTTTTCCTACAGTAAGACTTTAGAAAAGCTGATCATCACCAAGTTGAGCAATGGGGGGAAAGGCTGATGTATTTAAGACTTTAGAGATTCTTTTTTTTTTTTTTTAATTGTGGCTCAAAAAGGTTAGCTTCTTGGACATTAAAATGGCATATTTACTAACAGTTATGCTGTTCGCTGCTGTATCTATGTGGACAAAGATATGTGGAAACCCTGGAAAATAAGTTAGTTATTAATAATTCAGCTTTTCCTTTCTCAAAATTAATACGTTACTAAACTAACTAAATACTCCAAAGGATTTAAAAGCTTTAGCATCAAAAAAAGAGTGGTCAAATTGCCTTTGTGGTTTATCACCTGTCAAACCTTATGGAAGAAGTAAATGTAAAAAAAAAAAACAACCTCCAATGCAACTGGAAGAAGCTTCTATGGTTTGACAGGAACAAAATGGTGCTTCTCGGCCATCAAATGCTTCATAATTAAGAGAACTAATCAAGGACAGTTTGATTCAGTCTGCAGTAAAACTATGGTTGACAGGATTTGTTTTCCAATGAGCTGCGTTAGTTTTCTAATCTAAAAATCTAAACAAAAAACAAAAACAACATCATTTCCTGTATGAAAACGCTTTGGAATCACTACCAACATACAGTACATGACCAAGGTCTTGTCTTCATGATGGAACAGCTCATTGTCAAAAGTCTCCTTTCAGGTCCGTATCGAAGAGTATATAACGCGTTATTTTATTTCCATCTGTCCTGTCTCTGCTTAACTCCAGACAGATGTAAAGTCAATCCTGGCTGCTGCTGCAGCTCTCCACAGTCCTCATTCTTGGAAAAATGACTACAGTTTCTTCTTTGCTTTTCTTTTTATGTTTTTTTCTCTTTTTCTTTTTCGTATTAATTTTCCTTTCCATGTTTTTCCGTGTCTGTAAGACTCTCATTAAGAGAGCTCTCCGGTGGGCTTCGCTCCTCCGCATGGATGTTCAGGTTCGAGCTGTGCAGCTGAGAGACAGAACTGTTAAACGGGAAACAGCTTTTTTTCCCCCAGTTTTTAATGTTTATTCTTTCCATCAACGCTAAACAGTTATATAAAGGCTTTTTTTTTTTTTTAAACTGAAATTACTTGATTTGACATATTTATCAAATAGAAATGGCCCATATTCACCAAATGGTGGGCATGTGCTCCTCATTTGCTGATTCTGAATGTGTTGAAGGAACTTGAGTGCTGAGTTGAGCGTCCCTGCTTCTGACCGGTTCTGTCAAACAGATGAGCCACTCCTGTGATAACAGACAGGCTGAGCTCCAGCCGAGGACCATGGTCCGTTAGAGTGCAGTTGATGTTTGTTGTGGGATGCTGAGCGTGGTTTGACGACACAGTTCTGCATTTGTCTTTATATTTATACACACTGGTGTGAAGGATTTGGAACTGTGGACTCTGGAATTTTGTGTTTTTCCCTTCCTGTCAGGACTCGGCGTGCGTCCGGACCCGTCTCTGGTTTTCTGAGCTGGCTTCATCATGCAGCGAACACGTGCAGAGAGTCCTGACCAAACCACAGCTGCCTCCTATACGGAGGCCATAGAGGATGGAAAATCTGTCTGTTTCTGTCCTGTCATCATGTCATGTTGGTGTGAATCATACCATCGTAGAGGTGGATCTGTGTTGGTTTCCGTTGCTGCTGAGCTGTGGCTATCTTAAATTGCAGTAGGAAAATGTAGGGATGGAAAGTGTAGAGTGGAGTACACTTGCATACTGCAGCAACTCATTTCAAAGATTTGGGAAACGTTATTGTCATTGCAGCTCACATTTACTCATGAGATGGTACAAAGTTTGCACTCTATTCTTTCAAGGGCTTATTAGAAGGAGCAATGTATTTATCGCTCATTGGGAAAATTCTCTTCCGAAATGTGTGTGTTTTGAAATTTTAGTTGTTTTTTTCCCCCCAAACACTGTTAAGCAGTCATGTGTAGAATGTCACGTAGGATTTCAGCAACATTTGAGCCCTGCGGTCCTGATTCATGCCCTCAAATATGTGCAGATTTGAAATTCAAATGCCTTCACCGTGCGCACCATAAGAGTGTCTTTAAGGTACAAGAAACTTCTAACATGACTAAATTTCTTGACAAAATAAGAGATTTTTGTTTCACTATTGACTGAAAGGCATTTCTTTGAACTGAAAACAAAGAAAACCATCAAGTACATCTTTAGATGGACCAGCAGAATAGTAATTGTTAATTTGAGGGCAGCTAATGAATTACATCATCTGTTCAGTCCAGAGGATCTCTGGAGGATCACATTAGGCAGATCTGGTCAGAAAAGATTGCATCAGTAATACATCAATTTAAACCATGTGTGAATATCATTTCCTTAATGTCTGTTGGTCAGATATGAATTTGAATACAGGAAGGAAGATCTGGTGTTGCAGAAAAAGGCCGGTGTTATGCTTTTTAAAGACAGACACACACCTCTACCGTGTCTCTGTCCCTGTATGCTGCACACGCACAAGGCTGACAGGACAGGGAGCACAGTTGCAGGAGGCTGCAGTACAGACCAGCGTGTGTTCCCTCCGTGTGGTGGACAAACAATAACAATATTCACACTAAAATTCAACCACGTCGCGCAAAATCCGCACAGAGCGCACTTTCTTTGACTGTTTGTCCATCCTCGCAGTGCTCCACTGTCACTTTGCCAATCTTCTTGGTGCCTAAAAGTGCAGATGTGGTGTCTGGAACCGTCTCTGGCGAGAAGGAGAGCAGTGGAAAATGGAGTTGTTTTTGTAAAGCCTTTCAGACATTTGGTTTGAGCGTCACTCAGGGTGCTGCAGGAAAATTCTGCTCTTGCACCACCATCATACTGCAGGTAAAAGAGGTTTTGGAGCATTTTTTGATGATGTTTTGATTCATCGGTGCAAAGGAATTGAGGACATTCACTATTACCTGTAACGACTGCAACTACTGATTATTCTAACCTTTTAGAACTATAGTGACTAACTGACAGAATAGCTCTGACATTGTTTACAGTAGTGCAATGACTTTGTGGTATTTGGTTTTGCAGACACATTTTAATGTTTGTCCTTTTTGTTTCCATAAGTGATTCTGGAGATCATGACACAAGCGCATATGCATAGGAATAAAGGTAAAGGAAATGCTAACACTGATAGCATGAAATTACCATATTATTACATTCTACAATGTGTACCAGGTGTATTTATTGTGACTCAGTGAATCATAATAATCCCCCCACGTATGATATGATGTAATAATGAATCAGTTGTATCAGTCCAACTTGATAAAATGAATTATTCTGCAAATCCTGGTGTGAGTGAAATAATGGAGAAGGAAGCATGTGTGCTGGGATCCTCTGGTTTGGCAGGTTGGGTTGTTTCATAATGTTAGCTGTTGTGTAAAGTCCTCACAAATCTGCTGAGAAGGACTACCAGAAGTTGTGCAAACACTGGTTCTCAGGAATGAAAACAATCCAGCACAGAGTTTTTTTTCTGATATATATTATTATGATCCGAATAAAGAAATGGAGTAAAATACATGTTCATCACCTTATAATTTTTTTAAAGTCTTTTTTAAATGAAAAAAAACACCCTGCAGCAGTGATGCTTTTATAATCCTTTCAGAAATATCATGCATCTAGTATATTTCAAAGCTTTGTCCTTACATATGAGGAAAGAGTGACATTTTATAGACTTTTATCTGATCACACCTGGATCGTAGACAACATCTCTACTTGCCTGAAGCAAAAGAAAATCTATAAATCATGTCCAGGCTGCAGAGCTCCTCAGCCAGGCTTTTAGCTGTGGCTACAAGCCCAGCTCATATTACCCCTGTTTTAGTACTTGTGCATTGGTATGTTTTGGAAAACAAGTGATGGTTTTATGGATCACATGGAAGACGGTTTCATGCTCTGTCAACCATATGCTGATACAAAAATGAGCTTTATTCTTGTTTGAAAGAAAGAAGAAAATAGTTTAATAAAAAATAGGAACTGTAGAACTAGATCAAGGTGTACTGAGGACTTAGAGGTTTGATCTAAAATGTTTTTTTTTATCGGAGAACATCACAGTCTATAATCACTCGGTACGGTTAAAGATAGCTCGCAATGTGTAGCTCATGTTTCCGTCATTCATGTGATAAATGCAGCCTTAAGCAGCAATAGAATATAGTAGTTTATTTTTAAACTCGGTAGCCGTTCTAGCACACTGTATTGATAATTAGTCATCCTGAGCTGGATTCTGAATATATAATGTTTGTATGTTTGTAACCAACACAACTCTTAACATGTCTAAACCGGTTTTCATTCATTTTCAGATAATGGCCCATAGATTAAATTATTAGGACTTGTTTCTGTACTTGTTGTGCTGGATCTGAGTGCTGCCTTTGACTCAGCTGATCACAGCATCCTGCTACAGAGCCTGGAGCATGTCATCAGGATCACAGGGACAGCACTGGGCTGGGTCAGCTCCTCTTTATCAGATAGATTCCTGTTGGTTTTTGTTCATGATGTTTCCTTTAGACATACTAACATTAGTCATTGAGTTTCTCAAGGTTCTGTGCTTTTAGCAATCCACTTCAACTTCTGCATACCTTCCCTTAGGAAATGCATTATTTGGCAGAATAATCAAATTTCCTCCTTCTTCAAATGGGATAAAACTGAGGCGATAGAAGTTTGTCCCAAACGCCTTTGGAATAAACCGGCTGACCACATCGTCTTCACCGTTCTTCCTGTAAAAGGGGCTATCTCCTTCCCACTGTCACCTGCATAGTGCGTTCTTTTGGCGGTTTCTTTAAAGACGCCCACAGACAGAATGAATTAAAATAGTGAAAACCAGGCTGTTGCGAGATGCTATTATGAGGTAATTCTTAATACTTCCCTGTGGGGTAATCAGTTGCGACAGCGAAAGTTAAAGAACTACTTACAATCTGAGTAGAGTTCATGGAATAAGATGGAAGTGTAAAGTGTAAAGTTATACAGTATTTCCCAATCACCATAAGTCCAGCTGAAGCTGGCCTCATCAGGGATCATGCTGTTCAACATAGTCCCGCATTTTCTGTCAAATCTTTACAGATTCATGAGCTTTAGAGAATTTCTAATCCACCTTTAACAAAGCTGCTTCATTTGTACTGTACCTGAAATTTCAGCTATAAAGACATCAGCAGAATTGTTTTTTAGTCAGTAATGGAACAATGTCAAGTCCATGCAACAGTTCTAGTCGTACAAATATAAACTGTTACTTCCATCACTGTCTGGCTGTATCTTTTTTTTTTTAAAAAGTGTTGCCCTTTTTAAAAGCAGATTTCAAAGCAAACTGGTGAGCGATGGTCTGTTTAAACCTCTTAATCAGAGCATTTCCTTTGACCTTTTCCTTCAAAGAGTAGTCGACTCTTCAGCTGACTGTGGTACAGACATCCAAGTTGTTATAAAATGGGTTTAGATCCTCGGGCAGTGGTGCGGGCTCCTTTTTGTCTGTGTGTGTGTGTGTGTGTGTGTGTGTGTGTGTGTGTGTGTGTGTGTGTGTATCATATATTTTCCTGATTTCTGCATATTGACAGCATTCCATCATCTGCGTTGGAGTCATTTTGTGACAGGATGCATTTGTAGTCCCCTATTTTTACCAGCGCTGCCTTAAAGGGTCCATGTTTGGGAGCCTTTTAAGAACGCGCCCCTATGTAAGAGTATAGTGTTAGACAACAGATGTGTGTTTGTCTCAGATATAGTGTTTTTGTTCTTTTAGCCATCAGCAAATGATCACATGAGCACTGATGATGATCTTGTGCAAACACACACACACACACACACATACACACACACACACACACACACACAGACTCACACATCTTTGTACTATCTTTGCGAGGACTTTCATAGGCATGATTAATTACCCAGCCCCTAACCTAAACCCAATTCTATCCACAACCTTGAAACCACATCTTAGCGATCAAGGAGGAATTTGAAGATGTGAAGACGAGCCAAAATGTCCTCAGTTTGCTAGTAGAAGGCAGATATTAGTACAAATATTAGTACGCAGTATGTTTTTCATTATTTACATCTAGTGTGCTATGCATATCACAACAGTGTGAAACTGAGGTCAAAAATGACTTAATTTGTGTTAGCTACTGCTCTGCTGCAGTAAACAAGTGCTATACAGTCTCTTGGCCTTACTCTCATCAAAAAAGTGGCATACATGCCAACTATGTTTATAATAAACCATGTTCTCTCGTTCTCTCTCTCTCTCTCGCTCTCGCTTTCTCTCTCTCTCTCTCTCTCTCTCTCTATCTCTCTCTCTCTGTTTTTGCAGGGGAATTGAATTCTTTCATTTTTGCTGTGCTGGAGCTGGACTAAGCAGAACAAAGGTAAATATTTGAACCACCCGCATCATCATATGGTCACATGCAGAATTCTACTCAGGATTAACGTGTTGTAGTCATCGGAAGGCGGCTTCTCTTCTTTCTAGTGTGTGCCATGGCATGTGGAATTTGTGGACTTCCTTAGCCTTAAGTAGCCTGTGCATTAACATTTTACATACTACCTGACAAACCCCCTCATGGAGCTCAGGAAGGGACCGTTTTATTTAAAGGTTTCATACCGATCACCGTCAGGTGCTGCACACAAACACACTCAAGCAGCAAAACAATGAAACCCCACATTAAAGATCACAGATAACTACTGAGTGGAAGCAAAACAAAGTAGAATGGACCAAAAATAGAGCCTGGGGAAAACCAGTTTGTGCCAAACATGGCGGGTGTGAATTAACCTAAGGGGAATCTCATAATGCCACCAGTTCAAGGAGTACTGAGTTTATAATAACCGAGACACGTGCTTCCTCGGAGGGTACTTAGGTGTATTATCTCCTTAAAGTTGCTTTTTCAGTACATTTTACATATGGCCCAGATGTTTTCAGCTGAGTGGCTTTGACTATTTCCAACGTTTGTGGTGAGTTAGGTAGTTTTATGCAATAAAAGAATCATGTTTTGTTAACCAGATTGATCTCCAGGTTTCATCCTACAGGTTTAAATACACACAAGTGCATGCTCTCGTGCATACTGTTGTGCGCAAATGCTATATATGCTGAAAAAACTGGTAAGGAGGTCATACTGGTCATACCGTCCAGTCCATCTGTGGAACAAAACTAAACTTTGTGAAGGTCTAAAGCTGCACAGCTGATGTAAGGGCAACGTATACAATTTCTGTAATAAACCACGCCACACAGCTGAGCAGGGTAACGCACAATCTCCGCCCTCCATGCTGTGTACATCTCCCTTCCTGCTATTGAGAAACCCAGGCAGATGTCATTATGAGGCAGAGAAACAAGGAAAGTGATGTAATCTCCCGTTTTGTCTCAGGGGAAGTGATATTGTTGCTGGATCAGCATGCAACTCTTCACTCCTCCTCTGCTTCCTCTGCCTGTTTTTTCTTCCTCTGTGGTACTTTCTGTTCAGCTATTTCAGAATAACAATGAAGCTGTGAATTACCTAATAATGTCAGTCCTTTTTTCTCTTGGACTAACATAGCAGATCATTGGTTCACCCCATAACCCCTCACAGGTCTTGAGGGACATGGGCAGATATCGTCCCTCGTGGGACATTGTTATTTTTCTCTGTTGTCAACAAACACTTTATTTTGGAAGGAGTTACATGTCTATACCCACCAATGGCTCCCGTTTATAGCCTCGTAGTCATTAGGTTTTTATTCGCTTCTTAGTCACAACAACCAACTTGGAGTGTTGGGAGATGTGTCATATGCGTGTGTCACATTTACAGGAACCGAGCTTGTTCCTGCTGGTGCAACATACAGCCTAAAGAAGCCAAATTAAGCTTCCTGAACCACATGGCTTTAGCTGCCCTTTGAGTTGACAGACTTACATTCCTGAAGCTTCACTACTGACTCTAAAACAAACTATGACTTTCAATTTTCTATGAAAAATTACGTGGCTCTTAGATTTAGCTTAGATAGTGTGTATGTGTGTAGTCCAGCTTCATGATGTTTTCAGTCTTTTTTCATAAAGTTGAAATCATTTTGTTTCTGGGCACATTCATCTTTTTATTCCTATTTATACACATCAATAATCTTTGACCATATTGATCAGTAAATTCTGAAAAGATACATCATATCAAGAATAAATGACAGTGTCACCATCGTCTCATTACAAGTGGTAAACAGCAATATCATACTCTAGCTTCATGGGTAACAGCAACATTTTAACGCATAATTGATACATTTTTCCACCTGAGAAAATAATGTCGCATTTCATTCCAGAAAGAAAAAACATTTCTGCACTTTCAATGTAGTTTCCCTCTGATTCTGATTCATGACTCAACTTCACAAAAGCCACAAAGGCCTAAAAATAACTGTTTTGTTTGTGTGTATATGACAGTCAAAGATATTAGCAAGTGAGCCTAAGAAGTTCAGAGCCTGAATTGGTAGTCCAGTAGAGGACCATTGTTCAATGGCACCAAAGCAACGTGTTCACACTGACTCCAAAACAAGGAAGCGGTCAATAAGGCAGGCGAGGAGAAGCAGGGAGGAAGAGCGAGGATGTGTTTGGACAGGAAAGAGTGAAAGAAGTGGGAGGAATAAAGGATGGAAGCATGATTGCAAGGTTTCAGTGTGACAGGAGGAGTCGGACTACAGCAGAGTACAGTAATTGCTGTTTACTTTGGAAGCACACACACACACACACACACACACACACACACACACACACACACACACACACACACACACACACACAGCTTGCTGTGTCAGGTCTTCTGCTGTTAAGACTCTGAGCTGAGCTAAAGAGCAACAAGCCTGATGCAGCGATGATCCATTTAATGCCCTCGCTGTTCATTGTGCTACTGTTCAAGTCGACTAGCAAACTGACCCCGGCGAAAGGTGGATTACACAAACACAATCATTTCCATCAGTCAATTTTATCTTTTGGATACACTAGAAGTGAAATAGAGTAAAATAAGTATAATCACAAGTTGCAGACAGCTTGGTTGTCACGCTGCGGAGGGGCTGAGCTCTCGATCACCAGCGCATGATAATGTTTAATTGGAGGGCAGCAGATTTGGGTGGAGAAGTTTAACATCTGTATTCTGCTCAGAGTCAAAACATTCAAATAAGACTTGAAGATAATTATCTCTGATTCAGGCTGGTTGGACTGGCAAAAGGATTCATTAGGTGGCCGGCGTGGAAACAGTAGATTGTTGTATGAGAGTGCAGCTGTGAGAGTTTTCACAACACTCCCCAGTCCCTCATAAGTCCTCCCTAACCACACACACACACACACACACACACACACACACACACACACACACACACACACACACACACACACACACAGAGGGGGCAGCTTCAATTAGATCTCTGTGGTTAGCATGGTCTATCATTTAGGCTACGTGTGTGCGTGCATCGGTGCGTGTGTGTGTTTGCCTCAGTTTCTGCTCTCTAATTTTACATGTGTGTTGGCTGACTGTTTCTCCCCAGAGATGGCGAGAGAGGGGTGACAACCAACAGCCACACAGGAATAGCACATTCTCTCTGCAAAACTGTTGGGTCACCAGGGTAGAGATCTGGGAAGATTGAAAAGAAGCAGGGGGAGAAAGATTAAAAAACAAACAAACAAAAAAAAAGACACATGCACAATGGAAGAGGATGAGTTCAACTGTTGGTCATGAGAACAGATTCTCGCACTCCATCAAAAATACAGTACTTTACCAAGAAATGTTCACATATCGATGTCTAATCTTGTATTTATTTATCTCTGCAAAAGGGCTGTGAATGTGAAATAAGGACAAGAGGTTGGTTAGATTATTAATCAGGTCCTACTGTTTGTTATCATTTGTTATCGGGCTTGTTTTTAAGGGTTAGATAGGGTTTAAGGTTAGGATTAGGTTAGGGTTTACCTTACGCGTTTTCATTGTGACGTTCAGGGTAGGAATAAGGGGATATGGTGGAGTTAATACAAGCTACAGCGGATGATATTATTTATCTGTTATTATGATTTATTTATTTTATAAACGTATATTGTTACATTTTTTGGTTAAAGCTTGTATCCATGTACTTATTTATTTAATCAAATGTGTTTATTTAGCTTTGTTAGACACTAAAAGTGATTTCTGTTCTGTACTACAGATTCATGTTAAATGTGATTTAGACTAATAGACAGTAGGTGGCGCTAATAACTCACCAACTGGCTCATTTGTCTTTCAGTCTTTTTACTTTTTGCTTTTGTCACTTTATTTGTCCATAGATGGATCAGCTGTCAGATGAAGAAGTAGACATCAGAGATGAAGAGGAGGAGGAGGACAGTGATAAAGAGGACCAGGACCTGGATAAAATGTTTGGAGCCTGGCTGGGAGAGCTGGACAAACTCACACAGGTACTCCGACATCATGAGCGGTGGTTTGTTGTAAGAATGTCATGTGTCCTAGTATTGTGTTACTTTTGGATATAATGCCAATCAAGGAAATTGTGTTGCACACTTTCATCTTGCTCTCCTCCTGCCTGTCAAGAGCCTGGATGATGGACGCCCGGGACAACCTCAAGCCCAACAGAAAGCCCCACTCAGACAGGAGACCAACATGGCCAACTTCTCTTACAGATTCTCTGTCTATAACATTAATGGTCAGACACACGTTTAACTCCTACTTCCTGTGATGTACTCCACAGCGCTCTGTTCTGGTTTTTTTCTCATGTTCTATTTTCGGGGGTTTGCAGAAGCACTAAACCAGGGAGAGAATGTGGACTTGGATGCTCTTATGGCTGATCTCTCCTCCATTGAACAAGAGCTTAGCACCATCAACAGTAAACCCAACAGCAGCATGGCCCGCCTGGGGCTGACCGACACAAAGGTGCGCAATAAACACATCCAAAGAATCAAAGACTCTCTAAGTGTTCCTGACATTTAGGTCGCAAACTGCTTTTTAGCTTTAAGGACACTAAAAATAAATAGAAACCAGCTCAGTTTACTCTGAGGTCCAAATGTGTTTGGAGAGTAGATAAGAGGCTACACTTCAATCACATCCTGGTCGTGTCATCTCCAATTTTTTTTTGCGTTGCTTTATAGAGTAAAAAAATTAAAAAGCATTTTGGTCTCCAGGTCCGTCAGAAGCCACCGGCAGGGCGCAGCAGCAAGCCGCAGCCAGGAGGGGGCAGCAGCGGTGGTGGTGGTGGTGGCAGTGGAAGCAGCAGCAACAGCATCAGTGGGGGGGGCGGCAGCAGCGGGGCGAGTAGCAGCAGCAGCAGCACCAGGGCGTCACCAGCTGGAACCATCAGAGCTCCCACAGGGCATCATGGGAAACCGGCTCTGGCTTCTAACTTCAGCCTTGATGACATCACCGCTCAGCTGGAGAAGGTAGAATATGTACAGTAAATGTAGATGGTTTGGCACTAAACTCTTTCATTCTTGTCGTCCGTGATCTGATCTACGCTGATGTCTGGTATGATAAAACTGCTCGTCTTTACAGACGAATAGAGAATCAACTTTACCGACCAGGTCAGCCAAATCAGCCCCACACGTGCACATTAGCAGAGTGAAATCTCATCTCTGCACTGAGCCCATCCTTGAGGAGCAGCGCCTGATCTTAAGTCAGTGCCAGGAAAATAAATTGATTCTAAATATTTCCCAGTTGTGGAAAGTTGAGGACCCGAATTACATTTAGAATATCTGCTGCTACTGATGAAAGGAAGCGCGACGAGAGAGGCGATTAGAGCTGAAGGCTTCGTACAGATGTAGATGTGTGGTTTCACCTGCGTGTCTCACTCCTCAGGCCTCTCTCAGCATGGACGAAGCTGCTCGTCAGACTTCCTCCCACTCTCTCAGCTCCGCCTCCTCCACGTCGGCCACGGTGCGACGGCCTGGATCATCGCAGCGCCAACACCGTCGCACAGGATCAGTCGGCACAGTCAGTGAACACGAGGTGACCCGGCATATTTAACTCTCACATTTGCACACAAATATAAAGCGAGGGGATATCGCTATCTCCACCAATGAAATGATCTCAGACACATTTTTTTCTTGTATCGATATATTCAGTTTGTTTATTTATTGATATATTTATATCCCTGAATTTGAGCAACTTGGGTCCAAACCGAGAACTGGCCATCTGTCTTTGTTCATCCATTCAAACAAACTTTGTCTTGCTTCTGACTCCGCTTTATTGCCTCTCTTTAGGTGTGTACATTCATCCACTCCTCGCGCTCCTCCATCACCTCAGCCTCTGGGATTTCGGTCAACTCAGCTTCTTCCATGGACTCACTGGACAGTGTTCTTCACTCCAGGGAATCAGATGGTCCGCAGTCTTCGTCAGTGCCTTCAGTAGGAGCAGGCCATCACAGTTTGGAGGTACGGATTCACTTCTTACGATCAGCGATATTGATAAATGAAACTGGTGTCTCATGGCACCTGAATGAATCAGTTTAGATATTGTTTAAACAGCAATAACCCTATTTTTCCGTTTAAGGGCAATAATGCCCGCATGTTGTTACTCCTGCAAATGTAACACAAATAATTTCTACAGCCTGGGCACAAATGTTACTTTATCTTCAAGAAATAAACAAATAATTGCAAGATGGAGGAAGCAGAGGTTCACAGCAGCTGGAAAATATGCTGATTGGGACAAAGTTAACACTCTTCAGTGGAAAACTCAAAAGGGTCATTCACTGTTGTTAGGGATGGGTTTCCCACCTTGAAATTGCCATGAAACAACCAGATTTCTTGATGTGCTTCTGCGAGTGTGACGCATGCGGTAGAAAGCCTTGCTGACGTTACTCCCACGTCAGTGCTCCATGTCTTTTTTTCACAAGCGTTCTTTCGTGTCATCGCTTCTTTTAACAACACAAATATTACATTTTGTTATTTATCCTTTAATATTATTAGTGTTGGTGTGTAGTTCAGTCCGAACAAGAAAGCCCAACAAGGTCAGCAGGGGTTATTGTTGTTTCATAAAGTTTGCCGAAAGCTAACATACTTGTAGGATTTGGGATAGTTTGGTATGATGTAACAAAATCAGATGGATCCATATATGTATGCAACAGTAAAGTATCATTGTTACATAAGGAAATATAAACATGTCACATCTCTACCGCAAAAAAACCAATGTAAACCTTTAGGAAATTCATGTTTTTTAAGTTTAATACTGTTTAACGCCGTTTCCAGTCAGCTGAATAACCAGCTCATTTAAGATGGACTGGAATGAACCATCTTGAGTGAAATTAGCTTTTAAATGTCCTGGAAAACAGATTTTTTTTTTTTAGACTCTAACCCTCACCTGACTTTTCATGAGCATAGATAGTGATGGGATTTTGTGTTCTTAACTGTTTATGACACAAACAGATGGAGATTTAGGTGCTTGACCAAGCATGTAATCACAGCACCATAGTTTCAGGTCTGCAACAGTGGCCTCATGGAAGACAGACTTATTGGATTCTAGTGTCACAAATGTCTCTTTCAATCTCAGTTAATGCTGCGTGTAATATTGTGTGGTAATACCGAGACTAAAACCTCCGACTGACCCTGCTCACAACCCCTGCCTGGCTGTGGACAAGGCACATGCGCGCTACACCGAATGTCCACAGCTCGGTTGATGAACCAACCCCCACACGCAGGCACGAGCGTGCACACCCACACACGTGTCATTGCAGGTCACAACTTGGCCAAAGGGAGAAGCTGGCTGCCTGTAATCATCTTTGTGTGTCTGACCTAAATATTATTTTTAATCTGTAGTTATAAAAAAAAACCCAGCGCTTTCTATAAAGTGGTTTCTAGAGATTGAAATGAACACACACACACACACACACACACACACTGACACAAATATAAAATAAAAATGAAGAATATTTTGTAGCATTACTGAAAATAATAATGCAAATATTGATAAATAAATGAATTTAATATATTTCATCTATGTGATGGGGTACTTTTCTTAGTCCTCCCTTTAATTTAAAAAAGGGACCCAGTGTGGTTGTTTACTGTGTGCTAAACACTTATGCGCACACGGGGATAAGGTGACTAACAGCACTGTCACACGTGCACATTTGTGGGATTACGCACGGCTCAGTAAAGCCACATGTTTGGCCAACTGCCTTTAGAATTCACAGCATCACTATATTCAAGCAATGTAAGCGAGGAAAACGGATCAGTTTTAAATCAAAAATGAAAAGAGCACACTCTTAAATGTGCTGAAGTCCGAGGCACTTTACTGACTGTTGGTTCATGTAAGTGTGATTACTGTGATCTGTTAATCACGTGCACAGTTCACCTACACAGGTTTATGGTATTTGTGCTGCTGAGCTCTGCTTCACCACCACTGCTTCTGCTCAACCTGCCAGTTCCTCCAGCAGCAGATTCACTCACTGGAACTCGCTCTTTCTCTCTGTTTAAAGCACTCCTATCTGGACAAGGAAACCTCTCTGATTCTGAGAAACATAGCAGGAAAACCCTCACACCTGCTGACCAAGGTGACGCTCTTTTCAGTACTGCATGACCCCCCCCCACCTCCTCTTCCTGCATGACACCACCCTCTCCCCTTTAGACCCCAAATGAGAAGTAAATGAATGTTGTTTGAATTGAATCGCATAACATGGCTGCCCTGGATTTTAATCTCATTTCCCTTCTTTTATAATCCCGTCACAAATCTTTCCAATTTAGACGTTTCTGGTGGTAACTTGGGTTCGGTGAAACTTTTGAACCAGACTGCATTTTCAACAAATGGTACAGTTTCGTGTGGTATTAATTTCATTCCAGTGATCAAAAGTTGTGGTATCAGGATGATCCATGTCCGTTATTCTACCGTTGGGACCCTTTCCAAGTCTGATGTAATAATGTAACGTGAATTCTGGAGCTCAGACAGCCCCAACACCACCTGACCAGCTAAACTTCCAACACTGAAATGTACTGCTGAGTGGAAATGCAGTTCAGAAAACTGGTTGCAGAACAGTATTAACCTGTTATTGATGTATAACACAGAAGAGTGGAGCCACTATCTGACTGCTGGTCTGCCACTCTTTAAAACAGCCAGATCATGCATGGAAGACAAATGTGCACACACCACTCCAAACAGAAGATGGATGATGATGATGATGATGATGATAATGATGATGATGATGATAAGTAACTGGAGTGGTCTATGCTTGGATCAAGGAAAAGCACAGTGCACAGCGAGACCTTCTGTTTTGCCTCTGTTTAGTGCTCACACTGGGATGATGCAGGTTTCCTGCACATTTAACCTTAAACGTGCAGCCTTCTTCTCAGTGTTCGTGCGGGTTAGATTGTGCATCAGTAATCTGTTGGGCAGTGGTTAATCAGCCCCGATTGTTCTGTTTAGTAATCGTTGTTGGGAGCTCAGCCAGGTGCATTTATGGAGCTTAGAGGATTAGCTTGGAGCCAGTTAACACTAATCGATGATGGGACTAATTACTCTTGTTGTTGTTGTTGTTGTTGTCTTTGGTGGTGATCATGCATGCATGCATGCATGCATGCATGTATGGTGTATAACAATACAATAATACATTCAAACCTGAGTTGTTGTTGTTTTTTTTGTTTTTTTTCATGATTTCAGTTTGACATCTGACATATTTTTTTGTGGTGATTGTGTCCAATTTTCCGCTGCTTTTCTGCTGCCCTGTCAACTTCTTTTTTTGTTGAGGTCAAGGTTTTATTTGGGGGAAGACGGTATTAAATAGAAAGTAAGTCAGAAGGCTTTATTCTGATTGGATCTGCAGTGTGTGAATTGATTGGACGATTATGGGGATAAGGCAGTTTGATTGGACGCTAGAGAAACGTGCCGGATCTACAGAGATAATCTTCTTTGGTGCAGAAAAAGGTGATTCCTTAGTGCATCTCTCTCTCTCTCTCTCTCTCTCTCTCTCTCTCTCTCTCTCGCACACATACAAACATGCAAACATACACACACACACACACACACACACACACACACACACACACGTGCACACGCATGCACAAGTAGCTTGCTGACAGTGGCGTCTCATTTGGAGTCCTTGTCACAAGGACACTGAAGTCTGTTCTGTGTCTTTGAGGTAAAACTTGTACTCTGTGCTTGGAATGTAAAGAGATGCAGAGATGTGCTGGTTAGTTCTAACATAATGTAGAAAAAGATTAGAATAGACCCTCTGATAAAGACAGAAGCAGATGATTCTTATTCTTACCAGATTTTACTGTTTCCTTCCTGGTTTGTAGAAAGTCAGGTTTGCGTGCTCAGAGTTGACTCTTCTTAATTATTGAATATTTACTATGGAGTATGTTAAACCGTTAAAATATGAATAAAAGTTATGATCGTCCAGAGCCAGCTCAGTATTCAGAAATGTCCCTTTAGTTATCCCAACTCCTGTAGTCAACTTTACACCATGGTAGTTACTGCTGGCAGCCAAGGAGGATAAAGGCCTTTGACCTTGTAGCATCGAGGGTGAAGGCATTTTAACAGCAATACCGCCATGTTGACGACTTCTCCGTGAGAGAGAAAAGGACGGCCAAATGTGCAGCAGCTGCTGTGAGAAGAACGGTCATCACACTCAAGAAAAGTGAACATGAGCACTGGAAGGCCACCCGTGTGTTAGGGAGGTGGGATTACTGGGGAATAATGAATTTGAGATCGTAGGTTCAGTTGCTCCAAGTCAGACTGCTGCAAAACAGCTGTTAAGGCCTAATAGAGTAACCATGCATGGCTGTGATTCAGTCATATCAAACATTGTGTGTGTGTATGTGGATGGCTGCAGTATGTGTGGTGGGCAGAGGCAGCGTAACACTGACACAGACAGAATATGTCACAGTCATGACTGCAAACAGTAGTGCATGCAAAAGACACAAACACACACACACACACACACACACACACACCGCTGTCCCACTTCTGCGGCCTCTGTATCAGTCTCACTGCTCCACTTTGCTTTAAGCCTGTGGCCGCTCAGAAGGGCCCCGCTGGCTCTGACTTCAAAGGCAGGAGAATCTTCCCTGGTTAGGGGCTAATATTAGCAGCTCAATAATGTAGGTCGAATTCATTTCTCTGAGATGGATGAAATTTGTTTATGCTGCAAGCTGCAAGTGACAGTGAAGGCAGCTGTAGGAGGCACTGGAGCAAAACAAGAGACAACGTTTTACGTGCTGAAATTATAAATTCATCGGCGTGTCATTAAGAGCATTAGAGGAGGCGGATTTGAGCTCATTGGATAATAATATGCAGATGGCACATTGTCTTTAGATTAGAATGAATGTGTCATAATCCCTCTAAATGTATTTTTGAATGCAGTCATGCTATGTTTTCTCATCTTATCACAGCAATGAGATCAACAGCTAAACATCTTCACATTATCATCTAGATGTCACTCTTGTCTTGTGATTTCCTCGTCAAAAACCCCAGACGTCTTTTTTTTTTGTTGATTAGACCATGAATGAGCTTATATGATCAGTCTTGTTGAGTCTGAGTGACTCGCTGCTTCATTGGATAACAACCTGTCATTAGGTCCTACAGCTAACAGACGGATTAGATTCACACCACAGCAGAAGTTGATACGAATGACTCCCATAACAGGTTACATGCAAATGTATCACTGCAGCACATGTTTTGACGCTTGTAGTTTAAATCTCTGATAATTGTGACCTGCAAAAACCACGGTGAATGTGAAATTCAAACAGAAACAAATGGAAAATGAAGGTGGAGAGGTCTCACAGAGGAGCAGGCAGCCTGCGCTGAGGATAATACGAACAGATCACAGCCTCCTCGTGTGGACGTGGGCAAGGCAGCAGAGCTCCTCCCCCACCCCCGCAGCAGCGCTGCCTCCCTGCCTCCTCATCTCATTCCTTCTGCCTCGCTCTGCTGGGGAGGATGTGTCAGGACGACCTATCATCTTTGATTCAGCAGCAGCTCTGGACGTTCGGAGGTGACGTAACATCTCACCTGGAAGATAGCTGCATTTGGAGCCAGGCAGCCAGTCAGTCAGTCAGTCGCTTGTCAAGGCATCAGTCGGATTAGTCACAGACAAAACTAGTTGTTTTTTTCTCCTCATTGTCTGAGGGCTTTTATTTCCCTTGTATTTTTTGTTTCCTGCCTGCTCCCAGCCCTTTCGGAGATAAAGCTGACTACCTCTGCTCGCTCATCCACACGTTTGGCTCGCTCACTTCTTTACCTTGCTCACAGCTGACATTGCAGATCAGACCTGCTCTTTGCCAAGTTGTCAGAAGAAATCAGCCTGAGCCTTCTTCTCATGTCTTCTTCCTCTCTCCTGGTCATGATCTGCAGTGGCAGAGACGTGACGGCGTGCACTTAACAAAAACCTCCCTCAGAGAGAAAATAATGCCTGACGCGTTAGCTGTGGAGTATCCACATATAGTGGGCAGCAGTGCTAGCTTAAGTTGTTTCGTGGAACTTCAACATCGTGAAAGTTGCTGTGGAAGAACCCTGAAGAAGCTGCAGTCACAGATGGATGAATGACACGCTGCTTCACTTTTTACTTTTTAATTATTTGGGATGTTTTTTGCTCAAGCAGACACATAAGTTTGAAGTGTTTAAAGAGAAATCGACCAACATAAAAAATGAATGCGTGCTGGAGGAATCAGGTGGGTGATGAGAAGGGTTTTAATGGTCAGGTGTGACTGTGGAGTCAGGAAAGTGATGTCAGAGGAAATGTCTATCGATGCCTTTATTCACACTGACTGTTGGTGTTTGTGTGTGTGTTTAGGAGGAGCAGGCTGCCAAACTCAAGGCGGAGAATATCCGGGTTGCTTTGGAGAAGATCAAGGAGGCCCAAGTTAAAAAGGTCAGTCAGGGAAATCTGGGTGTTGGGCGCTGGTTTTGTGTGTGTCCACTTTGTGGGTCAGGTCAGTGTAACACTGCAATGGAAGCTCTGGTCAATGACAGCTGGGGTCATAACTCTCACACACACACACACACACACACACACACACACACACACACATACAGAGTAAAAGCAAGCACTCACCATAATGACTTCTGCAAATCAGGCCCCAATCCCACACAGAGTCTGGATTAGCAGTGTGGATTTATTCCGCGCAGAAGCAGAATCCAGCTACCTGTCAGTATTAAATCTGCATTTTGATCCTGTTTACGCTGATAGTGGAATCATTTGTCAAACCATTATTATTTTCGATGTATAGATTAACATGAATGAAGCATTATTTGAGATCCACTAATACAATTCTGAATGGCCTACAAAGAATGGACGGCTATTTCTGCCACCAGATGTTCAGCATCTGTCAAGAGTTCCAGCACACGTTTCCTTCAGTTATTGCTACAGAAAATGGAGGTCGGAGATATTCTGACTTTACAGTAACATCTTAAATGATCGTCGCCTCCCTCTTGTCTCTTCACAGTTAGTGATTCGCGTCCATTTGTCAGACGAGAGCTCCAAAACCATGATGGTGGATGAAAGGCAGACAGTCCGACAGGTATGGCTGCCACACATGCACAGATGTGTCCTCATGCGTTCACACGCATAACTTAATACCCAATACAACCTTAGCTTAGCTCTACTTTCTATAATTAATCGTGTTTAGAGCTCCAGCTCATTGTTCTGCTAACTGTGTCTCTGTTCCGAAGGTTTTGGACAGTTTACTGGAGAAATCTCACTCTGGCTACAGTCCAGACTGGTCGCTGGTGGAAACCATCTCAGAGCTGCAGATGGGTAATTACAAATACACAAATTTTGCTGTCATTACGCATCGAAAGCCTCCAGAGATCTGCTGCTGCTGCAGCTGACCAACCTGCCAACCTGCTCACAGGTTTACTGTTAGGTCCCTCCTGCCTTTTTTATCATCATGCACTGAAGTTAATCCACAGTAGCCAGTGTGCTGTGACTGTCAGACAACCCTGATATTCAGACACACACACACACACACACACACACACACACACACACACACACACACA
>BJFM01001015.1:172589-190670 GCA_016586285.1 Arothron firmamentum
ACACACACACACACACACACACACACACACACACACACACACACACACGTACACGCTACCCTTGTTCCAGCCTTGGAATGTGAGGGAGACGTGTATTTGCCAGGACAAACTGTACTTCAGATTTGACTTTATACACACACACACACACACACACACACACACACACACACACACACACACACACACACAAACAAACAAACACACACACTAGTGTATCTAGGCCCAGTGCAGTGATGCATGTGATCTAACCTACATCTTCAGGGCTTCTGCTGTCCAGCTTTGTATGGAAGTGTAGCTTGTTTGGCCCCACTCGGACAAACACAGCTTTTTTTTGCATTTACAAATCAAACAGTGTCTGAAACACAGATCGCTGGTCGGCAGATTCAGGCTCACATAGGAGGCAAACATACATAAACTTAGCCTACACAATATATTAACTGAATTATTACTTTTACTCTGAGCAGAACGGATTTTCGAGGATCATGAGAACCTGGTGGAGAATCTATTAAACTGGACCCGGGACAGCCAAAACCGCCTGATGTTCACTGAGCGCATTGAGAAGTACGCTGTGTTCAAAAACCCACAGGTGGGATGCTTCTTCAGTGAGAGGCAGCGTGTGTGAGCCAAGCTAAATGTGATACTATACTCCTAACCTGGACCATGTGCTTTCTGTCTCAACAGAACTATTTGCTGGGGCGGAAGGAGACGTGTGAGATGACTGAAAGAAACAAAGAAGCTCTGCTGGAGGTTTGTTAATTTACTCCTCTTTAAAAATGCTGCTTCCTGTCTGCTTCCATCCTGGAGGCATCAAGTTATGGGAATCCTTAGAATTCTTAATTTTTTGCATTTCAGAATGTCTTGAAATGTATTTTAATAATATAAATAGAAAACTACCTTTTTGTTAAAGAAAAAATCTTTATTGTATTAGAATCAACTGCTTTTTTATTATTGTTGTGCTTTTCTACTGTTTAATAATTGTTTGTGTGCATGCGTGTGTGTGTGTGTGTGTGTGTGTGTGTGTGTGTGTGTGTGTGTGTGTGTGTGTGTGTGTGTGTGTGTGTGTGTGTGTGTGTGTGTGTGTGTGTGTGTGCAGGAGTGTTTTGGCGGCAGCTCTGTCTCTGTCCCAGAGATGGAGGGATTGTTATGGCTGAAGGAAGATGGGAAGAAATCGTGGAAAAAACGGTACTTCCTGCTGAGGGCTTCTGGCATTTACTACGTTCCCAAAGGAAAAGCCAAGGTGTGTGTGTCATTTAACTGCAAGGACAACATGGGAATATACAAATTATCAATGTATCATTGATTTTTGAAAGTTCCCAACAAAATTCATTTACTGCTTGAAAAATCTAAAGCCCCCCCTTACTAAATTGTTTTTATCTATTATTATTAAGATTAAAGGGACCCCCCCCCTTCACCAGCTTAGTCACATTTGTGATAAAGCACCATATGAATGAGACTCCATGTCAAAATTTCAATATATTGCCATGACATTAACTATTTAGGTAATTTCCCTGTGTGGTTTTGCAGGCATCCAGAGACCTGGTGTGTTTTCTGCAGTTGGATCATGTTAATGTCTACCTTGGCCAGGACTACAAGAGCAAATACAAGGCTCCTACAGATTACTGCATGGTGCTGAAGGTATTTACACACCAGGGATCAGAACATCTGTTTTTCTATGACTGATAGCTCCAACTCATCTAAAGACAGTCACTGATTCTCTAATCTTGTGGGTTAAATTCATGTCTAACATACTTGTGTTTGTTGTGTACTCTATATTCAGGGTTCCATTTTGTGTCCTATCTAGTTTGAGCTCTTTCTCTATGATCAGATCCTCACCACAGATAAACTCTAAAAAGTAGATCCTGGAGGAGTCAGCAAATGACTTCTGATGGTGTTTGGCGTTTACATTGTCTTACCCTGCCACCTAGTGGTGGAAAGTTATAACATCACGTTTCTTTAAAACAGTCGAACAGTAATGTTTGGGATTCATTTATTAATTGTTCATTTGTGTAATATTAAAATGAATACTAACTTTGTAGTGTCTGTAGCATCCTCAGATCCAAAAGAAGTCTCAGTATATCAAGTACCTTTGCTGTGATGACATCAGAACCCTCCAACAATGGATCAACAGTATTCGCATTGCCAAGGTAACGAGTGACTTTACTGTTATTTTTCTGTGTTCAGACCATTGATCATCCGGTTTATCAGATTTCTCTGCTTGATTGTCTTTTAGCAAAATCATTAAATTAAGGCTTTTCTAACCTCATAAATCTGGAATTCATTATCTTTATGGGTGGAATTCATTCATTTATTAATATTTATTTCTGGGTGTGTGTCAGTATGGGAAGCAGCTCTACATCAATTTCCAGGATGCAATGAGAAAGACAGAGGCAGCCTACGACTGGTCCTCTCTGTCCTCTTCTTCCATTAAATCTGGATCCAGCTCCTCCAGCCTTCCAGGTGGGTGCAGAATTCAAACAATCCATATGTTTGGCAAATCTCTAATGGCCTAAATATTGATATGATCAATTGCGGTAGTTCTGATTCTCAGGTTCCAGTTGTTTATTGGTCACATCTATAATATTACGCAGGGGTGGTATTACAATAAAATGCTGCAGAGCAGAAGCACCAGTCAGCTCTGTATGAGTTCAATTAGAATAAGAATAAAAATAACAATTACAACAATCAAATTAAAGGATGAAACTGAATATGTGTCCGTGATGCCTTCAGGTACACAATACATTGATTATTATTGCTCATTCTAAAATGTGAATAATGTTGTTTTTGCTGCTGTCATCCCAGAGTCCCAGTCTAACCACTCCAGCCAGTCAGACAGCGGGGTGTCAGAGATGGTGTCAGCGGGCCACACCCGCTCCCAGAGCGTTGTCAGCTCCATATTTTCTGATGCCTGGAGGAGAGGAACACAAGGAGAGGTACAGACACACACATCCACACGCTGTCTCACGTTCTTCTGTTTGCCTTCAAGCGTTTTCTTCCATCAGTCCTCTTCTGCTTCTCTGCCAGCGTTCAAAGGTGAAGGGGCGTTTGCAGGTTCCTCTTTGTTCAGGAGGAGGAGGAGGAAGTGGAGGTTAGGCAGACAGATGTTCCGGGCCCAGCAACAGTGTGATAGTAGCCTTTACCATGCTTGACTGTTTGTGGATGAAGTGCCCTGGGATTGTACTACTAACTCGTTTTCATAGAAATGTAGTTTTTCCTCTCCACATAGATGTCCATCTTGACGTATTCAGAGACTGATACTTTCATGCAGATGTAAAGGCTGGAATCGTTTTGGATCCATTTTGGATTGTTTTCAGTTTCTGGATGTTAGAAGCTGAGAATGGCTGGTGCTTATTTAGGTATACGGGGATTTTCCGCCGTGGAGACACATCTGCCCTCCAAACACTAGGAAATAAGAGCTGATGCGCGTGCAGAGCAGCCATGCATGATTCCTGTTAACGGTGTGAACTGCATTCTTATTTTTCATTGGCTGCAGCTGAACGGGTGGATCTAACACGCTGGTGTGGGGCAGCGAAAATGCCATTTTCTTTGATTAGTATGTTGGAATGAAGGCAGAAAGCTGCAGCGGCTGCTCCTGGCTTCAGCCACCACATCCCTGACGCTCGCAGAAACGTGAAACTATTCGTTTGCCGACCGGTAACATTTCCTCCGTCCTCTCATCTCTCTGCGTTCACCCCTTTTTCCCCACTTCTGTCACTACTCACGCAGCCTCCTCCTGTTCTGCCCCTGGCTCTTCCTCATTGACTTGTGTCTTCTTTTCCAGATGATGAAGATCGATGCCATCAGTAGGCCCATCCCGGTCCAACTGCCCTCTGTCTCCCCGCAGCCTGTCCTTCTGGCCCAGAACAGCTACCCCGATGGTCTCGACCCATCTGAGGATTCTCCGTCGCCACCCTCACCTCTTCCTCCGCCTCCTCCCGCCGTTGCCCAGCAACCAGCTCCAGCCCCTTCGTACGTTAAGTACAGCACGCTGGCTCGCTTGCAGAGCCAGAACCAGAACCAAGCCCAGTCGCCACCGGCAGGGGCCCCTACGCCGGGCCTCACCAACCAGTTTATCACACCCAGCTACAACACACTCCCAGCTTCTTATAGTGACTCCTCGACGTTGCCACCATCACCTCCTCCTCCTCCACCCACGGAGCAAGCACCCACCTTTATGTCCAACTCCTCCCCTCTTCCACCACCACCGCCTCTTGAGGAGGACATGCAGGAGTCCTACCTCCCACCCCCTCCCCCCGACAACCTGGAGATCAATGGTCTGCCTCTGCCTCCACCCCCAGAGTCCAACCCCACCTCATGTCCTCAGCTCTCCAATGCTGGGCTCCAGCAGTTCCTGGCGAAGAAGTTCCCCAACATGGCATACGACTTTACTCCACCGGTGGGTGAGGACACTTGTCCTCCTCCTCCGCCTCTATCTGACGCCTCTCCTCTCACCTCTTGGCCCTCCTCTCAAACTGCACCCCCTCCTGCACCGCCCAAAACCTTCACTGGGGGATTCCCCCCTCAAACAGCTCCCAAACCCTCCGGTCCTTCCTCCCTGCCCGTTACCATGTCGCCTGTGTCACCCACCGAGATGCTCGGCAGCAACGTGCCGATTAAAAAACAGCAGAGTTTCTCCACGGGACATTCCCCGAGCCAGCCCCCCCCCACCCTGCCGAAGCAGCACAGCCTCTCCTCCAAAGGCCTGGCCCTGTCTCCCTCCTCCTCCTCCTCATCGATCGCAGCAGCTACCTCGTCTTTGGTCAAGCAAATTGTGAATCAGTTCCCGGGGAACGCGGCCCCCTGCTCTCTGCCTGCCTCCAGCTCCATGGAGGGCTCCAAGCTAACTGCCCCCCAGTCCCCCCCGGCTGTCAAGTCTAAACCAAAATGGCAGCCAGGTGGCGCTCCACAGTCTCCAGAGTTCCCTCCACCTCCCCCAGACGGCTCTGTGGAGGACTTCCCCCCCCCGCCCACCCCATCCTCCTCCAAGACGGGCTCCCCGCTAAAGAAGTCCCCTTCCAGCTCATCCACAGGATCCACCAAGCGAGGACCTCCACCAACACCCCAGCGAGCCTCCTCCATGCGGACCAGCTCCCCTAGTGAGAGCCAGGACGAGAAGCCAAAGAAGGTGGAGAGCCTGGTCAGCAAGTTTGGTCAGGCTCCTCAGACCAGCACCTCCTCCTCCTCCTCATCGCGATCCAATTCTCTGACCAACGAGCCCAGTGGGGGCCCGGCCCCCCTCCCCAAGCCAGGGAAGCTGAACTTGGCCAACCTCCCACTGGCGCTTCAGGGGCTGCAGGCAGGCCATCAGGAGTTCCCATCCCCTCCCCCCCCTCCTCCCCCCGCCCAGCCCCCCCAAGTCGACTCATCCCCGGACTTCTTCCCCCCTCCCCCGAGTGACTCTGAACTTTTTCCTCCCCCCCCCCACCTCTCTGAGATGCATCACCCCCCAAAGGTGGCCGTGGTCAACCCCCAGCCTCAGTTGCACAAGTCGGCCCCCACGTCTCTGTCATCGTCATGGAAACAAAGCTCACTAAAGAAGGGGGCGGTCCCTCCCCCAGCTCTGAACCGGCGGCCCAGTAACCCGGTCCAGTACGACCAGATGACATCCAAGCCCCTCTCTCCACCTCCACTGTCTCAGACCCCACCTCCCTCCCTGCCGTCTTTCTCCTCCTCCTCCTCCTCCTCCTCTCCTGTACCCCCCACCTCTCCCAAATCTCCTGGGCCGAGCTCCCTGGCCCTGAAGCCTCTCTTCCTGGAAGACCTGAACCGCACCCTGAAGAGGAAGTCCATCTCCCGCCACGGCTCGCTCACCTCCTCTCACCTCATCTCCACTAAGATGGAGCCTGTGGGCACAATGGATGACATGGCGCTGCTGCCGCCTCCTCCCCCCGAGCTCCTGCAGCAGCAGCAGCAGCAGCAGCAGCAGCGAGGCGTTCGAGGACAATCGCAGACTCTGTCTCGTCACCACGCACACTCCCAGTCCGCCAAACATGCCAACATCTCAGGCTATGCAACACTGCGGCGCGGGCCGCCTCCGGCGCCGCCTAAACGGGACCAAAGCACTAAACTGAGCAGTGAGTGGTAGGAGCAGGGACGCCAGGAGAGCTCCTCAAACTGCAGAGACTGTTTACCGCCATTCTTCCTGCAGCGCAGAAGGAATCGATGTGCATTTCTTCTCATCCTGAAGGACCCGCTCTTTGGATTCTAAGCAAGTAGCAAGCCATCTTTTATGATTTCCTATTATTATACTCATTATTATCACCCACAGTACCACTTATTACTCCCAGTACCGACCCATTAACGAGCAAAGCAAGAATATATGATACTCGGAAAAGTCACTGGTCCAGTTTGTGCATCACAGTATGTGTGCAGCTTTGCATCTAAATATATGAGAGGAGAGCTGAACAGCAGCAGGATGGTACTGCACGGAGCTGCGCCAACGATGAAGGGACGGGCCGGTGGAAGGAAGACGATAAAAGTGATTAAATGAACCACAGGGCTGAAGTAATGTTCTTCATTTTAAAATGTTTTGTGTGTTTTTTGTACAGGATTATTTAATACTGGAAAGATATTGTTATAATTATTTTATGTTGTAAGATGTGTCAAAAGACTGAACCTGGTTGGACTGTACTGTCTGTCTGTCGCACGTTCATCCTGGATTACCATCCCATCATCATCTGAATGATCGCTCCTGAGGGAAGGCACTTTTCTCAGGTCGTTCTCATCTTCTCATAACTCTGCAAAGCAAGACTGGGCGTGTATAGCTTCAGCATCCAGCTCTGCCTTTCATCTCTGCTGTCCAAACAACCCATCTGATGGAAAATGATTAACTCAAGTCAGTTTTTATATTGGTCACAGTTCTGTCTGTTGGATTCTTCTCAAACATCTGTTCAGAGGCTGATCTTGGTTTCGGCCTGTCTCACATCCATGTGACTTCAGATGTTCGATACACAGCCCTAACTAGCACTAGAAAAGTATTTTTTCTCATCAGTTCATATTTCCTTCATTAGGTCCGGTGACTTTAAGGTGACCTTTTTTTTTCTTTTTTTAATAATGCGCCAGACAGTTTCATCACCGACTAACTGGTATTTATGCTGCCTCCACAGATGTGCAGCTTAGCAGTAACGCCACCACGAACGCAGCCCCACGGTAGATGGTACATCTGGTTTCTATAACTGTGCTGAGAACAAACAGGATGAAGCTTTTCAAGCGCAGGACAATTTACAGCTTCAACTCCTCTTCAGCCCAGAGAGGAGCTTCCTGCTTTCATTTCTCTCCTCGGTAGTTTATTTATGTGTGAATGCAGTGTCGAACTGACAACAGTGCATTGTAAACAACGCCTGAAAACCCCATTTTCTAATATTTTTAGCATATTTTTCAGTTAAATATTTTATTTCAATTATCACTCTAGCACTTTTTGTAACAAGACCCCTGAGCACTGCTTTGTGTCACAGACACGTCAGTTTTGTGTCCTTTTTGGTTTCAGCGGCTTCTGATCAGTTAGATAACTTCATGTTTTACACAGTTCAATGATTCAATGATTATCACATAGTCGTTTGCTAAGTATTAAAGCTGTGTTCATCATTCACCCTAAATGAGCAAGCGGCAGATTTCTGTTTAAATATAAGGTTGTCTCTCACAAACTGACCAACTGCTGCCAGAAATCCACAAATCCACATTTTGACTGAGACAATCCATTTTTGTCATTTATTTCCAGACGAGAGAACACTCCGCCCCAGACCCGACTATAATTTTACATCCAGTCATTTTATTCCTTATCAAATAAAGACTTCCTTACTGAATTACTCATTTGCAGTTTTTAATTGCTGAGTACGTTGTGTTTTTTGAACGACAGTGGGAGGAATGATTGAGAGAGGCAGATAACAAAACAGTTTTTACTGCTCTGATTTTTCCAGCTGACGGCTGCAGCAGGCTACATAGATTAGTTTTCTGGTTGTGGAACCATAAAAAATAAACTCCCCCCTCAGAGCACACGTTTATGTGAGGAATAGTGTTGGGAGTCTCGTTGTGGTGTTTTCTGATTGTTCCTGGTCTTACTCTTAATAGTGTGTGTTTCTAAATGTGTAAAATAATTTATATAACACCCTTTGGCCCTTCAGAGCAGTTATTAAAGTAAAACTAATGCAGCTTAATAAATTGTTAATTAAGGGTAAAACAGCTTTGAGTATTTCTAAAATGGAATCCTACATCCAAAACATTTTGATTTAGATGCAGTTTTTTTTATTGAAGTAAATTAAAAAAAAAAAATTCAATATGCTAAAATATCACCTAAATTGTTTCAACATTAAACAAGACCAAACGAACCAGGAAATTCTACAAGATGTACAAAGGAATTGTGAAATTTTTGACAAGACACACAAAGTAAAAGGGCTGGACAAATATACAAACGGTGTCTCCCGAAAATCAGATGAAGAATCGACATTGAGATTACGACCGTTATAATCACAGTGGTGCCATTGTACGGACTGAGCCTTCCTTCCACATTTTCAACAGTTCAATTTAAAAATGGGGAAAAGTGCATCTAGTACTTATTAAAACTTTTAAGAAGGTCACGGCATTCCCAGTTAAAAACATTAAAAAAAAAAAACTAAAAAAAAAACTAACATCACCTACACAAACTTAGCTGGGTTTAAAAAACAAGGTCTTACTTCAAGGTTTCTCCTGTGTCTGGCAGAGGCGGGTGTGAAGCTCCACCACCACATGCTTCATCATGCTGCCCAACCTGTCATGGATCTGAACGAGACGCTCTGCTGAGCATTGCTGCAGTTCTGTCTGCACCATCCTGCAGGCCAGTCTGTCCAGGTCTGGCAGAAGACCCTGCAAATGTCCATCGGGTCTCTGCTCCGTGCATGACGTCTCCATTGTCTCTTTTCCAGTGTCTCTGGTCCAGTCTGCAGGGACAGGCTCGTCCACCAGCTCCGTCGCTGTCAACAGAAGAGCATCATCAAAGAGAAACAACCGGCTGTCCTTTAACAACCAAGCAGTGAACATGCAGCAGAACAAAGAGCTGGGAACAGTCTGACAGGAGATCCTCCATCTGACACACTTGAGTAAACATCCAGTAAGGTTTTCGTGAAAATACTGGGTGAAAAGGTTCCCAGCCAGCAGGTCAGAGTTGGTACGTTAGCCTCCAACATACTGGAGAATTAGTCAAACTACATGCTTGTGTAAATTGTTGCATTTATGAAGGTGAAATTTAATTTCCAACTTTCAAGAGAATGTTAAAGTATTCACAGACCTAGTGTGTCTCCAGATAGTTTACTCTCCTCATCCTGGTTTGGAGGCGTGCTGGCATCTGGGTCAGAGGTCATCGCCTCTGTTTCATCAAAGCTCTTTAACTCATCGCCTCCTCGCCCTTTACGCTAGAAAGTGTTCATGCAAATGTGAAAATGGTCATCTCTGGATTGACTCTCTCTGAGTGCTGAACTCTTTCCACCCTCATACCTGCTGTTCGTAGTTCTTGAGGGCCTTTTTGACATTGGAGATCTTTGGTGAGCGAATGGGAAGGGTCTTGATTTCTGTGGCGGTGAGAGCGCTGAGGTCACCCACCGTCTTGATGTTTCGAGCTCGGACGAGCTGCCCGAAACCACGAGACCTGTGAGCAGAACCCAAAGCTGTACGGCGGAACCGGTGATTCGCGTTTCCCCCCCCCCTAACGGCACCGAACCATGATTCCTCTCTCACCACATGTTGGAGGAGATCTGAGAGAGCACAGCTTCTACAGGAGCGGAGCAGCCAACCAGGGCAGGGTAGACGCAGTCTGTGGAGACGGGCCGAGGCTCCTGACTCATTTCAGAAATCTGAGGGACCAAAGTGCATCCTCTGCTTGTTTAAACACACTCCGTAACAGAACATTTAACTCCACATACACATTTCAGATAATGCTTAACGAACATTTCAACAGTCATCTTTTGGTCATACATCTTACATTATAGATAAAGGAAATGACCAGCTGGCAATTCCATTCCTTCTTTCTAACAAGAGTCCACAACAAGATGAAAGCTTTACTTTTGATTTGATTGCCTACCAGACATTTTTTGGAGCTCTTGTAACCAGGACTACGCAGATTCCTGGGACTCAGGACCAACAGGCCTTTAGTTGGTGTTGTGACATACTAGATTGAATATTAACAGGAAGGGTTAGAGCACAGCAGCAAATCGCAAGAAAAAAACAAAAGATTTGTTCAGATCTTTTAACCAGCTGCACCTTTGGCTGAGAGATGGAGGCGTTTCTGGGTTTCCTGGGAGAGCTGGTTCTGATACAAGGGCTGCGGCGGTCGATGTCATCTGCAGTCTCCTGCTGCTGGATGGGATCAGCAAAAGATACGCGCCTGGACTGCACAGGAAGAAAGATCAGCACGAGCTCAAACTATGGATGAGTTTATTCCTCAAGATCTGTCACACATGTGAGAACAAAGGCCTTCTCCAAGACCACGAAGGCTTAAACAAAAAGGTGGAATCACCTGTGAAACCATGGCCTCGTCGATCATCAATGCTCAAGCCCTGGCTGAGTCATGTGATTCGTTACTTACTTTGACCAGAGGTGAGGGCATCTCGTCCTCCAGCGCTCGTTTCTGGCCTTTTTTAAGAATACTGGTGGAGGGGGATGCTGAGGGAGACCAGGTTCCCCGGACTCTGCTGCTGGGGCTGTGGTTGACATCCGGCCCCATCAGAGCCTCCAGGTCGCTCAGCTTTGATGGAGAACCAGCGTCTCCGATGGTTGATTCAGCTTTGACTGCAGGACTGAACACATCCGACGTATCCACGCCGCCCTCACTGATGCTTCGCTCTTCCTCTCTGTACTCCTCCGCCTGACTCACGGGCTGCTCATCAGCCTCCTGTGCAGATGTGGTCTCATCAGGGGCCTCTGCCAGCTCATTCTTCTGCATGCTCCGCTCATCCCTGGGCTCCTCACTGCCATGTAAACATTCCATCTGGTGTTCTGCTGAAGCTGCAGTGCCGCAGGCTTCGCTTGGACCTACTGGGTGAGCTTGATCGAGGGATTTGTGTTCGTCTTTGTCACCTTCAGCAGGCTCGGCTGCTGCGCTTACTTCATCCAAAGAGCATGACGTTTGAGTGGGTTCAGCATCATTCCCAAGTGATTCACACTTTTCAGAGGGCTGAAGCTCTGTGGTGCCACGTTCATGTGAAACATGGTCAGCGTTTGCATCCTTTGGAATCTGCTTCTCCTCCTGAAGGGAAGTGTTTTCTAAGGCTGTTTCCCCTCCATCAGCAGCAGCAGCAGCATCCTTCACTTCAGTTTGAGACTCTCGGAGTGACTCAGAATCCTGCAAATCCTGGCTCTTCTGCGAGTCGTCTTCTCTCTCATGTTCAGCCTTAAGCGATCGATCATGATCGCTGACGGTGTTTCTCTCAGTTTCAGGACTTCTAACAGTGGGGGAACTTTGTAAGGATGCTCGGGGCTTCCTTCCCCTCTTTTTGCGCACGTGGATGTTTTCAGACGGCGTTGTGTTTTCTGACTCTGAAGACTCTAAAGTCACTAATGGTTGAGAAGATCTGCGTCTGGAGTATCTGCTCCTGCCCTGGGAGAAATCTGCGGATTCTTCCAGACTTTGTGACTGAGAACTCTCTGGGGTTGAGAGAGAACCTTCCTGTCCTGCCACCACTGCCTTACTCCTCCTGGTCCGGACTCCAACCGTGGTCTCTTTCTCCCTCGCAGCTGCAGGCGTTATCTGAGAGCTGGATGTATTTTGTCTTTCTGTAGCATCCTCGGTCACACCGGCTGCCTCCGACTCTACGCTGCTTCGGTTTAATCGATTGTCTTCTGCCAGACCTGGACAGTCTTTACTAGTATCATTTAGCATCCTTTTTACCTCCGTGTCATTCAGCCGGTTAGTTGCATCTACTATCTGGAGGGACTTGTTAGATGAAGGAGTAACCAGCTGAGAATTCTGTCTGCTGTCCTGCGGAGACCGTGTTGTCATCTGAGAGTCCTCCTTTGACGTCTCGTTGTCTATTGTTCCTTGAAACTCCTGTGTGGCAGCAGTGCTTCCAGTGGCAGGACTGACTGCCTGTGCATCATTTGTTGACGCATTTTGGCTTGATTCTTGGCTGTTTTCCAAAACCTCTATACTAATGTCTCCTTCCTCCTTGCCCCTCGGCGAGCCTTTGCTGCGTCGACTATGTCGACCCTGTGACTGGCTCTCCTTGTCGGACTGCAAGCCTGTTTGGCTGGAATCTCTGCTTCTTCTTCTTGATTCTGGCCTCCCATGTTTGTCCAGGAACGGCTCTGAATTACTGTTTAGTTTTATCTTCTTTGCTGTTCTGCCCTGAGAACTCGCCTGGTCTCCCTGGGACCTAGTACGTAGCCTGTGTTTACTATTCTCCTCCTCTGCAGCTTGTCTGCTCCGTGTTTTTGGTCCACTTTGAGATGAATCAGAATTTTGAGAATCACTTTTTAGGTGCTCTCCCGAGCGTTTTGGTTTAAACTGTATGTATTTAGAGTCCCGCTCATCGGGGTCCTCTCCGGGCAGAGTGGGTGGCACCCTATGGCGTCCAGAGCGTCTCGGTTCACCTGGAGAAATTTTGTAGCAGGGGGATTGGGAATCATCCAGATTTGGCTGAGATGCGTCTTCTTGGCCGGATGGCTGCACGTCAGCGACTTTTGCCGTCTCTTCTCCCGTGACGTCAGTCTGAGTGTCTGGAATAAGGTCACCTTCCTCTGCTGGGACACTGGCCATTCTCTCAGTTAGCCTCACTGGCTCACATTTTGTCAGCGACCCTTTTGGCCTCAGAGGGGATTCAGGGGTTTGACTGACAGCACGCTGGGAATTCTTCTCCCCTGCTGAGAGGAAATCCTCAGACTTGGACTCAGCCAATCCCTGAGACTCCATGGAGGAATTAGACTTGTTTGTCATTCTGTTTTTTTGGCTACTGGTGATCTTGGTCTGGGAACCTGTGAAGGTGGATGTGACACCTGGGCTGGTGGACTTTCCATCTGAATATTTCTCAAGTGTGATAAAGGACTGGCGGCGACTGACTGATTTCTGAGGAGTTCCTGACACCACGTCCGAGGAGCCGGAGACGTTAGGACTCGTGCCTTCTTTGGACTCCTTCTCTTCTGAGTTGTGGTCGACTTTAGCATCGTCTTTCTGAGAGGCAGCTGCAGACTCAGTGACCATGTCTTCATGCATGCTGTCATCTTTCATGTTTTCTTCAGCTTTCAGATCGAAATCATTTTCACTTTCTTCAGCGTTTGGTTCATTTTCCACATTTTCTTCAGTAGCCTGAAGGAAACAGGCAAATAGTAACATCATCACCAGTTCTGGTCATTTTGCCTCTACACATGACAAAAATGGATGAAAATGACAGTTCTTTTCTTACCTTGTCAGGAGCTGCTTCAACTGGACCTTGTCCAGGCTGTAGTTGGTCCCTGTGGATTAAATTGTCTGTTATATGAATGCTGTCAGGTTGGATGAGGGCAGATTTTCAAGAACTTACAGAGAATCTTCTTGGCTCTGTGTGTACTGTGTGAACACTGTTGTATCCAGAGAAGCATCAAGGTTGTTGTACATGGCCGGGATGTCGACTCTGTGATTGAGACTCTATAAGTTCCACACAATACTGACCTCAACACAAACGATGCAGAGATTTAGAACAGATCTTAGGAACCTGACCTTTTCATCCTTTTCACCTCCTTCTGGTGCTCTGTGAGAACTCGCTCCTTTGTCTCCGGAGGAATGAAAACAAAGTCAATGGATGCCTCTTCCTCCAACTCTTGTCTGCGTGGAGGCTTTGGTGAACCAAAATCCAGTTTTGTCTGATAAAAAAGTTGTAATTATAAAAGGATGGCTACAGGAGAAGCTTAAATTTCAACCCCTAACCCTAAAAAGCATTATGATCAACATTATCACAATGTTAAATGATTTTTATCATAGTATACGGACTGAAGTGAAAATGGTTTTAAAACAAACATAAAGCACCGTTAAATATTTCCTGTTTAAACACAAATATGAAAATTACGCCCTCTGCAGATAAAATAACAAAAAAATTGCACTGACTGTTGCAATCAAATCAACATAATTTCCTACAAGGGCTACGTCAACAGGTAAAACACCAGCATCACTAGACTTACAGAGACAGAATTGGAGGTTTTTGTGGTGCTCTTGTCATTTAACTCAGCTCTTGCCAGCATGGAGTCTCTCTTTCCCACAGAGGAAACAGGTAACCCACTGAGCTTGGTCTCCAGCTGGGAACTTTCACTCTGATCATACAAATAACGCAAGGACTTAATGACAACAATGAAAGCAGAAAGAGCAATGAATTGCAATTAAATCCAACTTACCAGGGACTGTCCACTGAGCTCATCAGGAACACCAACAACCTTGAATCCAGGGAGAATGATTGGGGTCTTCTGCTTGACTTGGCTGAGAACTGGCCTGTTTGGAATACAGACAATTTTCAGACTGCTGGAACTACATCTAATATTATTGGATTGTGATCCTTTATTAAGGCCGCATTTCCCAACTCAAGAGTTAATTGATTGGCAAGAACCATGACGGAATACAAAACCGTCACAACCATGTATGACATACATACAGAAATTTTTGTTAAGTCCAGATAAATGACAGTAGAGAAGCAGTAGAAGATGATTTGGGCATCATTGTCTCCGTTTTCATCCATGAAGTGTGTTTTGAGAGAATCAAACACACTCCTTGGACATGCTAAAGTGGTGCTAGTGTCTGTGTTCTTGCAGTATAAAATCAAAACTGCAAGTAGTCATCTGTCCCAGAAAAATAACTTCTGAATCTAGACTCTAGACTCTAGATTCATCGTAAACTGGCACTTGTAGTGAATTGTATTAAATCATGGATTGTTTGGCAGTTCAGCAAGGAGGCCAAAGGTTGCTTCTCATGGGAAATGTGGTTCTCAGGTGTCATCTTCTTTTCTCTTTATAGATCCTAAAATACTGTCGTCATAGTCCTATAGGTTTATGTTCATAAAACCTTTCATTACAATACAAGAAATAAAATAATTTGGTAAAATGGAAAATGAGGGATTGGCAAAAAAGTTCAGAGATAGTAAAATTCCACATTCTAGGATGTCGGCACAATGCAAAGACACATATTTTATATGAACAAACAATATTGCTAGAAGGAATAAAAGAGAAATACACTAAAGTAAAAAAAGAGTAAAACTATTAAGAGAGTACAGTCTTAACATAGATGGCCAGAGATGCATATTTTGAACTTAACCGTGACTTTTTACCTGATCTCATTGGGGTATGTGAGGCTGACGGAGTTTGCGAAGGTGGAATTCCAAAAGGAGGTGACAGAGGAGCGGAGCTGCTTGGACTTGTGCAGAAACAGCACACACAGCAGGGGAGAGAGCAGCGCCAGCAGTTCGTCATCGTAGGCCACAGCAGTCCGGGTCTGCAGGCAGCCCAGAACATCGCCCAGAAGCTTTTCCAACTGCAGGAGCCAAATGGGAAAATGATTATATCATTTAAAAAGAAAACATGCATTGTTCATTTTGATGAACACAAACCTTTCCAAGAAGTTGTGAGGTAAATGTGGGTGTCTCGCTGGCTGCATGTTTATAGAACTGGGTGAGAGGGTGGGTCAGTGATGTCAGCACCTCCTTCACAGTGTTAGCAAGAGCAAGATTTGTGAAAAGCACAGACAAGATGGAGATAAGAGCCATTCCTGTGGCATCAGAAGAAGTGTCGGGGTCTTCCAGATAAACCTGGAGGCACTGGACCAGCAGGGCCTGGAAGGTGGACAGATTCCCCAGCACCTTGTTTTTCTTTTTCATCCAATTCACTGGAGTGTGTGGAGCTTCAATGGGAGCAGAGGGCAGTCAAGCCACTAACTTTAATGCACAGAATGTCAATGAAAGTTGAAGTCTCTTACACTTAAGCTTTTGCTGAAACTGAGGAGAGTAAGGAGAAAAGTCCACACACTCTACCATGACCTGCAGAATACTGGTGATACTGGTCAGTGTTGAAGGAACCTGGAGGAACAAACAACATCACAATTTGAGGAAGACCTCCTTCAAACCAACAGTAATATTGCTCTCTCATACTTACCAGTAAAGCCTCTTTGTCTATCACAGTGCTCATCTTTGTACAGAGCTCCTCACAACAGATGTTCTCCTCTGCTGTGGCCACCAAGGCTGAACAGCAAGCGAAAACTTTGTACAGCTTGGACCATGAGGAGAGCATAGCCTTCTGGGTTGCCTAAACATCAAACAGAATATTAGAATACAAAATGGGGTCAACAATATATTTTTGATTAATTAAAAAATGAAAACTAGTGGTTAATACCGAAACGGGCAAGAGTGTGTGTGTGTGTGTGTGTATCTTATGTTTGTTTAATTCTGTTGAAGTTGCCGAACCTGGGGAAGTCCTGGTCCTTGTAGGTGTGTAACAGGAAACATTAGAGCTGCGTGAATGGCACTAAAGTTGTGCTCCAGTGCATCCCCTTGGTTCACTTCATTTGACTGTGATGGTGACAGGATGAAATTTCATTAAAATTTTGGATTCAGTTTGGGCCTTTCTGCTGCCACTCACAATCTCTCATCACAGAACCACTTACCCTTGTTCAAACAACAAGGGTTCATGTTCAGTGTAAGATTCAGTGTAATATTCTCCTACCTGGGTGATGGTGTCTGTAAGGGGGTTGACTACTGTATGCCACATCCTCCACAGTTGCTCCTTGTTCAGTGAAGAAGCAGCGCTTGGGCCAATGGCTCCCAGCACTGCCTCTGCAAAGGCCAAAGGGGACGTGGGACCCGACAATCCACAGCCCACCAGTGTCTGAAGGCACTGAAAAAATCTACCCATACCACGAAAACAAAACGGTAAGGTAACAGTCATATAAATGTGCTATGATGCCATTTGTGCGCAGAAACAAAATGATGGACCATTCTAAACAACATACCTCTCATCCTCGACATAGGCTTCAGTGTTGCCGTTACAGAGCAAAAGAATGAGGAACAAAGCTGGAGTTCCCTGACAAATGTATCAGAACAAAAATCCCCATGAATTTCTAAATGATCAAGCCCAGTATGGGCACAGCTGTAAAATCACTTACGTTTAACACGTCCATCTTTCCCACTTGATAGGAGGCAGAGCCAAGTACTCGCTTTGGAACACCTTTTACTGTAGCCTCAAACAAAATCTAAAAGATGCACAGGCAAAAAGAGCACAAATGTTTGACTCTTTGTCCATTCCAAAGCACAAGATACCTTTTTTTTTCCTCCTCCTGTATTTAGACTTTTTCGAGTCGTATGTTTGTCTAGGACATAAAAGATAAGCGTAGATGAAGTGAAGTTTTGGATTTACCAGGACTCTATCTGCTGGTAGAGCTTCGGAAGTGACAATGCTCTGTAGAGCCTGAAGCATGAGTGTCAGAGCCTCACAGCCATTACGATCTTTCTTGCTGCCTCCTGACAGTGAGGGAGGAAAAGAAAAAAAAAAAATCAATGGCAAATGCCAACATAATCCTAAACGCTGAACAAAACATTTAAATACACAATTCCAAGTAGAAGGTGGGTCATCATTGGGGACAAATCCCCTCAGTGTTTTGTAACATCACAGCTGTCCAGAACCAGCAGGACTGAACTCTCAGACTTAAACTGATGACAGTTGTATTGAGTGGGCAAGAGGAGAAGACGAGGTTCTCGCTGATCTTCCTCCTAATTCATGCAGAGCAGACTCAACAGGAATACTATATGTGGAGCTACACGGTGGAGACCACAACTCTCAGATCCCACCCAACAGTGCAGCAGCCACAATGACACATGCAGACATCTTTATTTACATTATATTATGGTTGAGTGTGACCAGTCACTATAGAACCAGGCATCAGCCACCAACTGTAGCCCCAACCTGACGCTCTAGAGAAACTGTCAGCAACAGTGGTTACTGTGTGTTAGACAGCAGGGTTATAATGAAGCAGCATCATCATCATGTTTTGTACTGGTTGGTGCTCTTTGTTTGGTTGAATTATTGACTCAATTATGATTTTTTCTTTTACCCTTAATTTAGCAAACATTATTATTAAACCATTTATTCCATTTGGGTTTTTTTTTTGGGGGGGGG
>BJFM01001015.1:190689-233729 GCA_016586285.1 Arothron firmamentum
AAATAACACTCACACCACTCAAAAACACTTGATATCAGACGTACCAGACTCTATACTTGAGTTGACAAAGCGGACAAGAGTCAGCCATAGAACAGTCAAAAGAGACTCTGTAAGGAGAAAAAAATAGGAACTTAAGTTCGTTAAAACAACTTTCACAGGCTGCTGAAGTGCCCTGGTGTTTAGATTATTGCTTAAACTCTTTTCTTTAATTCTTTTAGACTCCTTCAGCATCGAAAAACACACATTTAAACTCTACTGCTTGAAGTGTGTATTGATGCAATGAATGAAGAATATATTAATGTTTCACCAAGACTAACAGTCTTATAAAGCTCACTGTTACCTGGAGCATCTTTGCCAACGTTAATAAATCCATCCTTGATGTTGGAGATAAGCACTGCAGCATGTTTGCTGAAGGAACAGGCAGTGGAGAGCAGAGGGTGCTTCAATGGCTCTGTAAGAAAAGATCAATATTAGGGACAACTGGTTCAAAGTTGTGGTAAAGATTCTGGAAACCCAACTTTGGTGATGAGCAAGCTTTCATCGCTACTGGCTTCATTCCTCTGATAGGTACATTTTTAGAAATGTATAAAACAACCTTAAAACCTTGTATTTACACCTCATATTTGGTTAAAAATAGAAAGATGACAAAACTCTAAAATAGGAATGACATTAATTAAGTATGAATTTGAAAAAAAAGTTTGACAGAAGAGCTCAGGGAATGTAACAAAAATGAATATTTGCAGCATTGTGTACAGCTCAGACTCTCACCAAGACTGAGGATGAGTTTGTTCTTTGCTGCTGTGGCAGTAACCTCTGGTCCGAGCAAATAGTGCAGCAACATCTCAAGACCCAAAAGCTGGATGGTGGGGAAAGTGGGGGAAATCTGGATAGAGGAGTTTAGACTCATCCTGGATGTGTTGGCAGAGGTGTTGAAGCCTGCGGAAGGAGGAAAATGATCATACTGAAGTAAATGGTATCTGACGACTAAAGAGTTGGGGGAGATGGAAGCAGAACAAAAAGTCAATAATGATGACATTTAATCAAACGGAATAAACACGACACCTCTCACTTGTGACATATAAGGGCATTTAACAGCAGTTAAAAAACAGCTAAGAAAAAACCCCAATATATACATAATGACAGCATGGCATTAATGGAATTAATAATTATGTTATTATTGTTAGACAATTGTGTGCAACAGGATGGAGGTCAGGGGGTTACCAGCTACGATGGCTCCATTTTGACTGGCAGGTTTGGAAGGTGTGCCTGGGACTGAAACATCAGATCTAATGGTACACTGGAGCAAAGGAACGGAAACCTGAGGAGAAACAAAAGAATCCTTTTAATTGTACCCTCTGCTTGCAAGGTTTGTGTAATGTGAGTATCTTTGAAATGATCTATAGACAATGTTCTTCAAAGCAATGATTAAAAAAAAAAAAAAAGAGAGAGAGAGCCAGGGAGGAAAAATGGTGAATTTAACAAGTTACAGTTCTCACCTGGTCAAAGTATGATGATAGGCTGGAGCCCAGCTGGACCACCAGGTACCACCAGACCTCTACTTTAGTAAGCATCAGAGCCTCTGTCCTGACATTTATGGATGCGAGGGGCTGCATCAGGAGTTTCATCCGTTTGCCACTGCAAAGTATCTCTTCATTGAAAAAATAATGACAACTTTAGTGAAATCATCGCCAACACCAGAGCAGCAGCGTTTCACAGGAATAGAGTCACACCTGGATTGAGAGCAAAGTTATCTATAAGGCTCTTCCAAGCAATGAAGGCAATCTTCTTGATGGCAGGAGAAGAGCTGCGGAAGCCAAGTTCCTCCAGATGCAGCAGAGAGTTAATGAAGGGGCCCCCTTTATGCAACAGCTGTGTGGTATATTGATTATGCTCACATGAAAATTTTGTTCACTGCAAATGCACCTTTTCCAAAGGAACAACAATTAACAGTCAGGGAAAAACTTGACTGAACAATGTCATTAAACATTTACCGGTAAAAAAAAAAACCAAACAGGTTTATCCTTTTGCTTTCCCTAGGGGAGCAATCAATAATGATGTGGTTAACAACAAAAGTATTCAGATTTACTCTGAGGTGTGCATATCCACACTCTCTGCTCATGCTGACTTAAATTCTACACAACAAATAGGACAGAACGTCAAAAAGAAGTATGTAAATGATCTAAACACACTGCTAAAGCAAATCACAATTCTTATTTTTCTATCACATCTAATCTGCCCTTCCTGTTCTGGAATTTTAGCAGTTGTTTGGAATCTCTTATACAACCGATATTTCCATTAAAGAAGTTATTGTTTGAGCAAATCATTTCAAATCGGAAAGAGATTATTTTAACAATGTACTGGTATGGTTTTGTTTCTTCAACCAACACAAGAACTAAACAACTGCAACGCTAGAAATTATAAACAACATTTACGGCAATTATTTTACATAGTATAAGATCAGTATAAAGAGTGACAACTATATAATGTACTGTAATAGATAATTAAAACAGAACTGACTTTACCTTTCCAAGTAGTTTTACAAATAAAGGCCAAAGCTTCAGGACATTTGTTTCATTCTTGGACAAGAAAAGTTTTTGTAGCTCTGGAATCAGTTTCTGAACAAGAAAAAAAAAAAAAAACAGTTTACCTTAGACTATTTAAAGAAAAAACAACAACTAAATGCTCAAATCAAAATTAGTAGAGCTGAGTCTGTATGTAAGTGTCCCATGTTTATCGTCACACTACCTACAGACAATGTTCTCTCACACAAAAACCTACCGATGACATCATGGGTTCAATTACAGCTGCCACCTCTTTCTGTTTTTCCAGGAGAAGCGGCATGCCCATTTCCATGGTTGCTGCGGCTCGTAGACGAACCTTAGAAGCAGAGTGGACGACCAAAGGGATGACAAACTTCACCCACCGTACGGCTGCACCACCCATCTGGGCAGGTGCCTGCTCCAACAGCCTAAAACACAAATGTTACTGCATTATGGTTCTGTACCCCGCATTCCAGGACTTTTGAAAAAAGAACTATCAATTAAAAACAGAGACTTATCCTGCAGACTGAAACACAAAGTATTTTCCCCCTGGATGCCTGCAGGTTTTCATATCTTCAGACGTTCAGATTTGCGTGCACTTGTATTCAGAAAATCACTGCAGCTTCAACAACAGTCTCATTTATCTTTATCCTACCATTTAACCTTGGTGTATGCAAGTGCATTAACATTGATTGTTTTACCTCATGATAACGTTCAGAGCCTCGTGCTCCATGACAACAGACTGGACATCCTCTCTGCTCCATACACTGTCCAATGTGTCAAGTATGGATGGCACCTGACCCAACATAACAGCCACAAATCAATACCACCGTCTCTTTATCTTCCTCAGTTCAATTTTTTATTCTTTACTCACTTTCTTAGCAACTACATCGGCAGGAAAACTCTGCTTGGAGATAACCCATAATGCTCTAGTGCAACTGTTCTTATCTGTTGATTTCATCACCAAAGAACAAAGTGCTGATAATATTTCCATTGCAAACTTTTCTAAATGGGGAAAAACAAAACAATCCGTATAATCTTGCAGAATTTCATACATTGTTAAATTATGGATGATAATCATGTGTAAAATTAGAACAAAAGTAAATAAACATACCGGGCACATCTGAGACAACACAGGAATGATATACACAAAACCCCAAAGCTTGAAGCGCAGCTTGACTCAGCTCTACATTAGGACTGGTAATATGAGCCTGACAACAAGAGAACCATCATTTGATAAGAAAGGAATTATACCAAAGACTAAATAACTCCAAGTACATAAAAACTCACCAAAGTGACTTTACCCAAACGTGAAAAGTGCTGTTCAACTGCTGGAAGGAACTGGCGGGCCTCTTCTCCACCAAGTCGACTGGTAGAAGAAATCAAAACAAAGCATTTAATTTTCCTTTTTGGTATAACTCTTTAACAGTAAAATTGCACAGAAATTACAGAGGCAGTAATTTGCAGCACAACTTTCTGGTGCATAACTTTAGGAACACACTTTGCAATTGTGAGGTATGCATCTATCTGCTCAGGATGTCCAGCATTGCTGTCCTCCAGAGGCTCAAGTAGTGGCAAGAAGCTGCAGTCGCCAGGTGGTCCCGCCATCGCCATCATCACTCACCACCTGGAGGTCTTCAAAGAGGCACAAACTGAGGGTAACTAAAAGCTCATTTTGGTAGCAATTTTGAATTCACTTTAAAACATTAGATTTTTACACCATCTTCACAGCTGGAAGTTCAGCACAAGGTCAAAGAATGCCTCAGATCATATTAGATAAATAGATCATGAGATGTGAAGACAAGATGAAGACAAGTTAAGTGATTTTTGATGATTCTAACCATTCTCCAGATGGGTTGGCTTTGATTTAATAATTCTAATAAGGCTAATGTAAAAGATTATTGGCCACTGGTTAGTACAGGGACCCTGTCAACAAATTTATCTTAATATTAAGTTGATTTGATAGCATAATTCATTTTATAGCCACACATCCAGGGTAGCATAAGGCCCCCACGATATTCGGCGTTTGCCCTCAGCTAACAACAACACACAGAAGACCATCTATGAGCTTGATTACTGCAGCTGTATGCTCATACCTCAGTCTGATTCCTGTCCAGCTGCTTTCACCCTTCACTAACTGCGAGATAAGAAAAGGGATCGTTCACGCTAGCAGTAGCTGCCACTGTAAACACAAAAATAAGCACACTGTTAAACACTAGCGACGTGGGGAAAAACTTCAAAAACAAGTTTGCTAATGTTCTGCTGTAAATGAGCCAGATTAAATTACTGTGAAGAAATGCAGACATTATTCTAACAACTTTTTAAACACACTAGATAACCTCGTGCTAGTAAAGCACACAGCCTGTTAGCCACATCATTAGCATTATGACACGACCAGCGACATTAGGCTTATTCACCGTAAAAGGAAGCAAAAACACAACGGACACTCGTTAACCATTTGAGACAGACTAATCCATCACGATTGCGAAGTCTTGAACCCAAACCGGACACACTTACAGCCGCTTGAGTGACAACACACGCAGCATCCAACGATGGGTTCACCACGGACTTCTTGCAAAACACGTAATAATCAGCGGTGACACAAACACACCGACCAAGACGGAAAATAAGCCTTCCGCCAACTTCACTGAGCGCTTTTTTTAGAACTTTAGACTTCTGTTCATGGGGCCATTGTTTCAGATTCCAGATCCTGTTGTGCTTTCCAGACTTACGCTGCTGCCCCGCGAAATTGCTGGCGCCAAACACGCAAGACGACGTCCAAAATTACCTTTGACCCCGGACGTCGGTCTTAGCCCCGCCTTCTTCCACTAATAAGGAAATTATCTTAAAATCCTATGCCAGAAACCCTTACCATCTTATCAACAACATTATAAAAGATGATAACAGAACAAAAAATAAATAAATGTAAAAGGAGCAGTACACACAGGAAACTAACAATTCTTTAATAATGACAGTTTAGCATTCACAAAAACGAGACCACCAGGCCTAAAATGATGATAGTCTGCCTGATGGTTGGAGTGTGTTTTCTACCTGTGTTTGTAATGCTACAGGATATACTGTCACTATTTATTCTGCTGTATTTTAAGTGTATAATAGTTTTGTGCCTGAAGAATTTAAAATGTGTGCATGTTTAATGTTACTGGAAGTAATCAAATGCTGTTCTTGGCTATTATTTTCTGCTGAAGGTATCTTTGACCAACCTCTAAATTTTTACTGAAATTAAGTTGGAAATCAGCTTTAGGCATCTATAGGGTATTTCTTTTCACAAAAACTGCAGACACAGGTGAGGTAATGTTTATTTAAAAAGGTGCTTTAATGTGATTAATATCAGCGTGAATAATTTCAATAATTTTTGGCTGTAAACACAAAAAAACAAAATCAATAACTCTTCACCAATCCATGTATATATATATATATATATATATATATATATATATATATATATATATATATATATATATAAAGACCACGCAGACAGATTCAATTGTTTTTCCTTTTTTTTGTAAAGAAGCAATACCTGAATATCACAAAGGGTGGAGTAAATACATTTGCTGAACATTAACTTCAATAGAAATTTAATAGTTATAGTACACACGGTAACTAATGCTATAACCTTGTACAGTTATATATCAGAGTATCAAAGAAACTATTCATCAGTTGTTTCTTGTGAAATTCTTTGACTCTATAGCAGTATATTTTAGCCTGAAACCTCCAGCTGTCACTGAGGAATCAGAGAGGAATTTTAGAGTCATCACGTTTCCTGGAAAGAATCAGAAATGTCAGAAATGTCAGTGAGCAACAGCCTAAGAATCAACAATCATATTGCTAACTTCTAACTTCTCACCTGTGCTGATGATGTCATCAGGTAAATCATCACCACAGAATCTGCAGACAAACGGAGGTTTACATCAAACTCCCTGTTAAACTGTAAATCTTCAAGCCGAGGATATCAACAGCAGCATATCAGTGACTCCAGTGAATACCTGGAATACCAGTACTGCCATTCGGCTCAGCTGAGTTGGAGCTGGAGTGATAATTAGATTGATCTAAATTAAATGTGTTGTCAGCCTTAGACGACAAGTGCATTTGCACTAAGTGAATATTTATGATTATTTCCAGTGAGGAGGAGATTGTTTTGTGTTGTTGTGTTGTTGTGTTGGTGGATGTTTTATCATCCACCAACACAACAGCTCGACATTACCCAGCCAAGAAACCGTCTGGTGAGCTGTAACAGATATGTTGTTTTCTCCATAGGATATGACTAAGGAGAGTCACATAAATAGTTAACCAATCACTTGGGGTTTACTAAGCTTTGCCTATGACTAAAAAAGACAGCAGTATGTGATTAAAATATATGTGCTTTAGGTCCTGTGACAAATGCTGCTATACATGGGGTTTACTGTCTTCCATAGTGTACACGCTATAATGTCCTGCCCAATCAGTGGTTGTTGAGATTGAGTGAGGTATGAACGGATTATGATTACATTTTTAGAAAATGTTGATCATGGGACAAGGAACAGATACTTAAATTTTGGTGATGTTCTGGTTTACCATCTGGATCCAGGAGCGTTTCAAACAGTCTTTATCATTGCGAGATAGGGCCATTTTCAGCATATGCATATGATCAGAGCCCCAAGGCCAAGGGGCTTTGATAGCGCCGTGCTCTCCGAGTGCTTTTCCAGTTCTAGATACACTCTTACCAATTCAGTCCTCTGGTTGTGAATATTGTAAGTCATGCATTGCGGCATTGTTATTCGCTCTGCTTTAGCAAACAGTAATATGTGTCCGTCACCGTGGTTTCAAGAAGGAAAAAAACTCAGAAATTAAAAAACAAAACAAAAACAAAAACACAAAAATCCCATGGTGTGAACTTTTGAGAGAACCTGAACCAGACATACATGAAAACATGCAGGGTTTCCAGGTGATGGTTGCTATGGCTTTTGCTGATGGTGATGGCCTTTCAACACACATGCAACCCTGGTTCTGCTCATTTTAATCACGCTTACTCCCTCATCACTGCCACACAAAATAGTGTTTAAAACCTGGTGCCAACTAATCTGTTAGCTGTAACTTTGTTGGGGATCGAAATAAATCAGTTTGCAATTAAAAAGTGTAGCAACCCTTTGCAGAATGCTGATGGGGCAAAACAGTCGCAAACAAGTGCTATGAAAACCTACTAGCTTTTTTTTTGGAAAAACAATATACATCACATGCTTTCCGAATAAAATTTTTGTTCTTACTGTGATAAACAGCCATATATCAAGAATCAAACTAAAATCCTCTAGTTATAAATGTAGAATTTTAAATGAAATCACTGTGTGTCACATTTTATCTTAGTCTTATGATATTGCAATCACAACAAGGCTTGATGTTGTGTTTGTTACTCCTTCAATAGCAGTCCAGTGTTTCCTCATGTGTTTGACCTGGTTTATGTGAATTACAGACTATTGTGCCAAATTAGATTTGTCTGCCCATTCTGCGTCAAACATGGTGGTGTTTTTTCAGTCGTGTTTTTACCTGAACAGAGGAGGCCTCTTTATATTTATAGCCAATAATACACACATGCACACATTTCCAGTTAGGATCACTTTTTTGGTTGATTGATTGATGAGCGATTTTTACCTGCCAGCAAAGCCTGAGACGTCATCATAGCTGTCATAGACCTCCAGGTAATCTCCAAGACACGCTGTGTCGTCCTCCACATCAAATTCCTGAAATTGCAGGTGGATCTTTTGGCCTAATCGAACACGTATGTGCCAATAGCAGATCTGCTCATCCTGATACTCCTCAGGGAATCCAGGAGACTGAATAATCCTCTGCTGGTCAGTCAGCACCCCACCACACTCTTTTGCTGAAAGATGCAGAAATGACCATCAGAGCGAGTCCTGACATTCTCTGATCCATTATGATGTATTTTGAAACTCTCTTTCTTGCTCTGTCTCTTTGTCTCTCACACATAGAAAAAACAAAAACACACCCTGCTGAATATGAATTGAGGGTTTCCACAAACCACTGGTAACACTCAAGAACAGGAAAAGCAGTTTCGACATTGAAAAAAAAACCAAACAAACCCAAAACACACAAACAATAATGGAACAATACTGGAACCAGAACCCAAGAGGAACCGAAGTACCAAATGTTTGCTTTTCCAATTTCATCAAAGCATTTTTGTGGTTACTGGACACATTAGATCTATTTTAACCTGCTTTCATTAATAACTAATCTACCTTTATTACTGGTATGCTATATGTGAGCATACTGAAAATTCTCTCTGGCTCTCAAACACAGTTGTGATTTTGAAATCTCTTATGCAAGCATGTGGCTCTATTCATAGAGTTCTGTGGAAACAACACTGTCTGCACAGGGATATCATCCTCCTGGGGGAGATCCTTGAAGACACAATGGTAGAACTGTGTCTTTTACATGTGGTGCAGATTAGAAGTCATGTACGATATACAAAACTACATGAAGATTATTAGCAATTTTATAAACACCCTGTTAATACACAGCAGCACGTCCAATGTCATGGGTACAATATTCTTTTTACTTGTTTCATGGGCTTCACTGAAAAACATCTGAAACAGTTGATAGGCTTTAATGCATGAATGCTTTGCCTACAGGCATATGTTCATACATGATTTAATTTGTCATTTAGTCAGCTTTCCTTTGTAGAAATCAGTTAAACACAAATTGTTAACACTGCTGTCCTTACTGTGTAAGACTTCTCTCTGGGGGACACTAAAACCGCTGTGGCTTGGAATTCATTCAACAAAAAACAAAGAAACAGTAAAAAAAAAAAGAGGAATACAGTTTCTCAGAGTTCCCACTAAATGAATCAGCAGAATGACATCATCTTTTCTGTGAAACCCTTAGATTTAATGATGTTTTCAAACCTGTCGGATTGGGTGTCTCCAACAGAGACTCAGAACTCTTTCACTTACCGCGGGAAAACAGTCACCTCTTACTCTGTAAACCACAGACGGTCCTTGCATGGATGTTTAATTTCTTTGGGGATTTTTTGCTTAATCACAAAAACCACCACAAAACCTTGTGACTTTGTACTAATCTCCAAAAAGCAGATTTACTGACATCATTGCCACATATTATAATATACAAGCGCTGGAATATATTTTTTGGCACTGAACTGCAAGTTCATATCTGATTTACAATATACAATATAAACCCAAACTTTGCCTGCTACTTCACCTGAATCAGAGGTAAAAGACTGACTTCAGGTCTGTCATCCCGTCTGACAATGACATCATGGCCACAAAGGAATGTGTCCAGCAACGGTTAAAGGATGTAATCGCACCCCAACCTCAAACTACAACTGAAACTGATGCTGATTCTGAAAAAGATGATCCAGGTCTGGGGGCAGGAATCATACTGCAACTAAACGGAAGGGAAAATGTCTACTGCTGGTACTCACTGTCGGGGTTGTAGCAGTACACGTCCCATTTCTCACTTTTGTTCAGCCTGTAGCCATAGTTGATGATGCCGACCTTGCCGAACCCACAGTTGGCCCCAGCTTTGACGATAGGGTAGCCCACACGCCCTGAACCAAACCACCCGGCTGCACAGACATGAAAACCTGCACAAGAGCAGAAATAAACATTTTCCATGGTTTTAATAATACAGTAAGTGGGTAAATATAATTACAGCAAAACTGATGTTTGAAAAACACTGGAATGATTTAATTAGAAAAACAAACCTATATTTATTTTATAATCGCTTTAAGATAATCCCACATGCAGCAGACAGGTCAATCCAGCTGCTACTTTTTTAGTGTTTATAACATATGTTCTTATAAACTAAAAACAACTAAGACATTGGACAGATTTCATTGTGCCTTTCTGGAGATGGGTGCATTGAAGGTTAAAAAAAAACCCAAAAGAACCTCCCAAGTTTATTGCTGGCAGCTAGCTGAGCCCCCACTGCTGGATCAAAACATCACAGAGCTGCTGGATTCAACTTTCAGGGACATTTTTCAAGCAGTAAATTTCAAAGCTCCTGAGGCTGTTTAAAGCTTGGAACGATCATACTCGGCAGACGGTGAACTTTACCCTCTGAATCTCTGTTCAAACATGTCGCCGGCATTCCAAAAGAACGTACGAAAACACCAGCAGAAAAGGTATCAGTCAGTCAGTGAAACAGTTGGGAAGACCTCAGATAAATAACCATTGTGGTGACATGCTTAACAGAAATGCAAATTATTCAAAAAACAACAGTGAATTACGATTGAGTATTCTTTCATCTCCATTGTTGTTATTGTTGTTGTTGTTGTTGTTGTTGTTGTGTGTGTGTGTGTGTGTGTGTGTGTGTGTGTGTGTGTGTGTGTGTGTGTGTGTGTGTCACACCTATTTGTCGAGCTGCCTCCAGCTGTTTATAGGTGGCCAGCTTCCCTCCCTCGTATTTGCAGACAGCCTTGGCCTCTTTAAATGTCAGCTGGTATCTTCCTTTACGTGATTCCCGGTGGTAAACTCCAGCTGCTTGTTCTGTTAACACAGAGTGACAACGGAAAAAAGACATCATGCTGAAAAGTTTAACGAAAGTAAAAGTCGCCTACAGTATATGCAAAATATTTACATTATCATGAATGTGCTGTAATTTCTGGGAAGCAATTGTAAGTTTGTTACCACTGGCATGCAAATCTATCATTTGCACAAAAATAAAATAGAACAATGTGTTAAACAGCCTTACGAGCCTTCTCTGGTTTGAGCTTATATAGATACAGTCTAACGGGTATCTGATTACCTGCATGGTGTGGGGTTTTTTGTTGTTGATGTAATCTTGTTCTGACACATTCAGTTGACTTACTTGCACCTAGTCAACTCTTTGTAGGCATTTGGCTGCGGTCGACTTTCTTGTGGCACTCCTGCAGATTCCGTTTGCTAGGGAGGTATTGGCTGCTCACTCGCTTCGTTTTTGCCGTCTGACTGTACTGATTTAATCTAAATGCTATAAGAGATTATTTTAGATCCTGGTGCTTTGGATTAGTGAGTCAATGTCTCATTCCTAATGCACAGCTAGTGTCCCACTGAGTATCCACCCATCCATCCATCCATCCATCCATCCATCCATCCATCCATCCATCCACCCATCCATCCATCCATCCAACCAACCAACCAACCAACCATTCACGCTCTAATTTACACCTGAGGCAAATTTAGAGTAACCAGTTCAGCTGTCCACCAGATGCATGTCTTCAGACTTTGGGAGGAGGCCAGAGTACTTGGAGAGAACCCAGGCAGAAACAGGGGTCAACATGCAAACTCTATACAGAAACACAGCAGGAGGTTTTGGACCCGGACCCTTGTTGCTGTGCCAGTTGCTAAATGGAACCTTATGGTACTCATGAACAATAAGGACTCTCTGGTTTTGGGTTATCCACTCTGTGTGGGTGTTTCATTAGCATCTGCCCCCTAGGCTGTACTGAATGCTGATAGTGTCTTCAGTCAAGAGGGGTGAACCATGTCAGGGCCTGCTTTAGCTTAACTTTTCATTCTTTCCTGCATATCTGCCAATGTGGTGTGTATTCTTTGGCTAAATCAGCTAGATCACCCCCAGGGACAGAGAATTAGTCTTGTGTAATGCCACTTTTCCCAGTTGATCTGCCAGTGCTTCTCTCACCCCTCGATGGTTGTGCTCTTATTATCCTGGAAGGTTCAGTGAACATCAGCGGCAACTACAAGCCTCTTTAGGCAGGTCACCTGGCCAAATTGTGCGACACGTGCCAATGTTATTCAGCATTTTGGATGTACACCAACAATTTGCTTAATTACTCCCTGCATGGCCTCCTTCTCAGGGGGGAGACTTTTCCACATGAATGACTGCAAAATCAAGCAGACTCCACAGAAATTTCCATCCATTTAATAGTTTTTGTCTGATGTGACTTTTCTATTTAATGATGTCGCGGTACATAAACTGTCACTTTTACACACCCTGCCAGCCCTGAATGGCACATTCACAGACTTTTAATAAAGAAAAGAGGCTTAAAAGGAGGGCACCTGAGGAGTTACACACCCTTTAACCTTGTAAAAATCTACAGGATGTCAGAGTCAGAGGTCTTTCCTAACAGCTGGTTTGATTTATATTTCAATGCACAGCTGGGGAGACTGAGTAGAGTTTAGAAAGACCTTATAGTCCTAGAAAGTTACTTAACTTTCCTGGTCACATGACTGTGACCCATTTCAATCCTGGAAAGCCCTGAGATGGAGTCATATTCTCATGTTTCCTGGTATCGTTCAGCACTCAGCCAGGCTATAAATTTGCCATTTGGGACAAGGAAAGTCTGTTGGCGTGGTGTCTCTCAGTGCCTTTAAAACAAATAATGTCTTCATTTCAGGACCACATTTTCACAGTTCATGCTAGTCTAACACATAATTTAGTCCTTCTTAAACTCCAGTAGTTCTGCATCACCAGTCATTTTAATCATTAATGCTGCCACTGAGTCATTTTCCAAGCGTTTAATATCTTAAATATACTTTTATGTCGGAAAAAATCCCGGTGAGAAAAGAAAAAAAAAAATCTTGACAAATACACCATTGTGTGTGACTACGTGTGTGATGTGTGACTCAATAGATGCTGAAAAGAGTCAACTTAATCTGATTAGTAAAAATACAACAAGTAATTAAGGTAACGTGATGTCTTAATTTAATGCATTGACGATGACGTGGAAATGAAGACAATTTAATTTAGAAAAATAGTTAATAATAATTGCGTTTATAAACTCCATGATGCCTGCGGTGAACGAGAAAATTTAACTGGGGATGGCAAAGATTCATATTTGACCCAAATTATCAGCAGCAGCTTTAACATATCACTGCAGCAATGCTGCACGGAAGGCTGGCGACAGCAAAGCGCAGGAAATGACTTACTTTTTCTGCAGGAATAAAGCAACCTGAGATCTGTTCATCCCGCAAATGCAGCCCGACTCGGTATTTTTTACGCACATTGGCTATACACCACCATCACGGTTAACGATAAATTTCTTCACCTTAGGGAGTAAATGGAGCCTGATGCAGACATCTAAATCTCCGATTTGATCGAAAAAAGCGCGGATCTCAGCTTTTTACTAATTTTAGCAGACAGTCCTTTTTCATAGGAGCCTCTTTTGTTGCGAAAGTTTGCGTCTACGTCTCCTGTAAGTGGCAAGGTAGCGTTAAGTATTGTCATGCAGACTGAAACGTTAGCCTGTTTTCTTTTGAAGAATTTACCATTAGTGCAACAGGTATTGCAGACAGTCGTGTGTTCCCGTGAAATGACTTTTCTTCAACTTTCATCAGTTAAAGTTTCGAGGAATCCAAAGAGCCGACTTTCATCATTATCTCTGTGGATGTCACAGTGGCAGTAAATGAGCTGAAAGTACTTCAGAATACGTACCAAGCCATATAGAATTGTGGAATATTCCGTCCTTGTAGCCCCATGCCTGCACCTCCTGCAGCAGGAGACCGAGTGTCCAGAGCAGTGCCAAGATGCGCATTCTCAAGCCGTCAGTGCGCAACTGCTACTGGTCTGCAGCTTTTATAACAGCAGCCACCGCAGACCTCAGCCATTCAATGTAGGATACTCACACCCCGGCGCACACCCACACCAGTTAAAGTCACACACCCCCCCCCCCACCCCCCGCGCACCGTTTCAATCTGAAACAAACAAACAAACAAACACACAAACAAAAACCTGATGCATGATGATCGAGATACATGTACAGCATATCCATATTTTAAACAATGAAAGAGTCAGTTGATGAAAAGCTAATTTTGATTTACATCATTACCATCTTTGATGGCAAATCTGTTTCAAAATCCTTGCAGTATACAGTCAAAAATGTTGACCATCATTTTAAGTTTCAATCAGAGAAATTTCTTTGTGTTTTTCTTACTTTATGGGCAGCCACGCATAGCCCCCTCCACCGGGAGACAGGGACACACAGTATATTAAAAAATAATTCGATGTTTCTCGATGTCCAAGCCTTAATGGTGTGTGAACCTGAAAAATGTTTGGTCATGTCTCCAGCCAAATATCACACATCACAAAGGCATAAACTGTGGATGGGGAAAAGCCACGTAGTGTGGGACAGAAACTGTTTTGTTGCCCGGTCCAGATGTTTTCTGGAGCTCGGATTTCCTGGAAACTGGACCTCCACTACTGCGTATCTGCCTTACAAAGCAGATACGCAGATCTGATTTGACCCCTGGAGGCTGATGAGAAGCCCTGGCAGAGTCACTCACGGCAGTGTTCTGCTCTCTCTCACACTCGCGTCACCACAGTAAATCAGTAACGTGGGACATATGGGCACACAAACAGTGGACTATTTCTTCCATAAATTCTGCCAGATGTTGGAGATCATAAACAGCCCCAGTTGCATGGAAGCCAACCAGAAAAGATTGGTTACTTATGCTGTAAAACAAAAGTACCCAAAATTTAAGAACAACAAAAGGGATGATGGATGGATGGATAGAGGGACAGATGGATAGTCCTCCTTTTAGTTTTCTAATTATCAAAGGCAAAGAAAGTGTCGAAATTGTAAAGTTACAAATAGGAAAGATCATCTTGCCCGGAGCTGGTTCTGGATATAAAAGGAAATGATCTATACGTCCTTAATTGTAAGTGGGCCTCTCCCAGTCAAACCCACACATGGAAACTCCATCTCAGACGCAGTCATAATTGTGACATACTTGGCTTTAGAGTTGGACTTTAATCCTCACCAAGCCATCATCATTTCCATGTGTCCTGCAGGTAGACCAAGTTGGGTGACTCGTGATGAGTCTGTAGCATTAAACATTTCCCCCTGACATCATGTCTGTTATATGAACAACAAATAAATCAATGTGAACAAAACATGCGTGCATTTTAGAATAAAACAACTTTAAATATTTTGTAGTGACAGCTGTCATATTTTGGGCCACAGAAAAATAAATATAAAAGAACAACCACCTCTCTGCCACCAGATCTCCTCATTTCAACTGTGTAATCACGCCTCTGCTTCACTTTATTTTCAAAGGGAGACTGTTCTCCTCCTGGGGAAGTACAATGACTTAGCTCTGCAGGCTACGATTTTTAAACCCCTGACCCAAAAAGAAAGAAAGAAAAAAAAATTTTTTCTCACAATTATTTCACAAGAGCTGAAAATGATTTTATACTTCGTGGCCACAGTGTGGTAACAGGCTGATGATGTGTAGTGGCCGGGTGTAGTTGTTGGTGGCCCTTTTCCATCTAGTTTAACAGCTGTATTTGCTAAACTTTCCATGATGTAATGAAGGACTATTACGCACACTTGTAGAAGCACCACCCATAGAAAGGCCGCCCTTTCATAGCAGATCTGATAGAAACTTGGGTGACATGTTGTCATCTATCTTCTCCTTTTTGTAAAATCCACAGCAACAAATGTGGGAGGGAGAACCAGAGAGAGAGGGTATAAATGTGTAACTAAGAGGAATATTGCTATTTTTGTCAAGCTATCTTGGCTTTGAATAACAAATCTTAGAAGAAATAAATCCACGTCCGTGTACTACACATATGTATGTTTTCTTTCATCTTCACTAGATGCACTAAACTGCACATTAAGTTTACAAAGTTTTTTTTACCCCTTTCCCAGTACTATTTTTTCCTTAAACATCTGCTTGAGGCTCAAATGATCGGTCTGATTTTTTATTAAAGATCTAGTTTACCTTTTAAAGAATCTCAGCCAGAAGCGCTGAATATGCAGAAAGGTTTGTAGATGTTTGTAAAAAAAAAAACAAAAACTTTTACACTTGATACATAAAGATGATTTCTACAGTTCCACCAAATCTGCCGCTGAGATAAGAACTGAAATTGTAGTTCCTTTGGTGCATTACATACAAAATGTTTGCTTTTTCTTCCATACAGTTTTTCTTGTATCAAAATCAGTGCTGTTTTCTAATGTTCATGTTGAGATTATTTAAAGCAGACTTTTTTTTTATCATTATTTTCACTGGCTGAGCACTGCTCAAGGGCACAATGACAGTCATGATGCTGAGCAACAGAGGACACAGAAGTACTTGGAGAAAGACAGAGAAAAGTGCAGGAAAGATATCAAAACAGGAAATAGAAGTAGACCGTACTGAGAAAGAGAGAGAGAGAGAGAGAGAGAGAGAGAGAGAGAGAGAGAGAGAGAGAGAGAGAGAGAGCAGCATGCACAATGGGAAAAGTAGAAAGGTTCTATTTGAAGGATCAAACAGCACAACAGTAGCTCCAGTCAGGCCAAAACCTCCAATCATCTCTCAACCTGGGATTTCAAGGTCAGGACAGAAGTTTAAGAGACAAGTGCAAGTTTGTATAAGCAACAGATGAATGGCTTAAGTTTTGATAGTTGGACTTGGATTTATTTATTTTTTTTTAAATGACAATCATTTTATGTTTTATGTTTGTTAAGGAGGCAGCTGAGGAAGTATGCAGCTGATACGCTTTTTCAAATCAACAGTGAGAGACGTGAAATGGCAGCAAATTCACCAGCAAAATACTGGAAAAATAGAGGCTGCAGAGATCAGCAGAGGAAGTTGTTGGGTTTCAAGGAGATCAAGAGAGAAAAAGGAAAGTCACAAAAGAAAAGAATGAAATAGGGGGGAAATCTGGATTGCATTTAATGAAGAACCTCCACTTAAAATTCTTGGCTGAGCACACGCTGTCTCCTACAGGGTTGTGCATCCAACATCGGGAGACCAGGAAACATGCATGTACAAACAACCTGAATGATCGCCCTTTACTGCCAAAGAGCCCCAGCAGATGCACATCGTTGATACTTCCAGTTTGGAGAAGCCTGTCCCAACCCATCACATGTGACACCATGTATGGGGAATGTGAGGACTGCAGCAGTAACGCCCGTTCAGGACCAGCCGCGACGGAGTCACAGGTCGCATCCCTACCTTCAGTGAGCCACTGTGGACCACAGAAGTGATAAGGCCATTTTCACAATCCATGACACTTTCCACGCTAAAAAAAGCAAAAGCAACAGATAACAAAGATCACAGATACAGTGTAGATAAAACATAGATTAAAAACTAGATTTTTTTAACCTCTTTTCAACTTAAATTTTAACAAGGCATTTACAAGAGGAAACTGGACCTATTTGGTGGGTAGCCATGGCAAAGGTCTCCCAGATGGCTGACAGGTTTGTAAGCGAAAGGGTTGAAATCCCCACAGCATGATCCCTGTCACCACCATACACGTACACCTGGTGGCATTAGGTGCCTGTGCAGGCATGGTTGTCCCCAGAGTCAGTGCACTGACCTGCTGACTGGCCCCACTGACCTGCTGGTTTACTTCATTTCAGTCGTGAATGATCTAATTTGGTGTCTGATGTCCTGAGTTTTGGTATCTTCATTTTAGAACCTTACACAGGATTTTAATGTTTTTCTGTTCAATATTCTCTTCTTTAAAATTCTTGTTATATGTTTCAAACTAGTTTCAGATGAGTTACAAAAAAGACAATGTTTTGAAAGGCATTGCTATTGGATACAAAAAGTTATTAAACTACATTCCTGTAGTCCTGAGTATCTATTACATTTTTAAATAAAATGTAAGTTCTTATCCAGACTTGTAAGGGTGATATTTTTAGAAATATGCAACAGTAAAATGTGATAATGTGTAGCAGACGCAATCACATATTTGACCGTTAAAATATATCTACTGTATATAATTTATTATATTATTAATATATTAATATATAAACATATATATGTATTTCCAAAAAAATCTCAATTTTCTCTGCAAAAACTTTAGAATTATCATAATTTTTTGATGAGATTCCGACATTGTTTTGGTGTTGGAAAATAAGAAAAAAAATAGAGGAAAAAAATACTACTTAGACAATTTAATCACTTACAACAGACTGTTGGTATTATATGTTGTCATCTAGAGTTTACTGTTACTTTTATATAAACATCCCAAATCTAAGAAAACCTTAAAAGTCATATTTTCACCTCCAGAGGGCAATGTTATTCTTTCCATCCATCCAACCGTTCATCCATTTTCAGTCCTCGACCACCTATTCCAGCCATGGTCATGAGGGGGCGCTCAAGCCTTTTCCCAGAGTCATCAGGTGGGAGGCAGCGGTGCACATTGGACAGGTCACCAGTCCATCACAGAACAGATACCATTCCCTTACACGTTCACATCTAAGTAAAATATTTAACAGTTTTGTATTCAACTCACGTTCATTTAACTAAATTTGGTTTGATCTGCATTACTAGACCACATGTATACCCCCTCTCAGATCCAGAAGCGTGAACACATTTCCAGTCCAACTTGTTTTTGATAGAATTTGAAGTGTGCACTGGAATTTTAGTTGTTCAGTAAAATATAAAATATTTTTACCTAAATAGTTGGGGCCCATGACTAGGCTGCTTGTGTATTAATATGTCTGTACTGAGATGGAACGGTTGAATGTGTTCATGAGAACACCTGCACCATTTACCCTAACAGAATTTGTTCTGTGAGTTGCAGCACCGCTTTGTTTCCTCTTAATTGATGGAGTGAGCAGAGAAGGCAAAAGAAAATCATGTTAAATTGCAGGTTAGAAGTTATATGACAGGAACCTCAAGTCAAAGGGTGGAGATGTAATAGTTTATAGCATAGTTAATAGTTTTAACTTAACTTTTGCCAAGAAACAACATTCAAAACTCTTGGGGGAACATGACATTATCTTTACTTTTCAGCAGGTTGTCAATATAAAGATATCTGTATATAAAAACATCCAAGCATTACCTGGAAATAATTCCAGTGAAACTGTAATTGCAGAGAGAGAGAAGCTCTCCTGTCTGATCTCAGATCAATCATGAGCCAAAACTTGCTGCCTTTTCAACACTCCTCTTTCAAGTGTGCACACACACGCCAATGTGATACTGACGTGTGTGAACACGTCAATAATTGGCTGTGGTCATGGCGATATAACCCACTGACAGGTCAAGGTGGTTGGTCTTAACCAAGATTGGCCACCAGTCCCGGCAGGTGTGGGACACCCTGGATTACCACCTGCTCTTCAAAATCCTCAGACTTCTCTGCATTTAATGATGAACCACTTTGCCAGTCTCTCACCTTTTCTTTCTGCCTCTTTCTCTCTCACAGTGAACACAGAAGAAGATGCAGAGCAAGATGAATTTTATTCTTTGTGGCCCTTTTCAAGGTCATCGAAACTATACTAAAAATTAACCCCTTTAGGAGATAAAGCTCTAACCATCTGGTTTAATTTCATTTCATTGGACTTACACCTTCAAGAAAATCTGTCAGGCCGCCCTACATCAAGCAACTATAGCGTCATTTAAATTAGGAGATTACTCAGAAACAGAGCATGGGTGAGCAAGTTCAACACGAGGGACTTCAACTTATGTTCACTCATAACGTTTATTTTTATGGTCTGAAATTGAACTACAAAAAAAAAATAAAAATAAAAAACCAACCCAGGAGAATGCATAAACTTCTCCATAGCACAGTAAAGTCTGACAGTATGCTTCATCTTTCCAGAGGTGGTGAGTGGGCGACCCTGCTTTTCAAAGACAGAGCGAGGAGTTTGAGCATTCTTAAACACAAACTTCTAACCTATCCCAGACCTTTGCCTTAAAATGTGCCGTGCAAAATGAAAGTCTACCATTAAGTAAATGTTAGTAGTACATGAAGCCATGATAGTGAGCCTCAGATAATGAGAAGTTATTGCATGTAAGATGGTACCTGTCCCGTGGAGGTCTGTGCATAGTGGATACTGAGGGGGGGCATTTTTAGCATTTATAAAAAATATACTGTACAATCATGACACCCACTCTTTACACAGGATGGTGGTTTAACGGCAGTAGTGGGCAGAGTTTCTTCTCCTGGAGTGACTACAAACTCACCACTAATGCAAATCTGTTTAAGTTTCTCCAAAAGGGCTAGAATCCACGCTTTTCTGCCCCTGCACCCTCAGTCAAACAAACAATGAAAACCAGTGTCTCTAAAAAAAAAAAAGCCACAGATTCCCAACACGGCGTCGTTCACTGGATGAGGTCGTGTCCCGCCCGCTGTCCTCCAGGGATTTGCTCATTGGACCGGTCCCGCCAAGCCCTGCGCTCATGGATCAGTGCAGCCCGCCATTGTAAGGTTTTTCATACATGCTGAAGTCGGTTTCCGCGTCATGTGTGGGGACAGGTTGCTTGTACAGAGGGTTGGAGGCCTGTGGGCCACAGAAAAACATAATGGGAACATTTTCGCTCAAGGGCCAACTCAGGGTTATTTTAGATCACCACTAAAAGCGATGGGTTGTCCATCCTTACCATCTCATACCGGGCACGTGAGCGTGCACTCTGGAAGCGTGAAAACTCTCTCCAGTCGTGAACGGTGATGACCAATTTCCAGACAGCCAACAGTACCACTCCCACCAGGAGGATACTGCCCACCACTGCAAGCAGAACCATGAGGACATCTGTCCCAGTGCCACACTCTGAAAGGACAAAAGTCCGGTTTGTTACAGCAACAATCACAACCTGAAATCAACACTTCAATAATTTCCACGGACAGAAAAGGCTTTTTATCTGCTTCTGTGCACAATTACCTTTAGTGATAACAACACTGGCAGAGGAGATTCAGGGTGGCTCAGTATTGTGGATGATTGTGGGTGGGAATTCTGTGTCACTGAGGAGGGCCCTCTTCTCCATGACATACGTTATACAACAAGCCGCATTTATAGCATTCTGGGCAAAATGAGGTAACAGTGCACGTGTGCAAATCCTACTGCAGACTCTCGATTGGACAGAGCTGTCCACATCTGCATTTGTCTAGCCAGATAAAACATGCTGCAGCATACACGTGTATTCTAAAAGCACGTGGAGGGCATCAGAGGTGTAAATGGGTTTTCTCTTGAACACAAACACAATGTGGCTGTACGAGTTTGATCAGCAAAGAGTTGGAATATCCCTGCAATATATATCCTAGAACCTTATTTTGGTGGGAAAAGCCAATTCAAAAGAATGCACTGGCCTCCCACATGGAAGAGAGATGGAAGCTGCCAACCTGGTTCTTTGAGAGCTGTGAGGATGGACTGTCCGCTGGTGTGCTCAGAATATGTGAACTTCATCACACAGTTGTTATCAGTCTTGTAAAGGCAAAGCACAGCGCTGGGGTCATCTGTTTCTGTAAGGGGAGGGCAGAGAAATAATAAAGAAAAGCATGACAATTGCTAGTTTATAGCATAAAGAGATGCAATATGCTATTATTTAATTGTTTGGCTTCAGAATCAGAAATTTGTAAAGAGTAAACAACAATCTGAGCCTGATAAACAAAACCAGACCCAATTGAAGATGATTGTGGCTAAATTTCTAAGCTGTGAAATCACGCCTGAGTCTGAATGAGACCTAGATATTTTGCATGCTCATGTTTCCCTTGGACTTTCATCACCAAAACAACAGCTCATGAGAGGGTGAACGGGTGAGCTCACACTGAACTCTGATCCCCTCCCACTTTATTTCATGCACAAAATACATGGAATGCACATGTGGTGTCCATTAAGACAAGTCAGACACTTGAACTAGAAGGAACACGGGATCTGGGCCAGCACCACAGTTGGTCAGAATGAAACGGTTCAGAACAGTCTTTCAGTGTCAGTATCAGCCTCCTCCCATCACCAGAATACTGTAACAAATTCAGATTTAATGACGTTAATAAATGCAGGTCTTGCCCAGTCAGCACAAATGAGGGGAGGCACTCAGACGTCTTTGTTTTCTAAATCAGACACATTTTTTAGTGGTGACACACTGACGTTTCCTCGCTCGTGTCCAAATTGATTGAATGCAGATTCCTCCACTTGGTAACATAGTGCAGACATTATCTATTGAGTGACGATCATGTTGTAATTCATGACCTCTGAAGCTGATTAGATGACACATAAAAACATCAGTTATATTTTCTCATGCCTGTAAAACTACATACAACCACATATTAACACGTGACGATGCTGTATGGACCCGTCCTTCTGTTTAATAGTGGCTGAGCTGACTTCATGTGGCTGAAAGTGGCCTCTCCCACCATTAAACATCTCATGGAATCTTAAAATATTCTATGATGCTTTGAGTGAGTCACAGAAAAAAACCCAACAACAACACAGGAAGTCTCCTATAAAGTGAGATTTGTATTAGCTGACTGTGACAGAATAGTGGGCTCTGCCAGACAACTGGTCAGCGTGGCACCGCCTGTGTGTATTTGTGTGTGTGTGTGTGTGTGTGTTTGGGTTCACTCACTGAGAGTCTCCACGGTGATGATCTCATCCTTGCACAGGCGCTGGCAGGTTTGGTTGTCTGTGAGCCCTCCAGAGTTGAAGAGGCGACACTCGATACACTTCCTGAAACACAGCAGTGCAACTTAAGGCCCAGACTTTAAACGGAGCTGCCTTCATATTCATCAACCCAAACATCCAGGACTTGTGTATCTCTTATCTCTCTTCATGTACAGGCCAAATGTGTGTATAACTGTGAAACACACACACAGACACACACACACACAGACACACAGACACACACACACACACACACACACACACACACACACACACACACACACACACACACACACACACACACACACACACACACACACACACACACACACACACACGCCGGTGATAAGGCAGCCATGGACCGTTTCTAACCTCATGCCAGGTCAAAGGTGAGAGGTGCTTCAATCAAGACTTCTGCCACTTTTGGATGCATGTGGATGTCACAGCACTTGAATAGATGTCTGGACCTCTTTACATTCTGATGTGACACACTGAGAAATGCTAATCAAGCCAGCAGTTTGGCAGGTTTAAGGGTCACAGATGGCATGTGAGCTATCTGGACTGTCTAACCAAGTCTTCATCAAAGTCTAGATGAGTTCACGAACTAGTGAGCTCTGACCTGCTCCAAGGCCACTGGAAAAGATCACTAAAGACTACTCCTTGGGCCAAACAACTGTCAGTAATTCAACTTACTTCTCATTTAATACATTAATTCCTGAAAACTCCTTTTCAGGATTTTTATTATTTTCTGATGGAGCTGATTGCTTTTCAAAAAGTGAGTGAAAAAAAGCCCTTATGGCATATTCTTTGAACTAACATAAAAAATGAGAAGGTTCCCCTTAAACAATAAGGATCTTCTGCATGGGACTAGTTTAATACGCAAACACCCAGAGAAATGTCATTCGTTAAATTAAATGAAATTATTACAGTGATTGGAGAAACTGAAGATCACCCAGAATTCCTGAGGACTGACAGTGCAGCATTAGAGAGCAGCAGCAGGAGCTTACCGCTTAGTACCGCAGGCGTCAGGGCAGGTAGGGCATTTCTCACAGGTGTCTCCGAATGAGCCCGGCTCCGTGCACTGACAGCGACCACACACACAGCTGCCACGTCCGCTGCACATCTGTCCATCGTCAGAAATGCACGAAGACGCCTCGGTGGAGCAATTACAGTTGTCACCGATGTAACCAGCGTGGCATTTACATTCCCCACAGTGACACTCGCCGTGACCTGGGGGAGAGAAAACCGGAGGACCTATAAATACCTATAGATAAAACCGCAGCCAAACAAACACAAATGCACCAATGCTACACTTCATTTACAAAGAGTGAACACTCCCCTGTGAGCTATGAAAACGTCCTGACTGCACTCATTCCTTTGTGTCATTTATGAGAGCTTTTCTGATATCCAACAGCAACCAACAATCATCTGTTACATAAATGTTACATGAGTTGGATGAGGCGGAAGTAACTGGAAATATTTCTCTGGAATTTCTTCTGCAATTACCTAACTTTACACAATGCTAGCGCGTTAAAGGACAAGCTGTTCTTTTTGCCGTTTTCGACCTTTGTCCATCAGCTGTGCGTTGTGAGGATATTAACCAAGGCTACAAGAATGCAACATCAAATATGACAGCTGTTATTGTGATTAAAATTTCATACAGAATAAAGTGTGATTTCTATAGCACCAAAACCTGACAGAATGGTGGACAAACAAACCTTTCACTTAGGGTGAAGAGCAGTTAGAGGATTTCCCTCCAGAAATGAGCAAAAAAACACACAATTATACAATTATAACACACAATAACATTTTCAATAAGGACCTTCATCTTAGTGGATTGATGTCAGTGGACAAATATATGTTGATGTGTGTGGATTACTGACATGGGAAAGAAAATTCATTGAAAACATAATTATTTTGGGTCATTGGGTCACCTTTTCTAACTTCTGAAATGTCTGGAATAAAAGATGAAAAGCACTCTGGTCATTATGTCATTTGCCAGAGGGTTACCCTGCAATCAGCAACACACGGCATATTACTCTGGCCCTATTTTGAGTTGAAAAAGGGACACACACAGTCACACAGACACACAAATCTTTTGATGTTATTCATAGAACACATCTGCATTGGAACAAGCAGCACCGACATGTTAAAAGTCAGACCTCTGTCATGCAAATCACTGACAGCTACGAAGCCTTGGGCCTTACTATGATGGTAATGATAGATTTCAGGTTTTCCAGGCTGTTCCGAGCGACTCCGACATGTGTCTCAGCTGTGATCATCGTTAGCAACCGAGTCAGGATTCCCAGACATAAAAAGCGTCTCCTCCTCCTCCTGGAACAGCAGCGACAGACTGAATCAGCTGCAGCTCGACACCCTTGGCCTGCTTCACATCTGCTCCCAGCGCTGAAAGAACTCGCCCTCCTTTACGACACTCACAGAAGAGGGCGACGGAGGGCCAGCATTTGACAGGTTAAGCTCATATTTGAATATTTTACCTCTACTGCAGAATCCCCCTGGAGAACCCGACAACCGGCTGAATAGTTGAGACCAAAGACACATTCTGAAAGGACATACACGCTGTTGTTTTGTCATTTATCCAATACTGGCTAGAGGAAGGTTGAATACAAGAATTGCTGTTTATACCAGTTTTTGCCAGTGGATGTTAGCTTTTTTACATCAAAGTCAGGATCAAGTCTTCCAGAACATTAGATTTGTTGAATCCCACAAATCGCACAAACCTTCAGGGGGAGGACAGTTCTTGTTGCAGTGCATGCCACTAAGGACTCTTCTAACTCAAATGGAATGAGAGTGGAAGCGATTTTATGAGCCAACAGAAGTGAGAGGAGAAAATAGGTCAGATCTGTGTCGTCTGCAGTGGCTACTGCTTCTGCCCCACATGCCTTCATGACAGCAAGCAAATTTACTTCACCTCTGATGCAACAGAGGAAGATGACAGCCCCGGCTTGAACCCAGACAAATATCAAACAAATCTGACAATATGTAAACTCCTGCACTCTCTTATTTAGTAGTGAACACAATCAAAATCTTGGGCGGTGGAAATAAATGCTGCAGAGTTAGGGTCAGGGAAGCACTCCCAGAGCTCAGACTACTGAGGCTGACATGATGACCAGTTGAGGAGACACAACATGACCCTAAAAGACATCTGACTAACATGTGTTCGCTCATTTTCAGATTTTCCACAGCCCTTTTGCTTTGAAACTGTACTAAAGTCTCACAATGAACAGATTTTGGAACAATTAATCAGACAATTACAGCAGAGAGCAGTCAGCTTTATCACGAGGCAATGTTCACTCATTCCTGGCATATTTGCACAGGCACGCAATCGATGTTTAGAAAGCCGTAATATAGTCAACATACCAGTTATTCATTCAGACTAGCCTTCTCCACACATTTTTTGAAAATAAACATTGCATCGCTTCACGCTCAAGGAGCCCGAGCATCGGTACTCCTTGAAGATAAACCATCATGTTATAATCTGCTTTATGTCTTAAAAAGAAGCCCTGGTTTTTGGGAACGATGTAGGCAGTCTGCATAATCAGTGAGACTATATCCCCTTGAATTCATGTGAGCTCTACTTGCTGAAATCTTGGAAAAAATCTGCATAGCAATGACATGAACTTTTGACACAACTGTAAGAAAAAATTCGCAGCGGCAAACATTTCAGGAATCAGCCAACCAAACATGGCTGGAGCAAATCCTAAAGAGTACCCGCACACAAACACTTTTCTGGCCGTTTCTGTGTTTGTTCCCTGAGCTGATCTGGTTACTGTGTTACACACATTTAGTCTGTGGAAGCCATAATTGATGGTTAGCACCTGTTAACTTTTGCCCTGGATGGAAACTCTAAAATGAAACTTCCTTTTCAGCTCACTGACAACGTGTCCCACAATCAACGGGAAAAGTCTGCCATGATTAAACTTACTACCTTGTCAACATCACGTTGAAAACCTGTGAAAATCTATGATTCCAGGTATAGAAACAGTGAAACGTCCTCCCATACTGTTGTTGTGGAGCCATTAACATTCAAGTTTGAGTTTAAACAACATGACACCATCATTCTTATAGACACGTACACAAATGTATGGTCCACATTCAAGTATGATCAGCTTTCATCCACTGCTCCTTTCCATAGTAGTGAGGTGATCATTTTCTGTTTTTGATGAATTAAGCCCCCTCCCAAAGTAGGGCTTTGTCTTTTTATCTTGCAATTACATTCTAACCACTGACCGAAACTGGTCCATTTCTTTTGGCTGCTTTGTCAGACCATGATAAACACAGCTGTGTTAAAGGAGGATGGACCAGACAGTGAGTGTTGGAGTGATTAAACACAGACAAGCTGCTGAAGACAAGGTCATTTTTTTGTTGTTCTGAGCTGTGAATATTGTGCGTCTGAGGCGTCCAGTGATTTGGGATTACAGTGCCAACAGTATCTAACATTCTCAAAGTTACTAGTGTTACTAGATTTGTATGTTTATACAGCAGACAGACAGCAAGCTTTTTCCAACCTATTATCCCTGGAAACACGACTTTAATGTCACATTTTGGAGGAAAACGACACAAAAGGGGTCATTGAGCACCTGACAGCCAAAAGGAGTCCTTTTCATGTTTTTATGTGACAAAGTGCACAATAAAGGCCTTCAGAAAATCTTCTGTTTTTGGTTTGCAAAAGGGAAAATTAAACAGACTGATGTGGAAACTGTCAGATGCTTGTAGGCTGTATTTTAGTGTAATTGTCTTAATGCATAACTGAGACAGACGCTAAGGCCTACAAAAAATATAAACAAAGCAGTGGAGCTGTGGTACTAAAGCCAGCGAAGATTGCAGCGTTAGGTGGTGATGGACAAATCAGGGACTCTGGAACAGTGTGTGACGGGACGTGGGAGCATTCAGAGAGACTGCACGGAGCATCACATTGTTCTCCTTCAGACTCACTGTTGATGCAGAGTCAGAAACAGTTACTTCCTGTAGTGACGGCACAAAGACCAGCCTGTGTCCCAGAGGCAGAGCTATGTTTGTGGAAAGAAAACATGCCCTCTAACCTCCTACATCTCCACTTAGAGATGCAAGAATTTCCATAAATTCTGATCTCTGCCGGGTCTGGAAGTGTCACTGAGCGGTTGAGGCTTCCTTGTTTCATTCCATGTACACCAGCTTCGGTTTGAAGGTCTGAGGGTTTGAAGGACATCTATTCTTCGTGAGGGTTGCGTGAGACTGTGTGTTAGCTCACACAGCTCAAACACACACACACACACACACACACACACACACACACACACACACACACACACACACACACACACGCGCACACGCACACACACACGCGCACACGCACACAGGTCCTTGGCACGGGAGGATGAGTGAATATGCTCTGTGATGAGCTCCGTTCCTTCCCTTTAGTCACCAAATCTGAATTCATCAACTATGCCACCTTACAGTAAGTTCATGTATATCAGTGACCTATACACAAACTTTCTCCTCCACAGATTGTTTGAGAACCATGAACAAGTTCTTCTAAACTTTTCCGTGATGCGCCTCCACCTGTCTGTCTGCCTGATGCTTTAAATACTTAACTCCTTTCTGTTTGCTCCAACATCAGATCAAAACCTGTTATTCCCAGCTGCTAACTTTGACCTTAAATGCAGGTTAATTACTTTATCCAGTAGAGTTTAAAGCAGAGGAGACAATAAATGAAAGAGAGCTTTGTGCATTAATTTTAGATTAGTCAGGCGAGACTAATGGAGCCTAGCCTGCAGCCCCTCCCTGACTAGGAGCCTCGACTCCACAACAATATCGCCAAAACCAAGGAGCCAAATTACACGTTGGACTGAGAGATGTGATTATGGGCCCACGCTGCTTCTTCCTGAGGTTGAGTGAAAAACAGAAATGAAACAGAAGCTGGTCTCACGAATCTGATGGGGAACGAAAAAAAATCCTCTTTGTTTCCACCTTTTAGCTCATGTTGCGTATGTTTGAAATCAAAAACACGTAATTTTTTTCAGTTGAGAACCACAAGGTCAGGAAAGTCAAGCGTTGATACTAAACTGCGATCAAGCTCAGCCGCTGGCAACACACTCGGACGAGATTTCAGAGTTTTAAACACCGCCACTTACCATCACCGCCACTCTTCAAGGCTGAGTTTGAGGGCTGTTTTGATAAAAGGAAGACCAGTCAGTTCTTCAGACTGATCTGTCTGCTTCTTTAAACTCACAGATAAACAGGGGAAATGAACAAACATGAGGTAGAGGAGTAAACCTCCTAGTTTTACATACCAAAAGCAAAGGTGGAGAATGCAAACAGGTTTAGTTGTTTCGCTTTGACAAGATTCAAATGTGATGCATTTACACAGCAGTTTTGGTTGCCTGGGATGTGTTGCAGGGCGATTTTCTTTGGAATGCTCCCTTATTACCCTCCTATTTTTGCGGGAAGCAGCTAAAATATGTGGACAGTTTAAACGTGCAGGCCAAGACATGCTCAGTCTGTTGATCCTCATCAGAACTAAACACGCGGCCAATATTTTGATACTGGCTGAGCAAGCGTGAGGATAATTATGTCTCCCTAAATCTAGAAAGAATAATTATCATGGAGTCTGGATTAAAGACAGGTAATGGTAATAATCATCGCACAGCAGTGTTAGGGCCTGCTGGGATGCTTCAGCATTCATGGAGATAAAGAAAATGCAGGAGACAAGGTATTCAGAGGGATTACCACAAGTTTTGACATGGTACAATGTGACCTTTGCCACTTCAGCAAGTCATTTATCATTTACATGAAAGCAACAGGATAAACAAAGATTTAAAACAGATACTGGAAGAGTGCAAACTGATATGATTGTGATTTCACTACACACCCACAGGCTTTAATATTGACTATGACAGAGGACACAAATAGAAGTTTACATTTTAGGTTCAGGATGTAAATATGCGACAGCTTTACTAAATTAATATTCAACTGCGCTGAAACTTCTCCTTTGTGCCTGTTCATAATATTTCAGTCAATGTTTTGTTCCAACTCTGGAACACACACAGGTGAGAAGAACCAAACTCAGACACACACACACACGTGCGCACTTGAGCACCAAGAAACACCTGCAGCTTTCAGGGGATGTTAGGGTGTGACTACACGGAGGGAGCAGCTTCTTATTGAGTTTTACCACAAAACCCTGAGCCCTTTTGTCTGCTGCAGTCAAGTTCAGTCAAGTCTCAGGAAGATGGCAGACGGAGCAATGGTTTGGTGTTTGCTTTACCCCGAGGACTGAACATCCGGTACTGCTGTGTCAGCACAGCTGAATTCCCAGTTCAAGCAGGAACGAGATTTCAGAGATGTGTGAGAAAATGTTTATGGACCAAAGTCCACTCGTTCAAGATGCACATGTGTATGGGAAAAACCCAACTTTGGGAGTCATCACCTTATTTTTACTTTGTTCAGTTCATTTTACTGAAATGAGCATATCTCACTTCCTAAAATAAGAACTGTCTCTTCTGTATTATATTTTGTAACCTAACCTTTGTGTCTTCCAAAAGGTGCTTTGAGATATCATGACTCAGCAGTCCTGAGGCGACTCTAGTGACAAACAATGCAGAGTTTCTGTTATTTCAGAAGCTGCACTTGTGTCTGAACATGTCTGAACTGGGAGACCGTGGACGCTTTCTGCCCTCAGACTGAGTGGTTCTGAATAGAGAAGTAGCTCCCATCCTGTTTTTAGACCTGACAGCACAAACAGACTACTAAAATGAAGGGAATCTTGCCTACGCAGCACTACGAGGAATACCAAATTCCCCAACAGTTCCTTTTCATCTGAACTGGGTGATCAGAGTCTCCACATCAAAGCTTAAAGTTTTTGCAAATCCCAGATGCTTTGATTTGGCTCACAAGACGAGTGGCCTGACGAAGAAAAAGAAGAAGCGGCAGCCCCACAAAGAGATGACCTCTGATCTAGCCTTTGCCTCTGGTGCAGAGCTTTGGGTCCATGAATCTACGAGTGTACAACAGATCACTTCTTTACTGACCATCAGGACTGATGTCAAAATTATAGACATCAGTCCATGTTCTTTTAATCCTATAGATGTTTTTTGTAAAAACAATCATGTACATTACATAATGATTATTTTTTTCCTCAGTACATACAGTAAATGGCATTATTTGAATTATATTTTAATGTAATTTAAGTAATTTTCTAAATTCAAATATCATTTATTGTCTCTAATTTTAAAATTCTACATATGCAGACCTAAAAAAAGGTACATTCAAGTACTGCCAAAGGTCAATGATAGTTAAACAGCAGATTGTGAAAACAACGTTGGGACTGTGCCTATCAGTTTTTTCGTCATTATACTTAAATACAAATACTTAAAACAATACATTGATGTAAAAGCTAATATTGAGAATAGCCAATATGTGAACTATCTCACCATGACAACCTTAACAATTCACTCATTTTATTTATTATTTTACAGTGTACCAAATGGTCTAAGCCATATAACTAGTTTCCCGTGAAATGCAGCATCCCTGATGGTCGTAGCGTAGAAACATCTGAAGCTTTTTATCAAACCTGCTGTTTGGTCTGATGCTCAAATACACAAGTTAATCACACTGTGGCACAATTAGAGACAAAATCAGACATAAAACCATGTCATCTAATTTTGGCGGTCAATTATCAGGCAAGAAAATAATGACTGTCAGTTTGGCTTGAAGTGGCTGAAAACAAACGTGTGATAATTATGAATGAGATGTGTGAAAGGAGGAGCGTGAATGGAGGGGGTAGGCTTTGTATCATCGGGGACTCATTATGACTCCAAAGTGAGGCCGGAGCGGCAGAAGTTAGCAGACTGTTAAGATTTAATGACTGCTTATGGATGATGAGCACAAACACTCTCTCTGCATGCGTGCGTGTGTGTGTGTGTGTGTGTGCTCAACGTGTCACTGCTGACTGAAGCAAACTCATCTGTTTCTGTTGCGTATAGATAAATAGAGGCAGGCATTGTGTCGGTGGATCGCGCCAAAACCAGCCCCGCAATCACAAAGCTCTTTCTGTGGTTTCGCAGAAGCAGCCATTGGCTGGGGGCTGTGCCAGTGGCCCCCTGAGCCCCCCCTCCAGCGAGGCAGTGTTGAACCAGAAAGAGCTCGAAGAGTCCTGGACCCCGTGTTCTGGGAACACTGCAGCCTCAGGCTGGCCAGAGCCAAAGGTTCTTGTCCACACTGACGGTCTGCGGGCCCAGAGTGCTCAGAAAAAAGATGGCATCAGCATGCGGGTCGCTGGCCATTGCTGCATATTCATGCCAGCATGCAGGCTTTAGCCCCCATATACAGACTTTTACCTGAGTTATAAGGGTGTTAATACCCTTCAGGTATTTTCAATTAAACGATGTATACAGATATATTAAAAAAAGACATCTGCCAAAAGGAGAAAAAAAACCCCTCTGCAGCAGGAACTAGCAAAAATCACTGTGCAGCTGTGATGACTATTGGAGTTTTAGATCCATGGTGTAATGTGATAATGCATTCTTCACCCACAGGAGTGGTCACTGTAATTGGTCTGGGTTTCTCTAATGCACTTAGAAAGAATTTTAATACCAACAGACGCTATATAAATAAAGATGAGTTAAACTGAACAGTTAACAGATCAGTTTGAACAAATAAAGATGAACTGCAAATGATTAAACTATTGGTTAATTGTATTTCTGTAATAAGTCATTATACACTTTGTGAACAGAGTATACTACATTTGGCCGTGTTCATTTCATGTTTCTTTCAGTCTCCACCTGTCTCAGGTCTTTGAAGACACTAACAAAAAACACAAAAGACTAAGCTAATATTGCAGCAGCTGTTCTGAGCTTTCATCTGGGGGGTGGAGGTGGGGTGAAGGCTGCAGGGCTCCAAACTTCTGGGTTGTTACGGAAGTCATTAAAGATCAAAACACCAAGACACACCTACAGCAAGTATGGGATCATGACCCAACACTGTCCGACTTCACCCACCCTTTCAGATCACAACTTACAAAAACACACAGTCAGGAAGAGTTCAACATGATTCTGATATGGGCTTGTGTTTACGCCGAAGTTAGTAATTAGGAGAGGGCTACCGTATCTCCTCAGCTTTAGATGCAGCCGTTAACAAGCACAAGCAGAGCAGTTCTCTCCACTGTCACATCCCTCCAAAGCAGGACTGGCTCGGTGAAAGCAGTGATCATGCTCTCACCTGAACAGAGGATGCCTTTGTGTCGCGCGCAGGAAAAATCGTCGCATTCGCAGAAGCTGCCGTAGATCTTCCCAAACTCGGACTCGTAGCACAGACACTGGTTGCAGCTACATTCCCCCCGTCCGCTGCAGACCTGCTTGCCCTCTGCTTCCCGGCAGGCGTTCAGGTATATGGTGCTGGCGTCGCCCTCCTGGCACTCACACCGGGCGCCCAGGTAGCCCGGCTCACAGTGACAGATGCCACAACTATAGGTGCCTGTAAGAGATCAGAACTGCTTTATTCTACTAAAAAAGAAAAAACATGAAATAGCTCTAAAATTAGTATCTGTAGTTTCCAAAGGGGTCCAAATTCATTAGATTTGTTTGTAGATTTTAACAAATTCTGAGTCTCCATCTTAACCAGGATTTTTCACTCCTGAGGTTTTCCCAGCTGGCATTAAATACCTGAGTCAAGCTCTTGGATACCACTTTAACCAGCTCATTTAGCACTGAAAGTGGATTTTTATTTTAACTGATGTACCAAGAATTTGCACAGTTACTCTATATTTACTTTATGGACTTGGAGAAGAGTTGCAAAGGTGTCTCCCAGGCAGTGCTGTCTGGGAGAGCACAAAAGTAGTGGAAATGGGCTCACAGTTTGTGGTGACACAATTCTCTGCTTTTACACACATACACACACACACACAAACACACACACACACACGCACAGCAATGTGGTATTCTACGTGGTAAATAGTGATTTGCATGTGAGCATGGATTTCCGGGCTAATTCATCAGGAATTAGCCCGTTCGGGTGTTTCCGGGTATCTACTGTAGGTGCGGCAGCCCCTTGGACATCTCCCTTTGGAGGATTTCTGACCACACTGACCAAGGACCTCCAGTGAGGCTCAACATATGTTTCAAATCTCATTTTAAAGTACAGAAATATGGAAGTGTCCTTTCTGCCTGGATGTTTGCATCAGCTTTAAGATCTGACAGGAATACACCCTGGACAGAACGCTAGTCCATCACAGGTACACACACTGTTCACAGACACACACTCACACTTTAGGAATTTAGAGCCTCCACTTGACGAAATTTGGATGTTTTTGGATTGTGGGAGGAAACCACAGTATCTGGAGGCAATGGAGAGGACATGCAAACTTGGTTCGAGTTATGATTGAACCCAGAACCTTTTTGCTGTTCGTCTTAAAAAGGTACCTGTGGAGCTGCAGGCGCGGCTGTTCACTTTTGCCATCTCACTGCAGCCACAGTCACACCGATAATCCACATACACCTCAAGGCGATCTTTGAAGCCCACTGGCTTGATGGTGAAGCTGTGGTTGGAACCACGCGGAGGGCAGCTTCTGGCTTCCACACTCACATTAAATGAAACCTGATGAAGAAAACAGTCATGAAATTAAATACATGTTCTTTTTCCACATGTATTCTTCTATGCTATGTTATACAGCACAATATGCCTGTTTTTTGCTGCAACTTTATTCATTTGGATGCAAAAAAAGGTCATTCAAAATCATTTAAACGCTGACAAGATAACATTCCCCGCTTCTAAAGTTTCAAACCCATTTCAAATGGCGCAGAGGCGACAATCACTAGTGAGAATCAGCCCCAGCTTGTGCTGGGCAGCTTCTGGCCGGCCTGCGTGCCTGAACTCTGTGAGAATGTGTGCTGTTATGCACAACACCAAAACTATGACGAGACCTCTCCCATTTAATTATTCTGAGGAAGGATGTTTGGACAAGATAACAAAGCCAGCAGAGGCCATCTTTCTTGCCTTTTTCAGTGTTTACATTCTGGGGGTATTTTTAGCCACACTTGCATGTACTTTATTATTACGGTACTTTATTATGTATTATTTTAATGAAAAGATACACATCTTTATGGAAAAGCAATCTAAATAGCTGCACCTCAAAATGTGAACAGAATGGCCGACTATTCTAAATCTATGGATATTTAATGAGATTTCTTTTTAAATGTACGAGTATATTCACGAAACACAAGTAGCGTAAGGTGAATTGAAAGCAGAGTTTGTTCTTTTATTCGTACCCCTACTGATTCACAGGTTTTGTGGACCCGTGTCACATGTCACGCAGCCTTCCTGCTTCAGCGCGGGAAACTGAAGTTAATGAGAGACAATTAAATTTACTGTAAATGGAAGTCCTGAGGAGGCTCGTTCTTTGCATCATGTGGCTCATTGTGGGGAAACACAGAGGGTGGAAGTTGTAGGCGCGCTGAACTGAGTAGGAGGGGCAAGACAAGCACAAATGGCACTGACAAAATAATTAAAATGTAATCTGAAGTTAAATGAGATCTCAAGACTTGAAGATTTGCCCAGACTAAAAGATACGGTTTAATTTGACAACTGCATCTACTTATGACCCAACATTTTAATTTCATCAATGACTAAAAACTAAAACTAAAACTAAAAAAGTTACCATGGAAACTACTTTTTCTTTTTTCTAAATGGAATTCTTATGACTGCCCAAAATTCAATCAGCCAGGACCAGCTCACCAGAGAGAGCCAAATAACTTGAATACTTCTCATTTGTTTAGTAAAAAAAAGTATTTATACAAAAAAACACTGGAGAGAGAACTGCAGTCATTCATATGCATGAGCCCTTTTCTGTTGGGTGCTGATCATCTCCATCCCAGCCAGCATTTCTCTTCTTTCGCAGGCTGAACTTTCACAGGCCTCTTCTTGCCGGCCTTTGTGCCAGGTCATTGACATGCAGCTGCGGGTTCGGGGGAAGAGCTCATGCAGTCGACACATACCGGCTACATCTGAACTAAAGCTTGGCAACATGCAGGCTGAGCTACCCTCTGTCTCCTTTCACTGCAAAGGAACAAAACGACGTGAGCCTGATCCATCACCCATGAGCCCTCCAACCAGGCAGCCATTTTGCTTCCACAAAACCCTTTACTATCATTTTTCTTCACCAAAACTAGAGAAAAAACTGTCAGCATTCCCAGATCTGACACTTTAATTCAAATGCAACCGACTCAAAACGGCTTCAAAATAATCTCGTTTATTGTTGTGAATCATTTCTACTTCATCACATAACATCTAGTGACTAATAATCATTATATATTTGCCTGAATTCGAGCCGTTTGGTGGACTTCTGCCACCACTGGATCAAGGTTGCACAACAGTGCAAGTAACGAAGGCCTGAAGTCGCTTCCAAAACGTTCAATAACAGATGGATTACTCTTGCACACTAACCCTGATTGCATCTCAGAGGTGAAACACCAAACACACCCCTGCGACCTGCACACGCAACGTGCAGTAAGAGCGGAATAACATTCTTTTCTTGTAGAACCCATGTGTGAGGGGCTGGAACTGCTGCTGTGTTTCATTATTCCATGAACCAATCCGACACTCTGCAGCACAGGGTAAAAGTTCCTGATGCAGACTGATTGCCAGCATCTATTTTCAGGGCAACATGATCCCATGCAGAGACTGAGACATGAAGCGGTACCATCAGAGCATCCAAAGCACACAGCCCCCTCAGGCCTCAGGCGAAACTCTGCAAAATAAAACCGGCCTGGAGATATTGTGATGCAGTCGGTTTGCCCTGTGAGCTCAGAGGTTCTTCTACATGTTCAACATTGCACAGCAGAATCTAAAGCAGCCACTTTCAATGTTTTCACAAGCCTTACTCACTAAAGGCAGAGGGGTGGTGGGGGTGCTGGTTCTGATGCCCTGTACTGAATCTCAGTGTATTATTGAGCTCTTTATGAATGTCACTTTGCATGTGCCAACAATATTTCTGGGATTACAGTCAAGATAAAAATACACCCGGAAGCAACATGAAGAGGCCAAAGGTCATAAACAGAGTGATCCAAAGTCAACCTTGACTGAAAAGTGGAAGCATTTGGTCCTTGAAGCATAAATGAAACTCTTTTCAGCACGCGAATGATCTTGCAAAAGTGTAAAGTCACACACTGACTTACGTTTTTTCTCATTCAGAATAATTCTGATTGTGTTGTCATTTCCTGGACGCAGCCCTGATTATGTCAACACGCAAATATTCAACCAACTTGGAATTTATCATCTAGAGCTTTTCTTAATTTCCTGCAGCCTGGGAACGTCTCATCTTAACCTGCAGCCCAGACAGGATTCTGACTGGTCTCAATGCTTCAATCTGCACTGGTCAGAAACTGCTAAGGGTCTTTTTCTCAGACTGAACAGGCACTCACAGTGTCGCCTATCTTCAGGTCGGCACACTTCTTGAAGCCTGGCAGTGGCATCCCATCCTGGCAGGTGGCAGTGAAGGAAAGGCTGAGGTCCTCTGGATGATCCCAAACCGAGAGCTCTACTTTAGACCTGATGTTCTGTGGCCGGAAAAAAGAGCAAACAAATTCTCTTACTGGCTGGTCTGCCACTATTTCTTTCAGTGGGATTAAAGATATCTGTTCAAATATTGCCAGGAAGAGCGTGACACGATCAAAACATTGGGACTGATTGTCAGAACAATTCCTACCTACTCTAACTACAGCTTTTCTGCAGAACAAAAGAATTTATTGCATCAAAATTTCTATTTTACATTATCCAAAATTACAGCTTTTAGCAGTAGAACATGTTTGTTTTGTAATTAACCTGTGTATGAGGCCAAATGACTGTGGGTGCAGGATAATTCGCTACAGGAAGCTCTGCGGCACTCAGCAAAATGAGAAATCAGCTTGTGTTCAATCCCCTGTGACAGTCGCAGGCTCGTTAACTGCGTCTCAGCAGGGGAAGGATGTTAAAAATTCCCTCTCATCTGTCTTCTCTGCTCCCTCAGCTTCTCTCGCGGACGCCTCGTTGCAGCTTCAGCTGGATCTACTCACATTATAAGCTGCGATGATCAACTGAATCACATTCTTGGAGTCCTGGTCCAGAATTTCCACTGTGGTTCCAGGTATAAGTGCAGTGAAGTTCTACAGGGGAGAGAGAGGATATGGTATTAAATGCTTCAAAATGAAGGATTAAGTAATGAGAATGTGTATATTTTCCTGTTAAATTGGTGTACCTTGTAAATGATATACAGCTGTTTTGTCACTGCAAAAATAAGAAAGATGTTATTTTCTGCCAGCTTTTCTCCCAGAAGTGCCAGAGAGGGATAATCCTGTAGAGGAAGGTGGAAAGGAGCATTGTGGGTAAATTCTGTGCAACCACACCATATATAGAGCCACTCAGGAAACAAGCAGAAAAAATGTTGCTGCACTTCTGACCCCAGATCTGCGTTTGGCTCTGCTGTGACACCATCAGGAGACGTGGTTGGTTCCTCATGACGAGGCAGATCTAATTTTTATGTGGCAGAATAGCCTTCTCACACAAGTCCAAACTATCGGACAGATGTGGATCATCCTTTTACTAAACACTGAAAATAAAATGGTGGCTTTTCCCCTTAAACAGCAGCTTTGGAAGCAACAGTTGCTCTGCTTTCTCATGGAGATACTCTTATGTTTCATTTCGTAGTTGGTGTTTGATGGTAGTTCTGAGGGAAGACCAGTCAACTGACCATCTTGGTCGAGGCGCTGTACTCGTTGTTGCCGTCGAGGTGACACTGTCCATCGTGGGGTTCAACGAGGCCTCCGAGCCTCCCGTCCAGAGCCAGGTGAGGCACGTCGTCAGTGGCAAACACCAGGAGGTGGTAGGCCTCCTTCCTCCAACCTATCTCCTTCTGCATACAGCACATCGACTTTAAGTTAGTTTTGAATTGCTTTGATTAGTAGTAGGCTTGTATTTATTTTACGGAAAATATCAAGACAAATCGTATATTTCTCAAATAAATGACGTTATATGGGAACAGTTTCGGGGTATAAAGAGCATTCCAGAATGACAACTGAATGCAGGAAACACCCTGATAAAGCTGATGTTGTAAAGCTTGGTCATTATCAAGAGGAAATAAAAGAGAACACAGTTAAAACAACAGGGCTGACTCAAACATGAAGCTTCTCACACTGAATCATTATTTTGGTGGCCCGTACAAAAATACATCAATCATTTCTGTTATTCTTCTATTATCCATTGTCCATTTGCAATACTACAATAAAATAGAAAAATGATATACAGAGCATGATGCCCTTTGATAGGACAGAAACCCGCCATTTTAACAGCAGTGTGGACTCTTGTTGGATCATTTCTAGTTTTACGCTCCGACGGACAATAATTCGATTGCACAGTGCAAACGGACTCTCGTCACCTTGCAAACTGCAGCCTGCAGAATGGCGTCGAACCCGCCCTCTGGCGCGTCGCGGTTGCGAGACACCATCTGCTTCTGCACCTCCACGTTGAAGCGGTCCACCTTGTCGGTCAGCGGGAGGATGTGGCGGAAGCCGAAGGTGGGGACACAGTTGGGGAAGGGTTTGTATCTGAGCACACATGAAGACAGGACATCCAGATGACCAAGTCTGCACTCTGAACCCTTTTTTCCTCATCTTTTAGAAACTAGCAAAGTTGTGTCAGATTTGAAAACATCCAGCCTGTTCATAACACCCACGAGTGAGGCTGCAACCCAGATAGGAAGTGATGCGCGATGCAGCTGCTGAGCTAGCCTCCGCTGGAGGGGAAACATCGTGTGCCCTCTATTGAGCCTGCTGCCTTTCCATTTGCCCTCACTGACCCAGAATCGTGGCCATTTTGAAGAACCGCAGATGCATTTGGGTTTCTCAAACATCGTATTCCTGCAGCTGCAATGCATCTTATATATGATTCATGGGTCGGCGAAAATAGACTGCGTGGATACAGGATTTTTCTACCACAAGCCTTTTATATGTGAATTGATGATGACCTCAACAAATCAGAATCTCAGAAATCAGGTAATTTAGACCTAAGATTTTAGCAATTTACTTCATAGTCCTGATGAGGCCAAGTCTTTCAATTTAAAAAAAAATTTAAAAAAAAAATCCTGTCATTTTTTTGACAGAAATTATAAAACACTGAGATTTTCAATGTGCTGCATTGATAAACATTCTGGTATCTTGACGTCAGTAACTGAAATCATGAGCTCAATAAAACATTAGTGTAAAACAAGCGGTGAAACACTCAGTCACCAAAGCACGAGAGCAGTGGCCTAACCTACCCGTTGCACGGATTCTCCTGATGTTTTTCTGCGATGTAGGAGAAAGGGGACATGTTCTTGTCCACAAAGGAGCCGAAGCCCAGCCTGAAGTTGCTGGTGAGCTTGCCCATCTCATGGGCCAACTTGGTGCCCAGGTTACGGATGGTGTCCAGATCATCCTTCATAGAGAGGGAGAGGTCCATCAGGTAGTACAGATCCACCGGGTAGTCCTCCACCTGCCGCACCTGCAGCTCGAACCACGTCTGGCCTCCTGAATGAGCAAACACATGAAGGAGGCGTTTGAAAACAATCCCTGCTGGTCTGATCTTTGGTTTTGCTGGGAAAAACCTGACTGGACACCTACCAGGTCGCAGGCTGAGGGCCATCTTCTGGGGCATGATTTGGATAACGTCATACTGGGACACACCTTTGGAACTGAGGGGAATGTTCTGCAGGACAGAGATACTACTGCTGGGGCTCTCGACGAAACGCGGGTCACAGCCCCTTTTCTGCAAGTTCTGTATGAAATCACACCGCGATGTCAGAGTCTTCCTCCGGCCAAAATCCTGAAGGACAAAAAATTCCGACGTTAACGTTCGCTGTGACTCCTGAAACGCCAAAAACAATTGGCTGAGACTTGATCACTGGGACAGTATTTAGAAGACGTACGTCTTGCGCACACCAGGCGCAGCTGGGGTGAATGAGGAGGCACTCCTGGCAGCTTGTAGCACTACCACTGGTGCATATGTTGAGACCTGGGGCGGGGTTCGGGCAGCACAGAGAGGGGCTGATCACATAACTAACACTGACACACAGAACCAAAGACTCACAGTAGCAGGAACCCAAACATCTGTGGACAAAAGCGAGCTGCTTTTGTCTCTACTCGGCTGTTGGAATCTTCCTCGTGGACATGTGGGTCCGTTAGTATTCAGACCATTTCTGAAACTGTGAATCACATCAATGTAAATGAGTAAACACCCTTCCCAGTTCTGTGAAACCAATATAAACCAAACAGAGGAAGAATGGAAGAAAACAGGTCCGAATCCGAATCACGCCATTGAGTTATGGTATTGACAGGCGTGGATGCTGACAGGGCTGGATCAGATTATTGGGGCCACTGCTGCAGACTGAACAGAATGCTCGGTGAATCTGTCCATCCACCTCTGGTCATGTTCAGCCAAATGCTGCACAAATGACAGGACTCGCAACCCAAGAGTCTCTCAAATCAGAGACCCTGGGAGTGGAAACGTCTGTGGCATTAATCTGTTGTCTGCACAGGAATCTTATTTACACGTTAAAAAGCAAATCAAGTGCAGTCACGGTTCAGACGCTGAATGATTCTAACGAAAGATGGCTGTTAGATGAGGTTTATGAATGAACCACAGGAGAATTTGTCGATCGATGCATGAAGGTGGAGCAACGACGGCAGGACTGGACCCGGAGCCTGCTGACCCGGAGCCTGCTGACCCGGAGCCTGCTGACCCGACCCGGCGATAACAAACGCTTTTTCTGCCGGCAGAGAACATCGGTGCCAGCGCGCACACGCTCTGTGTTTGCATATCCATCGCGTTCGTGTGCTCGTGTGTCGTTCCAACACAGCTTTGGTTGCAAGAACACCGTGTTTTCTCCAACCTACCTCTGACACCGTGCAGAACCGTTTCCAGAAGCACGCAGGTCAGCGCCGCTCTCCACGTCCACGTCGCCGGGCTCCACATGGCGCACAGCCCGATTTGTTACCTTTAGTTTCGTATTATTTTACCATCAGATCACGCAATGGATGACGATCAGTGCGAACCACGACAGGGGGAATAAACCTGCTCACACGTCAGCGGAAGAGAAGCGTTAAAGCATTGTTTTTGTTTTTGTTTTTGGTTTTTTTCTTCCTTCCCCCGTTGACCTCAGACGCGGAGCAAATCTGCGAGTGGCGCGTTCGGTTTGGAGCCGTCGGACGCCTTCCAAGTCTGGAAGACTTCACCCATTACTGACAGCGGCTGCCACACACACCCGCGGCGCTCAACGATCCGGTTCCAACAAAAAGAGCTGATATGGAGGCTGCGGGGAGAGGCGGCGCAAAACCAAAGTCCAACAACTCCCTCCGAAGTTGCCTTCACTGACCCAGGTCCATCACCACGTCGGAGAGTTCCAGCTGGAATCTCCGCCCAATCCCAACTGTGGATTACATTAACCCGTTCGGCACAACCGCCACGGCGTCACTGTGAGCCCGGAAACACGGCTCATCTGGGATTTAAAAACAGACGAAGACAAATAAAATTGGCAGACAGAGCCACATGTAAAGATAAAATAGAATATCTGCGAACACAAACATAGACACGTTAAAGGAGTTACAATGATACGAATTGTCTTACGCTTGTGACTGCAGGAACTAATGTTTGGAATTTCTTTTTGGCATATGTGATTAATGTAATGTAATCATTCGTTAAATAATAAATCTAGAAAAATGGAGGTGAGTAAAGTGCACGTAATGGCGTCAACACCAGGAGAGAGCTCAAAACATGCCCCCTAGTGGTGGATGATGGTAACGCACCTCTAGGGTTCTGGTTCTGCTCGGATATTAAAGTGGTTTCTGTTGGGTCATTCTAGGTGACCTAAAAGGTGCCCTAAGCAGACATCTTTACACACACAACTCTATTCTCTAGCATCTTATCTGTAAACTCTATTCTCTAGTATCACATCTGTAAACCTAGTTTCTACACCAGTTTCACTGCTCAGCCTCCTCCTGTTCACCCTGCTGACATATGACTGCACGGCGAAACACCCGAGCTGTCCCATTGTGAAGTTTGCAGATGACACAGCAGTGGTGGGACGCATCTCCAACAAAGATGAGTCCAAATACAGAGAGTAGGTGGAGCACCTGGTGCACTGGTGCAGACAGAACAACCTCTGCATCAATGTCAAAAAGACCAAGGAGATGGTGGTGGACTTCAGGAGGAGAAGACACCCC